>JAJFZO010000885.1:425000-430000 GCA_021397835.1 Moringa oleifera | reverse complement strand
GCGTGCGTCAGCGGTGGGCACACCAGCCAGGCCGCGGGAACCCATCGCGAGCCAGCCCCCACGTCCCTGTCACTGGACTAAGTGCCCAGCGAGCGAGCCAGGGGGGCCGCGTCGCATGGACCCTGGGAAAGGTGGCACACCCAGGCAGCCCCCTGCAGGCACGCATGGGCTGCTCGCCCTTTGTGCGGCAGAAGTGGGTGTGCCAGCCAGGCCGCGGGCGCCCATCGCGAGCCAGCCCCCACGTCCCTGTCCCTCGACTAAGTTCCCAGCGAGCGAGCCAGGCGGGCCATGTCGTATGGACCCTCGGCATGTTTGGCACGCCCAGGCAGCCCCCAGCAGGCACAGCATGGGCCGCTCGCCCAGCGTGCGGCAGCGGTGGGCGTTCCAGCCAGGCCGCGGGCGCTCATCGCGAGCCAGCCCCAACATCCTTGTCCCTCGACGAAGTGCCCTGTAAGAGAGCCAGGGGGGCCACATCGCACAGACCCTGGGCACGGATGGCATGCCCAGGCAGCCCCCAGTAGGCACGGCATGGGCTGCTCGCCCAGCATTCGGCAGCGGTAGCTAGCCCCCTCGTCCCTGCCCCACGACTGACTGCCCAGCGTGCGAGCCAGGGGTGCCGCGTCGCACGGACAATGGGCACGGGTGGCACACCCATGAAGCCCCCAGCAGGCACGGCATGGGCAGCTCGCCCAGCGTGCGGCAGTGGTGGGCGCGCCAGCCAGGCCGCGGGCGCCTATCGCGAGCCAGCCCCACGTCCCTGTCCCTTGATGAAGTGCCCTGTAAAGGAGCCAGGGGGGCCATGTCGCACAGACCCTGGGCACGGATGGCATGCCCAGGCAGCCCACAGCAGGCATGGCATGGGCAGCTCGCCCAGCGTGCGGCAGCGGTAGTCAGCCCCATCGTCCCTGCCCCTCGACTGACTGCCCAGCGTGCGAGCAAGGGGTGCCGCATCGCACAGACCATGGGCATGGGTGGCACACCCAGGAAGCCCCCAGCAGGCACAGAATGGGCAGCTCGCCATGCGTGCTGCAGCGGTGGGTGTTCCAGCCAGGCCGCGAGCGCCCATCGCGAGCCAGACCCCTCGTCCCTGCCCCTCGACTGAGTGCCCAGGGTGCGAGCCAGGGGTACCGCATCGCACGGACCCTTGGCACGGGTGGCATGCCCAGGCAGCCCCACGGGGGCACGGCATGGGCTGCTAACCCAGTGCAGGGCAGTGGTGGGCGCGCCAGCCAGGCCACGGGCGCCCATCTCGAGCCATCCCCCTCGACCGTCCCCCTCGACTGATTTCCCAGCGTGCGAGCCAGGGATGCGACGTCGCATGGACCCTGGGCACGGGAGTCACGCCCAGGCAGCCCCCAGCAGGCACGGCATGGGTTGCTCGCCCAGCGTGCGGTAGCGGTGGGCGCGCCAGCCAGGCCGCGGGCACCCATCGGAGCCAGCCCCGACGTCCCTCTCCCTCGACGTAGTGCCCAGTGAGCGAGCCAGGAGGGTCACATCGCACAGACCCTGGTCATGGGTGGCACGCCCAGGCAGCCACCAGCAGGCAAGGCATGGGCTGCTCGCCCAGCGTGCGGCAGTGGTGGGCGCGCCAGCCAGGCCGCGGACGCCAATCTCCAGCCAACCCCCACGTCCCTGTCCTCGACTAAGTGCCCAGTGAGCGAGCCAGGGGGGCCGCATCGCATGGACCCTGGGAACGGGTGGCACGCCCAGGCAGCCCCCAGCAGGCGTGGCATGGGCTGCTCGCCCAGCGTGCTGCAGCGGTGGGCACGCCAGCCATGCCGCGGGTGCCCATCGCGAGCCAACCCCCACGTCCCTGTCCCTTGATTAAGTGCTCAGAGAGCGAGCCAGGGGGGCTACGTCGCACGGATCCTGGAACATGGGGCACACCCAGGCAGCCTCCAGCAGGCACGGCATGGGCTGCTCGCCCAGCGTGCGGCAGCGGTGGGCACGCCAGCCAGGCCGCGGGCACCCATCGCGAGCCAACCCCCACGTCCCTCTCCCTCGATGTAGTGCCCAGCGAGCGAGCCAGGGGGGCCGCATCGCATGGACCCTGGGCACGGGTGGCACGCTAAGCCAGCCCCCAGCAGGCACGGCATGGGCTGCTCGCCCAACGTGCGGCAGCGGTGGGCGTGCCAGCCAGGCCGCGGGCACCCATTGCGAGCTAGCCCCCACGTCCCTCTCCCTCGACGTAGTGCCCAGCGAGCGAGCCAGGGGGGCTGCATTGCACGGACCCTGGGCACGGGTGGCACGCCCAGGCAGCCCCCAGCAGGCAGGGCATGGGCTGCTCGCCCAACATGCGGCAGCGGTGGGCACGCCAGCCAGGCCGCGGGCGCCCATCGTGAGCCAGCCCCTCGTCCCTGCCCCTCGACTCACTGCCCAGCGTGCGAGCCAGGGATGCCATGTCGCACGGACCCTGGGCATGGGTGGCACGCCCAGGCAGCCCCCAGAAGGCACGGCATGGGCTGCTCGCCCAGCATGCGGCAGCGGTGGGCGTGCCAGCCAGGCCATGGGCGCCCATCGAGAGCCAACGCCCTCGTCTCTGCCCCTCAACTGACTGCCCAGTGTGTGAGCCAGGGGTGCCACAGCAGTGGCCAGTAGACACGGCACCAGCCTTGCCAGGGGTGCCCCACGCGAGCAAGCCATGAGCACGCTGTGAGGCTCAGCACATTCTGTGGGCGTTGATTTCATGGGCAAGCTGGCCTTGGCCGTGGCCCTAGGCTCTGGTGGACCCTGAGGGCTGCCATGGGGTGGCTGGAGGTGCGCTGGACAGGGCAGCCAGCATGCACCATGGGCCAGGCAGAGGCACAGCTGCTCCAGCCTGCTGGCCGCAATGCCCAGTTGCGAAATTGTTGTGAATTGACCGTCTTTCATCATGGAATTGGTCCCAAAATGACTCAAATAATTTGTGTAATTCATGAGGAGTCTGCCCCTGAAGTTTGGGATCATTTCGACTCACGGGCTATTTTTTATGATTTTTTCAATTTTCGGCTATAGAAAATTCATTAAAAAGAATTTAGTGCCCAGAAAATTCTGAAATTTTTTCTAGTGGTAGATATGATTATTCTCCATTTATGTACAAAATTTCAGCTCAAAATTCCAAGTAAATAATTTTTTAGACCCATTATGACAGCTCAGACATATTGATGTTTCCTCCTGCCAGGAGTGAAATTTCATTTAAGACGCTTTAGGAGGGAGGTGGTCACCTAGCTTGCTGGGTGCCAACAGGCCATGCGTGCCTCCCCCCCTGCCCATCCCACGTGGGCAGGCGCTGGGCTTGGGCAACCCATCGTGCATGGCATGGGCAAGGAGGCTTGCTGCCTTGCCCATCCAGCCGGTGGTGCGTGGCTGTGGCGGCCACCAGCGCCGGCAGGCAGGCAGCCGGCGACGTCAGCTGAAGAGTGTGGGATGCCTGATCAGTAGCCAACGGAGTGGGGAAAACGTGGGAAACAAAATCCGCTAAATTGTGGGCAACGAAATGAGAAAAATCGTGGGATAATGAGCTGGGATGTGGCTACACGAGCTCGACGGCGTGGGTGGCGAAGCTAACGACGATGCATGCTATGCGAGGGCCAAATCGCTGGGGGGATTTTGAGCATGCAGAGTGCTTCGTCACAGGCCCTCGAGGCGGCAGACGTGGGGCTGGATCCCAACACCCAGGCTTGCCTAGGCGGACTCATTGTGCAGTGCGATCGATGACACGATCGTCGGCCGTTAGCAATAAGCGAGCCACACGGTCAGCCTGGGCAAGGCATGACACCCCTTCTGCCAAGGCCTCATCGGCGGGAAAAACGTGGGCAACGAAATGAGAAAAATCGTGGGATAATGAGCTGGGACGTGGCTACACAAGCTCGACGGTGTGGGCGGCGAAGCTAACGATGATGCATGCTACGTGAGGGCCAAATCGCTGGGGGGATTTTGAGCATGCAGAGTGCTTTGTCGCAGGCCCTCAAGGCGGCGGATGCAGGGCTGGATCCAAACACCTAGGCTTGCCTAGGTGGACTCGTTGTGCAGCGCGATCGACGACATGATCGTCGACCGTTAGCAATGAGCGAGCCACACAGCTAGCCTGGGCAAGGCGTGACACCCCTGCTGCGAAGGCCTCATCGGTGGGAAAAATGTGGGCAACGAAATGAAAAAAATCATGGGATAATGAGCTGGTATGTGGCTAGACAAGCTCGACAGTATGGGCGGCGAAGCTAACGATGATGCATGCTACGCGAGGGCCAAATCATTGGGGGGAATTTAGAGCATGCGGAGTGCTTCTTCGCAGGCCCTCGAGGCGGTGGACATGGGGTTGGATCCCGACACTCGGGCTTGCCTAGGCGGACTCATTGCGCAGCGCGATCGACGACACGATCATCGACCGTTAGCAATGAGCGAGCCACACGGCCAGCCTGAGCACCCCTGCTGCCAAGGCCTCATCGGTGGGAAAAACGTGGGGAACGAAGCGAGAATAATCGTGGGATAATGAGCTGGGATGTGGCTAGACAAGCTCGATGGTGTGGGCGGCGAAGCTAATGATTATGCAGGCTATGTGAGGGCAAAATCGTTGGGGGGATTTCAAGCATGCGGAGTGCTTCATCGTAGGCCCTCGAGGCGGCGGACACAGGATTGGATCTCGATGCTCAGGCTTGCCTAGAAAAGGACTTGTTGCGCCGCACGATCGACGACACAATCGTCGGCCGTTAACAACGAGCGAGCCACATGGCCAGCCTGGGCACGTTGTGACACCCCTGCGGCCAAGGCCTTATCGGTGGTCCCTTGCCATTGAAGAATCATCCCTTGCTATTGAAACAATTTCGCGCTTAGTGGCTTGGGTGTGACGGCACACGATGACCTGCATGATCGATGGGCCTTTCGCTCGTCGGCTTGCAGCTCGTTTGGTGCTGTTGCTGCCCATTTGTACATGCGGCGTGTGAGTGGTGATCTAGTCGTGTGCGTTGGCAGGCTCCATGCTTTCGCATTGAACTGTCGAGTAGCACGTCGCTTCAAGCTCGACC
>JAJFZO010000885.1:415000-420000 GCA_021397835.1 Moringa oleifera | reverse complement strand
CCTCGGCAAAGTGCCCAGCAAGCGAGCCGGGGGGGCCGGGTCGCACGGACCTTGGGTACTGGTGGCATGCCCAGGCAGCTCCCAGCATGCACGGCTTGGGTGGCTTGCCCAGCGTGCGGCAGTGGTGGGCGCGCCAGCCAGGCCGCGGGCGCCCATTGCGAGCCAGGCCCCACGTCCCTGTCCCTCGACTGAGTACCCAGCGAGGGAGCCAGGTGGGCCGTGTCGCCGGGACCCTGGGCACGAGTGGCACACCCAGTCAGCCCCCGGTAGGCACGGCATGGGCTGCTCGCCCAGCGTGCGGCAGCAGTTGGCGCGCAAGCCAGGCCGCGAGCGCCCATCGCGAGCAAGCCCCCCCGTCCCTGCCCCTCGACTGACTGCCCAGCAAGCGAGCCAGGGGGGCCGCATAGCACGGACCTTGGCCATTGGTGGCACTCCCAGGAAGACCCCAGCATGCACGGCATGGGCTGCTCGCCCAGCATGCGGCAGCGGTGGGCGTGCCAGCCAAGCCGCGGGCGCCCATCGTGAGCCAGGCCCCACGTTCCTGTCCCTCGACTAAGTACCCAGCGAGTGAGCCAGGGGTGCAATGTCGTACCGACCCTGGGTACGGGTGGCACGCCCAGGCAGTTCCCAGCAGGCACGGCATGGGCCGCTCGACCAGAGTGGGGCAGCGGTGGGCGCGCCAGCCAGGCTGCGGGAGCCCATCGCGAGCCAACCCCCACGTCACTGTCCCTCGACTAAGTGCCTAGCAAGCGAGCCAGGGGGGCCACGTCGCATGGACCCTGGGCATGAGTGGCACGCCCAGGCAGCCCCAAGCAGGCACGGCATGGGCTGCTCGCCCAGCGTGCGGCAGCAGTGGGCGCGCCAGCCAGGCCGCGGGCGCCCATCGCGAGCCAGCCCCCTCGTCCCTGCCCCTCGATAGACTGCCCAGCGACTGAGCCAGGGGAGCCGCATAGCACGGACCCTGGGCATTGGTGGCACTCCCAGGAAGCCTCCAGCATGCACGGCACAGGCTGCTCGCCCAGCATGCGGCAGCGGTGGGCGTGCCAGCCAGGCCGCGGGCGCCCATCGCGAGCAAGCCCCCACGTCCCTGTCCCTCGACTAAGTGCCCAGCGAGAGAGCTAGGCGGGCCGCGTCGTACGGACCCTGGGCATGGGTGGCATGCCCAGGAAGCCCCCAGCAGGCACAGAATGGGCAGCTCGCCATGCGTGCTGCAGCGGTGGGCGTTCCAGCCAGGCCGCAGGCACCCATCGCGAGCCAGCCCCCACGTCCCTGTCCCTCGACTAACTGCCCAGGGAGCGGGCCAGGCGGGCCGCATCGTACAGACCCTGGGCATGGGTGGCACGCCCATGCAGCCCCCAGCAGGCACATCATGGGCTGCTCGCCCAGCGTGAGGCCGCGGGAGCCCGTCGCGAGCCAGGCAGCGGGCGCCCATCGCGAGCCAGCCCTCAAGTCTCTGTCCCTCGACTAAGTGCTCAGCGAAAGAGCCAGGGGGCCCACGTCGCCTGGACCCTGGGCACGTGTGGCATGCACAGGTGGCGCCCAGCAGGCACGGCATGGCCTGCTCGCCCAGGGTGCTGCAGAGGTGGGTGCGCTAGCCAGGTCGCGGGCGCCCATCGCGAGCAAGCCCCCACGTTCCTGTCCCTCGACAAAGTGCCCAGCAAGCGAGCCGGGGGGGCCGGGTCGCACGGACCCTGGGTACTGGTGGCATGCCCAGGCAGCCCCCAGCATGCACGGCTTGGGTGGCTTGCCCAGCGTGCAGCAGCGGTGGGCGCGCCTGCCAGGCCGCGGGCGCCCATCGCGAGCCAGGCCCCACGTCCCTGTCCCTCGACTGAGTACCCAGCGAGGGAGCCAGGGGGGCCGTGTCGCCCGGACCCTGGGCACGAGTGGCACACCCAGTCAGCCCCCGGTAGGCACGGCATGGGCTGCTCGCCCAACGTGCGGCAGCAGTGGGCGCGCCAGCCAGGCCGCGGGCGCCCATCGCGAGCAAGCCCCCCAGTCCCTGCCCCTCGACTGACTGCCCAGCAAGCGAGCCAGGGGGGCCGCATAGCACGGACCTTGGCCATTGGTGGCACTCCCAGGAAGACCCCAGCATACACGGCATGGGCTGCTCGCCCAGTATACGGCAGCGGTGGGCGTGCCAGCCAAGCCGCGGGCGCCCATCGTGAGCCAGGCCCCACGTTCCTGTCCCTCGACTAAGTACCCAGCGAGTGAGCCAGGGGTGCCATGTCGTACTGACCCTGGGTACGGGTGGCACGCCCAGGCAGTTCCCAGCAGGCACGGCATGGGCCGCTCGACCAGCATGGGGCAGCGGTGGGCGCGCCAGCCAGGCTGCGGGCGCCCATCGCGAGCCAGCCCCCACGTCCCTGTCCCTCGACTAAGTGCCCAGCGAGAGAGCTAGGCGGGCCGCGTCGTACGGACTCTGGGCATGGGTGGCATGCCCAGGAAGCCCCCAGCAGGCACAGAATGGGCAGCTCACCATGCGTGCTGCAGCGGTGGGCGTTCCAGCCAGGCCGCGAGCGCCCATCGCGAGCCAGACCCCTCGTCCCTGCCCCTCGACTTAGTGCCCAGGGTGCGAGCCAGGGGTACCGCATCGCACGGACCCTTGGCACGGGTGGCACGCCCAGGAAGCCCCATGCTGGCACGGGATGGGCTGCTAACCCAGTGCAGGGCAGTGGTGGGCGCGCCAGCCAGGCCACGGGCGCCTATCTCGAGCCATCCCCCTCGACCGTCCCCCTCGACTGATTTCCCAGCGTGCGAGCCAGGGATGCGACGTCGCATGGACCCTGGGCACGGGAGGCACACCCAGGCAGCCCCCAGCAGGCACGGCATGGGTTGCTCGCCCAGTGTGCGGCAGCGGTGGGCGCGCCAGCCAGGCCGCGGGCACCCATCGGAGCCAGCCCCGACGTCCCTCTCCCTCGACGTAGTGCCCAGTGAGCGAGCCAGGGGGGTCGCATCGCACGGACCATTGTCATGGGTGGCACGCCCAGGCAGCCACCAGCAGGCAAGGCATGGGCTGCTCGCCCAGCGTGCGGCAGCGGTGGGCGCGCCAGCCAGGCCGCGGACGCCCATCTCGAGCCAACCCCCACGTCCCTGTCCTCGACTAAGTGCCCAGTGAGCGAGCCAGGGGGGCCGCGTCGCATGGACCCTGGGAACGGGTGGCACGCCCAGGCAGCCCCCAGCAGGCGTGGCATGGGCTGCTCGCCCAGCGTGCTGCAGCGGTGGGCACGCCAGCCATGCCGCGGGTGCCCATCGCGAGCCAACCCCCACGTCCCTGTCCCTTGATTAAGTGCTCAGAGAGCGAGCCAGGGGGGCTACGTCGCACGGATCCTGGAACATGGGGCACACCCAGGCAACCCCCAGCAGGCACGGCATGGGCTGCTCGCCCAGCGTGCGGCAGCGGTGGGCACGCCAGCCAGGCCGCGGGCACCCATCGCGAGCCAACCCCCACGTCCCTCTCCCTCGACGTAGTGCCCAGCGAGCGAGCCAGGGGGGCCGCATCGCACGGACCCTGGGCACGGGTGGCACACTAAGCCAGCCCCCAGCAGGCACGGCATGGGCTGCTCGCCCAACGTGCGGCAGCGGTGGGCGCGCCAGCCAGGCCGCGGGCACCCATTGCGAGCTAGCCCCCACGTCCCTCTCCCTCGACGTAGTGCCCAGCGAGCGAGCCAGGGGGGCTGCATTGCACGGACCCTGGGCACGGGTGGCACGCCCAGGCAGCCCCCAGCAGGCACGGCATGGGCTGCTCGCCCAACATGCGGCAGCGGTGGGCGAGCCAGCCCCCTCGTCCCTGCCCCTCGACTCACTGCCCAGCGTGCGAGCCAGGGGTGCCATGTCGCACGGACCCTGGGCATGGGTGGCACGCCCAGGCAGCCCCCAGCAGGCACGGCATGGGCTGCTCACCCAGCATGCGGCAGCGGTGGGCGTGCCAGCCAGGCCACGGGCGCCCATCGAGAGCCAACGCCCTCGTCTCTGCCCCTCAACTGACTGCCCAGTGTGTGAGCCAGGGGTGCCACAGCAGTGGCCAGTAGACACGGCACCAGCCTTGCCAGGGGTGCCCCACGCGAGCCAGCCACGAGCACGCTGTGAGGCTCAGCACATTCTGTGGGCGTTGATTTCATGGGCAAGCTGGCCTTGGCCGTGGCCCTAGGCTCTGGTGGACCCTGAGGGCTGCCATGGGGTGGCTGGAGGTGCGCTGGACAGGGCAGCCAGCATGCACCATGGGCCAGGCAGAGGCACAGCTGCTCCAGCCTGCTGGCCGCAATGCCCAGTTGCGAAATTGTTGTGAATTGACCGTCTTTCATCATGGAATTGGTCCCAAAATGACTCAAATAATTTGTGTAATTCATGAGGAGTCTGCCCCTGAAGTTTGGGATCATTTCGACTCACGGGCTATTTTTTATGATTTTTTCAATTTTCGGTAATAGAAAATTCATTAAAAAGAATTTAGTGCCCAGAAAATTCTGAAATTTTTTCTGGTCGTAGATATGATTATTCTCCATTTATGTACAAAATTTCAGCTCAAAATTCCAAGTAAATAATTTTTTAGACCCATTATGACGGCTCAGACATATTGATGTTTCCTCTTGCCAGGAGTGAAATTTCATTTAAGACGCTTTAGGGGGGAGGTGGTCACCTAGCTTGCTGGGTGCCAACAGGCCATGCGTGCCTCCCCCCTTGCCCATCCCACGTGGGCAGGCGCTGGGTTTGGGCAACCCATCGTGCATGGCATGGGCAAGGAGGCTTGCTGCCTTGCCCATCCAGCCGGTGGTGCGTGGCTGTGGCGGCCACCAGCGCCGGCAGGCAGGCAGCCGGCGACGTCAGCTGAAGAGTGTGGGATGCCTGATCAGTAGCCAACGGAGTGGGGAAAACGTGGGAAACAAAATCCGCTAAATTGTGGGCAACGAAATGAGAAAAATCGTGGGATAATGAGCTGAGATGTGGCTACACGAGCTCGACGGCGTGGGTGGCGAAGCTAACGACGATGCATGCTATGCGAGGGC
>JAJFZO010000885.1:365000-407500 GCA_021397835.1 Moringa oleifera | reverse complement strand
GGTGGGCGTGCCAGCGAGGCCACGGGCGCCCCTCGCGAGCAAGCCCCCACGTCCCTGTCCCTCTACTAAGTGCCCAGCGAGCGAGCCAGGGGGACCGCGTCGCATGGACTCTTGGACAGGGTGGCACACCCAGGAAGCCCCCAGCAGGCACGGCATGGGTTGCTCACCAAGCGTGCGGCAGCGGTGGGCACGCCAGCCAGGCCGCGTGCTCCCCTCGCGAGCCAGCCCCCACGTCCCTGTCCCTCTACTAAGTGCCCAGCGTGTGAGCCAGGGGGACCACGTCGCACGGACTCTTGGACAGGGTGGCATGCCCAGGCAGCCCCCAGCAGGGACGGCATGGGCTGCTCGCCCAGAGTGCGTCAACGATGGGCACACCAGCAAGGCCGCGGGCGCCCATCGCGAGCCAGCCCCCATGTCCCTGTCCCTCGACTTACTGCCCAGCGAGCAAGCCAGGGGGGCCGCGTCACACAGACCCTGGGCACAGGTGGCATGCCCAGGCAGCCCCCAGCAGGCACGGCAGGGGCTGCTCGCTCAGCGTTCGGCAGCTGGGGGCGCGCTAGCCAGGCCGCGGGCGCCCATTGCGAGCCAGCCCCCACGTCCCTGTCCCTCGACTAAGTACCCAGCGAGCGAGCCGGGGGGGGCCGGGTCGCACGGACCCTAGACACTGGTGGCACGCCCAGGCAGCCCCCAGCAGGCAC
The DNA here is from genome assembly GCA_021397835.1 of Moringa oleifera. Lineage (NCBI taxonomy): Eukaryota > Viridiplantae > Streptophyta > Magnoliopsida > Brassicales > Moringaceae > Moringa > Moringa oleifera. The sequence continues at coordinate 406,802 of JAJFZO010000885.1, read as the reverse complement.
TGCTTGGGCTGCTTGCCCACCGTGCAGCAGCGGTGGGCACGCGAGCCAGGCCACGGGAGCCCATCGCGAGCCAGCCCCCACATCCCTGTCCCTCGACTAAGTACCCAGCGAGCGAGCCAGAGGGGCGATGTTGCACGGACCCTGGGCACGAGTGGCATGCCCAGGCATCCCCCAGCAGGCACGGCATGGGCTGCTCACCCAGCATGCGGCAGCAGTGGGCGCACCAGCCAGGCAGCGGGCGCCCATCGCGAGCCAGCCCCCTTGTCCCTGCCCATCGACTGACTGCCCAGCGAGCGAGCCAGGGGGGCCACGTAGCACGGACCCTGGGCACGGGTGGCACTCCCAGGCAGCCCCCAGCAGGCACGGCATGGGCTGCTCACCCTGCGTGTGGCAGCGGTGGGCGCCCCAGTAAGGCCGCGGGCGCCCATCGCGAGCAAGCCCCCTCGTCCCTGCCCCTCGACTGACTGCCCAGCGTGCGAGCCGGGTGTTCCGCGTCGCACGGACAATTGGCATGGGGGGCACACCCAGGAAGCCCCCTGCAGGCACGGCATGGGCAGCTCGCCCAATGTGCGGCAGCGGTGGGCGGGCCAGCCAGGCCGCAGGTGCCCATCGCAAGCCAGCCCCCACATCCCTGTCCCTCGACTAAGTGCCCAGTGAGCGAGCCAAGCGGGCTGCATCGTACAGACCCTGGGCATGGGTGGCACGCCCAGGCAGCCCCACGCGGGCACGGCATGGGGTGCTCACCCAGCGAGGGGCAGCGGTGGGCGTGCCAGCCAAGCCGCGGGCGCCCATAGCGAGCAAGCCCCCACGTCCTTTTCCCTCTACTAAGTGCCCAGCGAGCGAGCCAGTGGGACCGCGTCGCACGGACCCTTGGACAGGGTGCCATGCCCAGGCAGCCCCAGCAGGCACAGCATGGGCTGCTCGCCCATCATGCGGCAGCGGTGGGCACGCCAGCCAGGCCGCGGCGCCCTTCGCATGCAAGCCCCCTCGTCCCTGCCCCTCGACAGACTGCCCAGCGAGCGAGGCAGGGGGGCCGCATCGCATGGACTCTAGGCATGGGTTGCATGCCCAGGAAGTCCCCAGAAGGAACGGCATGGGCTGCTCACCCAGCGTGCGTCAGCGGTGGGCACACCAGCCAGGCCGCGGGAACCCATCGCGAGCCAGCCCCCACGTCCCTGTCACTGGACTAAGTGCCCAGCGAGCGAGCCAGGGGGGCCGCGTCGCATGGACCCTGGGAAAGGTGGCACACCCAGGCAGCCCCCTGCAGGCACGCATGGGCCGCTCGCCCCTTGTGCGGCAGAAGTGGGCGTGCCAGCCAGGCCGCGGGCGCCCATCGCGAGCCAGCCCCCACGTCCCTGTCCCTCGACTAAGTTCCCAGCGAGCGAGCCAGGCGGGCCATTTCGTATGGACCCTCGGCATGTTTGGCACGCCCAGGCAGCCCCCAGCAGGCACAGCATGGGCCGCTCGCCCAGCGTGCGGCAGCGGTGGGCGTTCCAGCCAGGCCGCGGGCGCTCATCGCGAGCCAGCCCCAACATCCTTGTCCCTCGACGAAGTGCCCTGTAAGGGAGCCAGGGGGGCCACATCGCACAGACCCTGGGCACGGATGGCATGCCCAGGCAGCCCCCAGCAGGCACGGCATGGGCTGCTCGCCCAGCGTTCGGCAGCGGTAGCCAGCCCCCTCGTCCCTGCCCCACGACTGACTGCCCAGCGTGCGAGCCAGGGGTGCCGCGTCGCACGGACAATGGGCACGGGTGGCACACCCATGAAGCCCCCAGCAGGCACGGCATGGGCAGCTCGCCCAGCGTGCGGCAGCGGTGGGCGCGCCAGCCAGGCCGCGGGCGCCTATCGCGAGCCAGCCCCACGTCCCTGTCCCTTGATGAAGTGCCCTGTAAAGGAGCCAGGGGGGCCATGTCGCACAGACCCTGGGCACGGATGGCATGCCCAGGCAGCCCACAGCAGGCACGGCATGGGCAGCTCGCCCAGCGTGCGGCAGCGGTAGTCAGCCCCATCGTCCCTGCCCCTCGACTGACTGCCCAGCGTGCGAGCAAGGGGTGCCGCATCGCACAGACCATGGGCATGGGTGGCACACCCAGGAAGCCCCCAGCAGGCACGGCATGGGGAGCTCGTCAAGCGTGCGGTAGCGGTGGGTGCACCAGGCAGGCCGCGGGCGCCCATCGCGAGCCAGCCCCCACGTCCCTGTCCCTCGACTACGTGCCCAGAGAGCGAGCCAGGCGGGCCGCGTCGTACAGACCCTGGGCATGGGTGGCACGCCCAGGTAGCCCCACGCGGGCACGGCATGAGCATCTCACCCAGCGCGGGGCAGCGGTGGGCGTGCCAGCCAGGCTGCTGGCGCCCATAGCGAGCCAGCCCCCATGTCCCTGTCCCTCGACTAAGTACCCAGCGAGCGAGCCAGGGGGGCCACGTCGCTGGGTCCCTGGGCATGAGTGGCACGCCCAGGCAGCCCCCAGCAGGCACGGCATGGGCTGCTCGCCCAGCGTGCGGCAGCGGTGGGCGCGCCAGCCAGGCCGCGGGCGCCTATCGCGAGCCGGCCCCCTCGTCCCTGCCCCTCGACGGACTGCCCAGCGTCCGAGCCAGGGGTGCCACGTCGCACGGACCCTAGGCACGGGTGGCACGCCCAGGCAGCCCCCAGCAGTTACGGCATGGGGTGCTCACCCAGCGTGCGGCAGCGATGGGCGCCCCAGTCTGGCCGCGGGCGCCCATCGCGAGCCAGCCCTCTCGTCCCTGCCCCTCGACTGACTGCCCAGCATGCGAGCCTGGGGTGCCACATCGCACAGACCATGGGCACGGGTGGCACACCCAGGCAGCCCCCAGCAGGCACGTCATGGGCTGCTCGCCCGGCGTGCGGCAGCGGTGGGCACACCATCTAGGCCGCGGAATCCCATCGCGAGCCAGGCCGCGGGCGCCCATCGCGAGCCAGGCCGTGGGAGCCCATCTCTAGCCAGCCCCCAAGTCTCTGTCCCTCGACTAAGTGCTCAGCGATCGAGCCAGGGGGGCCACGTTGCCTGGAACCTGGGCACGTGTAGCACGCCCAGGTAGCCCCCAGCAGGCACGGCATGGGCTGCTCGCCCAAAGTGCGGCAGAGGTGGGCGCGCTAGCCAGGCCGCGGGCGCCCATCATGGGCCAGCCCCCACGTTCCTGTCCCTCGACTAAGTACCCAGCGAGCGAGCCAGGGGGGCCACGTCGCACGGACACTGGGCATGGGCTGCAGGCCCAGGCAGCCCCACGCGGGCACTGCATGGGGTGCTCACCCAGTGCGGGGCCGCAGTGGGCGTGCCAGCAAGGCCGCGGGGGCCTATAGCGAGCCAGCCCCCACGTCCCTGTCCCTCGACTAAGTACCCAACGAGCAAGCCAGGGGGGCCACGTCGCAGGGACCCTGGGCATGAGTGGCACGCCCAGGCAACCCCCAGCAGGCACAGCATGGGCTGCTTGCCCAGCGTGCGGCAGCGGTGGGAAGGCCAGCCAGGCCGCGGGCGCCTATTGCGAGCCAGCCCCCTCGTCCCTGCCCCTCAACAGACTGCCCAGCGTGCTAGCCAGGGGTGCCGCATCGCACGGACCCTGGGCACGGGTGGCACGCCCAGGCAGCCCCCAGCAGGCACGGCATGGTGTGCTCGCCCAGCGTGCAGCAGCGGTGGGCGACCCAGTCAGGCCGCGGGCGCCCATCGCGAGCCAGCCCCCTCGTCCCTGCCCCTTGACTGACTGCCCAGCGTGCGAGCCAGGGGTGCCGTGTCGCACGGACCATGCGTACGGATGGCACACCCAGGAAGCCCCCAGCAGGCACGGCATGGGCAGCTCGCCCAGCGTGCGGCAGCGGTGGGCGCGCCAGCCAGGCCGCTGGCACCCATCGCGAGCCAGCCCCCACGTCCCTGTCCCTCGACTAACTGCCCAGGGAGCGGGCCAGGCGGGCCGCGTCGTACAGACCCTGGGCATGGGTGGCACGCCCATGCAGCCCCCAGCAGGCACATCATGGGCTGCTCGCGCAGCGTGCGGCCGCGGGGGGTGTGCCATTCAGGCCGCGGGAGCCCATCGCGAGCCAGGCGGCGGGCGCCCATCGCGAGCCAGCCCTCAAGTCTCTGTCCCTCGACTAAGTGCTCAGCGAAAGAGCCAGGGGGCCCACGTCGCCTGGACCCTGGGCACGTGTGGCATGCACAGGTGGCGCCCAGCAGGCACGGCATGGGCTGCTCGCCCAGGGTGCTGAAGAGGTGGGCGCGCTAGCCAGGTCGCGGGCGCCCATCGCGAGCAAGCCCCCACGTTCCTGTCCCTCGACAAAGTGCCCAGCAAGCGAGCCAGGGGGGCCGGGTCGCACGGACCCTGGGTACTGGTGGCATGCCCAGGTAGCCCCCAGCATGCACGGCTTGGGTGGCTTGCCCAGCGTGCGCCAGCGGTGGGCGCGCCAGCCAGGCCGCGGGCGCCCATCGCGAGCCAGGCCCCACGTCCCTGTCCCTCGACTGAGTACCCAGCGAGGGAGCCAGGGGTGCCGTGTCGCACGGACCATGCATACGGATGGCACACCAAGGAAGCCCCCAGCAGGCACGGCATGGGCAGCTCGCCCAGCGTGTGGCAGCGGTGGGCGCGCCAGCCAGGCCGCAGGCACCCATCGCGAGCCAGCCCCCACGTCCCTGTCCCTCGACTAACTGCCCAGGGAGCGGGCCAGGCGGGCCGCATCGTACAGACCCTGGGCATGGGTGGCACGCCCATGCAGCCCCCAGCAGGCACATCATGGGCTGCTCGCCCAGCGTGCAGCCGCGGGGGGTGTGCCATTCAGGCCGCGGGAGCCCATCGCGAGCCAGGCAGCGGGCGCCCATCGCGAGCCAGCCCTCAAGTCTCTGTCCCTCGACTAAGTGCTCAGCGAAAGAGCCAGGGGGCCCACGTCGCCTGGACCCTGGGCACGTGTGGCATGCACCAGTGGCGCCCAGCAGGCACGGCATGGGCTGCTCGCCCAGGGTGCTGAAGAGGTGGGCGCGCTAGCCAGGTCGCGGGCACCCATCGCGAGCAAGCCCCCACGTTCCTGTCCCTCGATAAAGTGCCCATCAAGCGAGCCGGGGGGGCCGGGTCGCACGGAGCCTGGGTACTGGTGCCATGCCCAGGCAGCCCCCAGCATGCACGGCTTGGGTGGCTTGCCCAGCGTGCGGCAGCGGTGGGCGCGCCAGCCAGGCCGCGGGCACCCATCGCGAGCCAGGCCCCACGTCCCTGTCCCTCGACTGAGTACCCAGCGAGGGAGCCAGGGGGGCCGTGTCGCCCGGACCCTGGGCACGAGTGGCACACCCAGTCAGCCCCCGGTAGGCACGGCATGGGCTGCTCGCCCAGCGTGCGGCAGCAGTGGGCGCGCCAGCCAGGCCGCGGGCGCCCATCGCGAGCAAGCCCCCCCGTCCCTGCCCCTCGACTGACTGCCCAGCAAGCGAGCCAGGAGGGCCGCATAGCACGGACCTTGGCCATTGGTGGCACTCCCAGGAAGACCCCAGCATGCACGGCATGGGCTGCTCGCCCAGCATGCGGCAGCGGTGGGCGTGCCAGCCAAGCCGCGGGCGCCCATCGTGAGCCAGGCCCCACGTTCCTGTCCCTCGACTAAGTACCCAGCGAGTGAGCCAGGGGTGCAATGTCGTACCGACCCTGGGTACGGGTGGCACGCCCAGGCAGTTCCCAGCAGGCACGGCATGGGCCGCTCGACCAGAGTGGGGCAGCGGTGGGCGCGCCAGCCAGGCTGCGGGAGCCCATCGCGAGCCAACCCCCACGTCACTGTCCCTCGACTAAGTGCCTAGCAAGCGAGCCAGGGGGGCCACGTCGCATGGACCCTGGGCATGAGTGGCACGCCCAGGCAGCCCCAAGCAGGCACGGCATGGGCTGCTCGCCCAGCGTGCGGCAGCAGTGGGCGCGCCAGCCAGGCCGCGGGCGCCCATCGCGAGCCAGCCCCCTCGTCCCTGCCCCTCGATAGACTGCCCAGCGACCGAGCCAGGGGAGCCGCATAGCACGGACCCTGGGCATTGGAGGCACTCCCAGGAAGCCTCCAGCATGCATGGCACAGGCTGCTCGCCCAGCATGCGGCAGCGGTGGGCGTGCCAGCCAGGCCGCGGGCGCCCATCGCGAGCCAGCCCCCATGTCCCTGTCCCTCGACTAAGTGCCCAGCGAGAGAGCTAGGCGGGCCGCGTCGTACGGACCCTGGGCATGGGTGGCATGCCCAGGAAGCCCCCAGCAGGCACAGAATGGGCAGCTCGCCATGCGTGCTGCAGCGGTGGGCGTTCCAGCCAGGCCGCGAGCGCCCATCGCGAGCCAGACCCCTCGTCCCTGCCCCTCGACTGAGTGCCCAGGGTGCGAGCCAGGGGTACCGCATCGCACGGACCCTTGGCACGGGTGGCACGCCCAGGCAGCCCCATGCGGGCACGGCATGGGCTGCTCGCCCAGCGTGCGGCCGAGGGGGGTGTGCCATTCAGGCCGCGGGAGCCCATCGCGAGCCAGGCAGCGGGCGCCCATCGCGAGCCAGCCCTCAAGTCTCTGTCCCTCGACTAAGTACTCAGCGAAAGAGCCAGGGGGCCCACGTCGCCCGGACCCTGGGCACGTGTGGCATGCACAGGTGGCGCCCAGCAGGCACGGCATGGGCTGCTCGCCCAGGGTGCTGAAGAGGTGGGCGCGCTAGCCAGGTCGCGGGCGCCCATCGCGAGCAAGCCCCCACGTTCCTGTCCCTCGACAAAGTGCCCAGCAAGCGAGCCGGGGGGGCCGGGTCGCACGGACCCTGGCTACTGGTGGCATGCCCAGGCAGCCCCCAGCATGCACGGCTTGGGTGGCTTGCCCAGCGTGCGGCAGCGGTGGGCGCGCCAGCCAGGCCGCGGGCGCCCATCGCGAGCCAGGCCCCACGTCCCTGTCCCTCGACTGAGTACCCAGCGAGGGAGCCAGGGGTGCCGTGTCGCACGGACCATGCATACGGATGGCACACCAAGGAAGCCCCCAGCAGGCACGGCATGGGCAGCTCGCCCAGCGTGTGGCAGCGGTGGGCGCGCCAGCCAGGCCGCAGGCACCCATCGCGAGCCAGCCCCCACGTCCCTGTCCCTCGACTAACTGCCCAGGGAGCGGGCCAGGCGGGCCGCATCGTACAGACCCTGGGCATGGGTGGCACGCCCATGCAGCCCCCAGCAGGCACATCATGGGCTGCTCGCCCAGCGTGCAGCCGCGGGGGGTGTGCCATTCAGGCCGCGGGAGCCCATCGCGAGCCAGGCAGCGGGCGCCCATCGCGAGCCAGCCCTCAAGTCTCTGTCCCTCGACTAAGTGCTCAGCGAAAGAGCCAGGGGGCCCACGTCGTCTGGACCCTGGGCACGTGTGGCATGCACAGGTGGCACCCAGCAGGCACGGCATGGGCTGCTCGCCCAGGGTGCTGAAGAGGTGGGCGCGCTAGCCAGGTCGCGGGCGCCCATCGCGAGCAAGCCCCCACGTTCCTGTCCCTCGCAAAGTGCCCAGCAAGCGAGCCGGGGGGGCCGGGTCGCACGGACCTTGGGTACTGGTGGCATGCCCAGGCAGCTCCCAGCATGCACGGCTTGGGTGGCTTGCCCAGCGTGCGGCAGTGGTGGGCGCGCCAGCCAGGCCGCGGGCGCCCATTGCGAGCCAGGCCCCACGTCCCTGTCCCTCGACTGAGTACCCAGCGAGGGAGCCAGGTGGGCCGTGTCGCCGGGACCCTGGGCACGAGTGGCACACCCAGTCAGCCCCCGGTAGGCACGGCATGGGCTGCTCGCCCAGCGTGCGGCAGCAGTTGGCGCGCAAGCCAGGCCGCGAGCGCCCATCGCGAGCAAGCCCCCCCGTCCCTGCCCCTCGACTGACTGCCCAGCAAGCGAGCCAGGGGGGCCGCATAGCACGGACCTTGGCCATTGGTGGCACTCCCAGGAAGCCCCCAGCATGCACGGCATGGGCTGCTCGCCCAGCATGCGGCAGCGGTGGGCGTGCCAGCCAAGCCGCGGGCGCCCATCGTGAGCCAGGCCCCACGTTCCTGTCCCTCGACTAAGTACCCAGCGAGTGAGCCAGGGGTGCCATGTCGTACCGACCCTGGGTACGGGTGGCACGCCCAGGCAGTTCCCAGCAGGCAAGGCATGGGCCGCTCGACCAGAGTGGGGCAGCGGTGGGCGCGCCAGCCAGGCTGCGGGCGCCCATCGCGAGCCAACCCCCACGTCACTGTCCCTCGACTAAGTGCCTAGCAAGCGAGCCAGGGGGGCCACGTCGCATGGACCCTGGGCATGAGTGGCACGCCCAGGCAGCCCCAAGCAGGCACGGCATGGGCTGCTCGCCCAGCGTGCGGCAGCAGTGGGCGCGCCAGCCAGGCCGCGGGCGCCCATCGCGAGCCAGCCCCCTCGTCCCTGCCCCTCGATAGACTGCCCAGCGACCGAGCCAGGGGAGCCGCATAGCACGGACCCTGGGCATTGGTGGCACTCCCAGGAAGCCTCCAGCATGCACGGCACAGGCTGCTCGCCCAGCATGCGGCAGCGGTGGGCGTGCCAGCCAGGCCGCGGGCGCCCATCGCGAGCCAGCCCCCACGTCCCTGTCCCTCGACTAAGTGCCCAGCGAGAGAGCTAGGCGGGCCGCGTCGTACGGACCCTGGGCATGGGTGGCATGCCCAGGAAGCCCCCAGCAGGCACAGAATGGGCTGCTTGCCATGCGTGCTGCAGCGGTGGGCGTTCCGGCCAGGCCGCGAGCGCCCATCGCGAGCCAGACCCCTCGTCCCTGCCCCTCGACTGAGTGCCCATGGTGCGAGCCAGGGGTACCGCATCGCACGGACCCTTGGCACGGGTGGCACGCCCAGGCAGCCCCATGCGGGCACGGCTTGGGCTGCTAACCCAGTGCAGTGCAGTGGTGGGCGCGCCAGCCTGGCCACGGGCGCCCATCTCGAGCCATCCCCATCGACCGTCCCCCTCGACTGATTTCCCAGCGTGCGAGCCAGGGGTGCGACGTCGCACGGACCCTGGGCACGGGAGGCATGCCCAGGCAGCCCCCAGCAGGCACGGCATGGGCTGCTCGCCCAGTGTGCGGCAGCAGTGGGCGCGCCAGCCAGACCGCGGGCGCCCATCGCGAGCCAGCCCCCTCGTCCCTGCCCCTCGACAGACTACCCAGAGTGCGAGCCAGGTGTGCCGCGTTGCACGGACCATGGGCATGGGTGGCACACACAGGAAGCCCCCAGCAGGCACGGCATGGGCAGCTCGCCCAGCGTGCAGCAGCAGTGGGCGCGCCAGCCAGGCCGCGGGCGCCCATCGCGAGCCAGCCCCCTCGTCCCTGCCCCTCGACTGACTGCCCAGCGACCGAGCCAGGGGGGCCGCGTAGCAAGGACCCTGGGCATTGGTGGCACTCCCAGGAAGCCCCCAGCATGCACGTCATGGGCTGCTCGCCCAGTATGCGGCAGTGGTGGGCGTGCCAGCCAGGCCGCGGGCGCCCATCGTGAGCCAGCCCCCACGTCCCTGTCCCTCGACTAAGTGCCCAGCGAGCGAGCCAGGCGTGCCACGTCGTACAGACCCTGGGCATGGGTGGCATGCCCAGGAAGCCCCCAGCAGGCACAGAATGGGCAGCTCGCCCTGCGTGCTGCAGCGGTGGGCGTTCCAACCAGGCCGCGGGCGCCCATCGCGTGCCAGCCCCCTCATCCCTGCCCCTCGACTGAGTGCCCAGCATGTGAGCCAGGGGTGGGTACCGCATCGCACGGACCCTTGGCACGGGTGGCACGCCCAGGCAGCCCCACGCGGGCACGGCATGGGCTGCTAACGCAGTTCGGGGCAGCGGTGGGCGCGCCAGCCAGGCCGCGGGAGCCCATCGCGAGCCATCCCCCTCAACCGTGCCCCTCGACTGATTTCCCAGCATGCGAGCCAGGGGTGCGACGTCGCACGGACCCTGGGCACGGGAAGCACGCCCAGGCAGCCCCCAGCAGCCACGGCATGGGCTGCTCGCCCAGCGTGCGGCAGCAGTGGGCGCGCCAGCCAGCCCGCGGCCGCCCATCGCGAGCCAGCCCCCTCATCCCTGCCCCTGACTGACTGCCCAGTGAGCGAGCCAGGGGGGCCGCGTAGCATGGACCCTGGGCATGGGTGGCACGTCCAGGCAGCCCCCAGCAGGCACGGCATGGGCTGCTTGCACAGCGTGCGGCAGCGATGGGCGCGCCTGCCAGGCCGCTGGCGCCCATCGCGAGCCAGCCCCCACGTCCCTGTCCCTGGACTAAGTACCCAGCGTGCGAGCCGGGGGTGCCACGTTGCACGGACCCTGGGCATGGGTGGCACGCCCAGGCAACCCCACGGGGGCACGGCATGGGCATTTAACCCAGCGCGGGGCAGCGGTGGGCGCGCCAGCCAGGCCGTGGGCGCCCATCGAGAGCCATCCCCCTCGACACTGCCCCTCGACTGATTTCCCAGCGTGCGAGCCAGATGTGCGACGTTGCACGGACCCTCGGCACGGAAGGCACGCCCAGGCAGCCCCCAGCAGGCACGGCATGGGCTGCTCGCCCAGCGTGCGGCAGCAGTGGGCGCGCCAGCCAGGCCGCGGGCGCCAATCGCGAGCCAGCCCCCTCGTCCCTGCCCCTCGACTGCCTGCCCAGCGAGCCAGCCAGGGGGGCCGCGTAGCATGGACCCCGGGCATGGATGGCACTCCCAGGCAGCCCCCAGCATGCACGGCATGGGCTGCTCGCCCAGCATGGGGCAGCGGTGGGCGCCCCAGTCAGGCCGCGGGCGCCCATCGCGTGCCAACCCCCTCGACCCTGCCCCTCGACTAAGTGCCCAGTGGGTGAGCCAGGCGGGCCATGTCGCACAGACCCTGGGCATGGGTGGCACGCCCAGGCAGCCCCCAGCAGGCACGGCATGGGCTGCTCAGCCAGAGTGCGGTAGCGATGAGCGCGCCAGGCAGGCCGCGGGCGCCCATTGCGAGCCAGCCTCCTCGTCCCTGCCCCTCGACTGACTGCCCAGCGTGTGAGCCAGGGGTGCCACGTTGCACGGACCCTTGGCACGGGTGGCACGCCCAGGCAGCCCCCAGCAGGCATGGCATGGGCTGCTCGCCCAGCGAGCGGCAGCAGTGGGCGCACCTGCCACGCCGCGGGCGCCCATCGCGAGCCAGCCCCCACGTTCCTGTCCCTCAATTAAGTACCCAGCGAGCGAGCCAGGGGTGCCATGTCGCACCGACCCTGGGCACGGGTGGCATGCCCAGGCAGCCCCCAGCAGGCACGGCATTGGTCGCTGGCCCAGCTTGAGGCAGCGGTGGGCGCGCCAGCCAGGCCGCGGGCACCCATCGCGAGCCAGCCCCCACGTCACTGTCCTTCGACTAAGTCCCTAGCGAGCAAGCCAGGAGGGCCACATCGCATGGACCCTGGGCACGGGCGGCACACCCAGGCAGCCCCCAGAAGGCACGGCATGGGCTGCTCGCCCAGCGTGTGGCAGCGGTAGCCAGCCCCCTCGTCCCTGCCCCTTGACTGACTGCCCAGCGCGCAAGCCAGGGGGTGCCACGTCGCATGGACCCTGGGCATGGGTGGCACGCCAAGGAAGCCCCCAGCAGGCACGGCATGGGCTGCTCGCCCAGCGTGCGGCAGCGGTGGGCGTGCCAGCCAGGCCGCTGGCGCCCATCGTGAGCCAGCCCCCACGTTCCTGTCCCTCGACTAAGTACCCAACGAGCGAGCCAGGGTTGCCATGTCGCACCGACCCTGGGCACGGGTAGCACGCCCAGGCAGCCCCCAGCAGGCACGGTATGGGTCAAGTGCCCAGCGTGCGGCAGCGGTGGGCGCGCCAGCCAGGCCTCAGGCGCCAATCGCGAGCCAGCCCCCTCGTCCCTGTCCCTGTCCCTCGACTAAGTGCCCAGCGAGCGAGCCAGGAGAGCGGCGTCGCATGGACCCTGGGCACAGGAGGTATGCCCAGTCAGCCACCAGCAGGAGCGGCATGGGCCAAGTGCCCAGATTGCGGCAAAGGTGGGCGCGACAGCCGCCCCACGGGCGCCCATCACGAGCGAGCCTGCTCGTCCCTGTCCCTCGACTAAGTGCCCTGTGAGCGAGCCAGGGGAGCTCCGTTGCACAGACCCTGGCCATGGGAGGCATGCCCCGGCAGCGCCCAGCAGGCACGGCATGGGCCAAGTGCCCAGCGTGAGGCAGCGGTGGGCGTGCCAGCGAGGCCACAGGCGCCCATCGCGAGCCAGCCTCCTCGTTCCTGTCCCTCGACTAAGTGCTCAGCGAGCGAGCCAGGACAGCCACGTCGCATGGAACCTGGCCGTGGGAGGCATGCCCCGGCAGCCCCCAGCAGGCACGGCTTGGGCCAAGTGCCGAGCATGCGGCAGCGGTGGGCGCGCCAGCCAGGCCACAGGCGTCCATCGTGGGCCAGCCCCCTCGTCCCTGTCCTTCAACTAAGTGCCCAGCGAGCGAGCCAGGTGAGCCACGTCGCATGGATCCTGGGCATGGGAGGCATGCCCGGCAGCCCCCAGCAGGCATGGCATAGGCCAAGTGCCGAGTTTGTGGCAGCGGTGGGCGCGACAGCAAGGCCACAGGTGCCCATCACAAGCCAGCCCCCTCGTCCCTGTCCCTTGACCAAGTGCCCATCGAGCGAGCCAGGTGAGCCACATCGCACAGACACTGGGCAAGGGAGGAATGCTGAGGCAGCCCCCAGCAGGCACGGCATGGGCCAAGTGCCCAGCGAGCGGCAGCAGTGGGTGCGCCAGCAAGGCCACGGGCGCCCATCGCGAGCCACCCCCCTCGTCCCTGTCCCTCGACTAAGTGCCCAGCGAGCGAGCCAGGGGAGCCGCGTCGCATGGACCCTGGGCATGGGTGGCATGCCCTGACAGCCCGCAGCAGGCACCTCATGGGCCAAGTGCCCAGCGTGCGGAAGCGGTGGGCGCGCTAGCCAGGCCACAGGCGCCCATCGCGAGCCAGCCCCCTCGTCCCTGTCCCTCGACTAAGTGCCCAGCGAGCGAGCCAGGGGAGCCATGTGGCATGGACCCTGGACACGGGAGGCATGCCCAGGAAGCCCCCAGCAGGTAAGGCAAGGGCCAAGTGCCCAGCGTTCGGCAGCGGTGGGCGCGCCAGCCAGGCCACAGGCGCCCATTGCGAGCCAGCTCCCTCGTCCCTGTCCCTCGACTAAGTGCCCAGCGAGTGAGCCAGGGGAGCTCCGTCGCACGGACCCTGGCAATGGGAGGCCTGCCCCGGCAGCCCTCAGCAGGCACAGCATGGGCCAAGTGCCCAGCGTGAGGCAGCGGTGGGCATGCCAGCAAGGCCACAGGCGCCCATCGCGAGCCAGCCCCCTTGTTCCTGTCCCTCGACTAAGTGCCCAGCGAGTAAGCCATGACAGCCACGTCGTACGGACCCTGGGCATGGGTGGCATTCCCCGGCAGCCCCCAGCAGGCACGGCATGGGCCAAGTGCCAAGCGTGCGGCAGCGGTGGGCGCACCAGCCAGGCCACAGGCGTCCATCGCGAGCCAGCCCCCTCGTCTCTGTCCCTCGACTAAGTGCCCAGCGAGTGAACCAGAGGAGCCATGTGGCATGGACCCATGGCACAGGAGGCATGCCCAGTCAGCCTCCAGCAGGCACGGCATGGGCCGAGTGCCCAGCGTGCTGCAGAGGAGGGCACGCCAGCCAGGCTACAGGCTCCAATCGCGAGCCATTCCCTTCGTCCCTGTCCCTCAACTAAGTGCCCAGCGAGCGAGCCAGGGGAGCCGTGTCACATTTACTCTTGGCACGAGAATCATACCCCGGCATGGGCCAAGTGCCCAGCGTGCGGCGGCGGTGGGTGCGCCAGCGAGGCAACAGGCGCCCATCATGAGGTAGACCCCTCGTCCCTGTCCCTTGACTTAGTGCCCAGCGAGCAGCCGCGTCACATGGACTCTGGTCACAGCGGGCATTCCCAGGCAGCCCCCAGCAGGCAAAGCATGGGCCAAGTGCCAAGCGTGCTGCAGAGGAGTGCGCGCCAGCGAGGCCACAGGCGCCCATCGTGAGCCAGCCGCCTCGTCCCTGTCCCTCGACTAAGTGCCCAGCGAGTGAGCCAGGGGAGCCGCGTCGAACGGACCCTTGGCACAGGAGGCATGCCCCGGCAGCCCCCAGCAGGCACGGGATGGGCCAAGTGCCCAGCGTGCGGCAGCGGTGTGCGTGCCAGCGAGGCCACAGGCGCCAATCGTGAGCCAGACCCTCGTCCCTGTCCCTCGACTAAGTGCCCCGCGAGCGAGCCAGGGGAGCCGCGTCGCATGGACCCTTGGCATGGGAGGCATGCCCGGCAGCCCCCAGCAGGCATGGCATAGGCCAAGTACCGAGCGTGTGGCAGCGGTGGGCGCGACAGCAAGGCCACAGGCGCCCATCGCGAGCCAGCCCCCTCATCCCTGTCCCTCGACCAAGTGCCCATCGAGCGAGCCAGGTGAGCCGCATCGCACAGACACTGGGCAAGGGAGGAATGCTGAGGCAGCCCCCAGCAGGCACGGCATGGGCCAAGTGCCCAGCGAGCGGCAGCAGTGGGTGCGCCAGCAAGGCCACGGGCGCCCATCGCGAGCCAGCCCCCTCGTCCCTGTCCCTCGACTAAGTGCCCAGCGAGCGAGCCAGGGGAGCCGTATCGCATGCACACTGGGTATGGGGAGCATGCCCGGCAGCCCCCAGCAGGCACGGCATAGGCTAAGTGCCGAGCATGCGGCAGCGGTGGGCGCGACAGCCAGGCCACAGGCACCCATCGCGAGCCAGCCCCCTCGTCCCTGTCCCTCGACCAAGTGCCTAGCGAGCGAGCCAGGGGAGCCGCATTGCACAAACACTGGGCACGGGAGGCATGCCCAGGCAGCCCCCAGCAGGCACGGCATGGGCCAAGTGCCCAGCTAGCTGCAGCAGTGGGCGTGCCAGCCAGGCCACGGACGCCCATTGCGAGCCAGCCCCCTCGTCCCTGTCCCTCGACTAAGTGCCCAGCGAGCGAGACAGGGGAGCCACATTGCATGGACCTTGGGCATCAGAGGCATGCCGACACAGCCCCCAGCAGGTACAGCATGGGCCAAGTGCCCAGGGTTCGGCTGCGGTGGGCGCGCCAGCCAGGCCACAGGCGCCCATCGCAAGCCAGCCCCCTCGTCCCTGTCCCTCGACTAAGTGCCCAGCGAGCGGGCCAGGGGAGCCGCGTCGCATGGACCCTGGGCATGGGTGGCATGCCCCGGCAGCCCGCAGCAGGCACCTCATGGGCCAAGTGCCCAGCGTGCGGAAGCGGTGGGCGCGCTAGCCAGGCCACAGGTGCCCATCGCGAGCCAGCCCCCCTCGTCCCTGCCCCTCGACTAAGTGCCCAGCGAGCGAGCCAGGGGAGCCATGTGGCACAGACCCTGGACACGGGAGGCATGCCCAGGCAGCCCCCAGCAGGCAAGGCAAGTACCAAGTGCGCAGCATTCGGCAGCGGTGGGCGCGCCAGCCAGGCCACAGGCGCCCATTGCAAGCCAGCTCCCTCGTACCTGTCCCTCGACTAAGTGCCCAGCGAGCGAGCCAGGGGAGCTCCGTCGCATGGACCCTGGCAATGGGAGACCTGCCCCGGCAGCCCCCAGCAGGCACGGCATGGGCCAAGTGCCCAGCGTGAGGCAGCGGTGGGCATGCCAGAAAGGCCACAGGCGCCCATCGCGAGCCAGCCCCCTTGTTCCTGTCCCTCGACTAAGTGCCCAGTGAGTGAGCCATGACAGCCGCATCGTATGGACCCTGGGCATGGGAGGCATTCCCCGGCAGCCCCCAGCAGGCACGGCATGGGACAAGGGCCGAGCGTGCAGCAGTGGTGGGCGCACCAGCCAGGCCACAGGCATCCATCGCGAGCCAGCCCCTCGTCTCTGTCCCTCGACTAAGTGGCCAGCGAGTGAACCAGAGGAGCCATGTGGCATGGACCCATGGCACAGGAGGCATGCCCAGTCAGCCTCCAGCAGGCACGGCATGGGCCGAGTGCCCAGCGTGCTGCAGAGGAGGGCGCGCCAGCTAGACTACAGGCGCCAATCGCGAGCCATTCCCTTCGTCCCTGTCCCTCGACTAAGTGCCCAGCAAGTGAGCCAGGGGAGCCATGTCGCATTTACTCTTGGCATGGGAATCATAACCCGGCAGCCCACAGCAGGCACGGCATGGGCCAAGTGCCCAGCGAGGCAACGGGAGCCCAACATGAGGCAGACCCCTCGTCCCTGTCCCTCGACTTAGTGCCCAGCGAGCAGCTGCGTCACATGGACTCTGGTCACAGGGGGCATTCCCAGGCAGCCCCCAGCAGGTAAAGCATGGGCCAAGTGCCAAGCGTGCTGCAGAGGAGGGCACGCCAGCAAGGCCACAGGCACCCATCGCGAGCCAGCCGCCTCGTCCCTGTCCGTCGACTAAGTGCCCAGCGAGTGAGCCAGGGGAGCCGCGTCGTACGGACCCTTGGCACAGGAGGCATGCCCTGGCAGCCCCCAGCAGGCATGGCATGGGCCAAGTGCCCAGAGTACGGCGGCGGTGGGTGCACCAGCGAGGCAACAGGTGCCCATCACGAGGCAGACCCCTCATCCCTGTCCCTCGACTTAGTGCCCAGCGAGCAGCCGTGTCGCATGGACTCTGGTCACAGGGGGCACTCCCAGGCAGCCCCCAGAAGGCACAGCATGGGCCAAGTGCCAAGCGTGCTGCAGAGGAGGGCGCACCAGCGAGGCCACAGCGCCCATCGGGAGCCAGCCACCCCGTCCCTGTCCCTCGACTAAGTGCCCAGCGAGTGAGCCAGGGGAGCCGTGTCGGATGGACCCTTGACACAGGAGGCATGCCCCGGCAGCCCCCAGCAGGCATGGCATGGGCCAAGTGCCCAGCACGCGGCAGCAGTGATCGTGCCAGCGAGGCCACGGGCGCCCATCTCGAGCCAGCCCCCTCGTCCATGTCCCTCGACTTAGTGCCCCGTGAGCGAGCCAGGGGAGCCGCGTCACATGGACTCTTGGCACGGGAGGCATGCCCAGGCAGACCCCAGCAGGCATGGCATGGGCCAAGTGCAGAGCGTGCGGCAGCGGTGGGCGCGCCAGCCAGGACACAGTCGCCCATCTCGAGCCAGCCCCCTCGTCCATGTCCCTCGACTTTGTGCCCCATGAGCGAGCCAAGGGAGCAGTGTCACAAGGACTCTAGGCACGGGAGGCATTCCCAGGAAGCCCCCAGCAGGCATGGCATGGGCCAAGTGCCCAGCGTGCTGCAGTGGTGGGTGCGCCAGCGAGGCCACAGGCGCCCATCTCCAACCAGCCCACTCATCCCTGAACCTCGACTTAGTGCCCCATGAGTGAGCCAGGGGAGCCGTGTTGCATGGCTGTGGGCACGGTAGGCTTGCCCAGGCAGCCCCCAGCAGGCACGGCATGGGCCAAGTGCCCAGCGTGCGGCAGCGGTGGGCGCGCCAGCGAGGCCACGGGCGCCCATCTCGAGCCAGGCCCCTCGTCCATGTCCCTCGACTTAGTGCCCCGTGAGCGAGCCAGGGGAGCCGCGTCACATGGACTCTTGGCACGGGAGGCATGCCCAGGCAGACCCCAGCAGGCACGGCATGGGCCAAGTGCCGAGCGTGAGGCAGCGGTGGGCGCGCCAGCCAGGCAACAGGCGCCCATCGCGAGCCAGCCCCATCGTCCCTGTCCTTCGACTATGTGCCCAGCGAGAGAGCCAGGGGAGCCACGTCGCACGGACCCTGGTCATGGGAGGCATGCCCCGGCAGCCCCCAGCAGGCACGGCATGGGTCAAGTGCCCAGCGTGCGGCAGCGGTGGGCGTGCCAGCGAGGCCACAGGCGCCCATCACGAGCCAGCCCCCTCGTCCCTGTCCCTCGTCTAAGTGCCCAGCGAGCGAGCCAGAGGAGCCGCGTCGCACGGACTCTGGGCAAGGGAGTCATGCCCCGGAAGCCCCGAGTAGGCATGGCATGGGCCAAGTGCCGAACGTGCGGCAGCGGTGGGAGCGCCAGCGATGCCACAGGCGCCATCGTGAGCCAGCCCCCTTGTTCCTGTCCCTCAATTAAGTGCCCAGCGAGGGAGACAGGGGAGCCGCGTTGCACAAACCCTGGGCACGGGAGGCATGCCTAGGTAGCCCCCAGCAGGCATGGCATGGGCCAAGTGCCCAGATTGCGGCAAAGGTGGGCGCGACAGCCAGGCCACGGGCGCCCATCATGAGCCAGCCCGCTCGTCCCTGTCCCTCGACTAAGTGCCCTGCAAGCGAGCCAGGGGAGCTCCGTCGCACAGACCTTGCCAATGGGAGGCATGCCCCGGCAGCGCCCAGCAGGCACGGCATGGGCCAAGTGCCCAGCGTGCGGCAGCGGTGAGCGCGCCAACAAGGCCGCAAGCGCCAGTCGCGAGGCAGCCCCCTCATCCCTGTCCCATGTCTAAGTGCCCAGCGAGCAAGGCAGGGGAGCCGCATCGCATGGACCCTGGGTACGGGAGGCATGCCCAGGAAGCCCCCAGCAGGCACGTCATGGGCCAAGTGCCCAGGGTGCGGTATCGGCAGGCGCGCCAGCCAGGCCACGGGCGCCCATCTCGAGCCAGCCCCCTCGTCCATGTCCCTCGACTTTGTGCCCCATGAACGAGCCAGGGGAGCAGTGTCACATGGACTCTAGGCACGGGAGGCATTCCCAGGAAGCCCCCAGCAGGCATGGCATTGGCCAAGTGCCCAGCGTGCTGCAGTGGTGGGTGCGCCAGCGAGGCCACAGGTGCCCATCTCTAGCCAGCCCCCTCGTCCCTGACCCTCGACTTAGTGCCCCATGAGCGAGCCAAGGGAGCCATGTTGCATGGACTGTGGGCACGGTAGGTTTGCCCAGGCAGCCCCCAGCTGGGACAGCATGGGCCAAGTGCCCAGCGTGTGGCAGCGGTGGGCGCGCCAGCGAGGCCATGGGAGCCCATCTCGAGCCAGCCCCCTCGTCCATGTCCCTCGACTTAGTGCCCCGTGAGCGAGCCAGGGGAGCCGCGTCACATGGACTCTGGGCACGGTAGGCATGCCCAGGCAGACCCCAGCAGGCACGACATGGGCCAAGTGCCGATCGTGCGGCAGCGGTGGGCGTGCCAGCCAGGCCACAGGCGCCCATCGCGAGCCAGCCCCCTTCTCTCTGTCCCTCGACTAAGTGCCCAGCGAGCGTGCCAGGGGAGCCATGTGGCATGGACCCTTGTCACAGGAGGCATGCCCAGGCAGCCCCCAGCAGGAACGGCATGGGCCAATCTCCCAGCATGCGGCAGCGGTGGGCACGCCAGCACGTCCACAGGCACCCATCGCGAGCCAGCCCCATCGTCCCTGTCCCTCGACTATGTGCCCAGCGAGAGAGCCAGGGGAGCCACGTCGCACGGACCCTGGTCATGGGAGGCATGCCCCAGCAGCCCCCAGCAGGCACGGCATGGGTCAAGTGCCCAGCGTGCGGCAGCGGTGGGCGTGCCAGCGAGGCCACAGGCGCCCATCGCAAACCAGCCCCCTCTTCCCTGTCCCTCGTCTAAGTGCCCAGCGAGCAAGCCAGAGGAGCTGTATAGCATGGACCCTGGGCATGGGAGGCATGCCAAGGAAGCCCCCAGAAGGCACGGTATGGGCCAAGTGCCCAGCGTACGGCATTGGCAAGTGCGCCAGCCAGGCCACGGGCGCCCATCTCGAGCCAGCCCCCTCGTCCATGTCCCTCGACTTAGTGCCCCATGAGCGTGCCAGGGGAGCCATATGGCATGGACTCTTGGCACAGGAGGCATTCCCAGGCAGCCCCCAGCAGGAACGGCATGGGCCAATCTCCCAGCATGCGGCAGCGGTGGGCACGCCAGCAAGTCCACAGGCGCCCATCGCGAGCCAGCCCCATCGTCCCTGTCCCTCGACTATGTGCCCAGTGAGAGAGCCAGGGGAGCCACGTCGCACAGACCCTGGTCATGTGAGGCATTGCCCGGCAGCCCCCAGCAGGCACAGCATGGGTCAAGTGCCCAGCGTGCGGCAGCGGTGGGCGTGCCAGCAAGGCCACAGGCGCCCATCGCAAACCAGCCCCCTCTTCCCTGTCCCTCGTCTAAGTGCCCAGCGAGTGAGCCAGAGGAGCCGTATCGCATGGACCCTGGGCATGGGAGGCATGCCTAGGAAGCCCCCAGCAGGCACGGCTTGGGCCAAGTGCCCAGTGTGCGGCATCGGCGGGTGCGCCAGCCAGGCCAAGGGTGCCCATCTCGAGCCAGCCCCCTCGTCCATGTCCCTCGACTTAGTGCCCCTTGAGCGAGCCAGCGTAGCAGTGTCACATGGACTCTAGGAATGGGAGGCATTCCCAGGAAGCCCCCAGCAGGCACGGCATGGGCCAAGTGCCCAGTGTGCGGCATCGGCGGGCGCGCCAGCCAGGCCACGGGCGCCCATCTCGAGCCAGCCCCCTCGTCCATGTCCCTCGACTTAGTGCCCCGTGAGCGAGCCAGGGGAGCCGCGTCACATGGACTCTGGGCACGGTAGGCATGCCCAGGCAGACCCCAGCAGGCACGACATGGGCCAAGTGCCGATCGTGCGGCAGCGGTGGGCGTGCCAGCCAGGCCACAGGCGCCCATCGCGAGCCAGCCCCCTTCTCTCTGTCCCTCGACTAAGTGCCCAGCGAGCGTGCCAGGGGAGCCATGTGGCATGGACCCTTGTCACAGGAGGCATGCCCAGGCAGCCCCCAGCAGGAACGGCATGGGCCAATCTCCCAGCATGCGGCAGCGGTGGGCACGCCAGCACGTCCACAGGCACCCATCGCGAGCCAGCCCCATCGTCCCTGTCCCTCGACTATGTGCCCAGCGAGAGAGCCAGGGGAGCCACGTCGCACGGACCCTGGTCATGGGGGGCATGCCCCGGCAGCCCCCAGCAGGCACGGCATGGGTCAAGTGCCCAGCGTGCGGCAGCGGTGGGCGTGCCAGCGAGGCCACAGGCGCCCATCGTAAACCAGCCCCCTCATCCCTGTCCCTCAACCAAGTGCCCATCGAGCGAGCCAGGTGAGCCGCATCGCACAGACACTGGGAAAGGGAGGAATGCTGAGGCAGCCCCCAGCAGGCACGGCATGGGCCAAGTGCCCAGTGAACGGCAGCAGTGGGTGCGCCAGCAAGGCCACGGGCGCCCATCTCGAGCCAGCCCCCTCGTCCATGTCCCTCGACTTAGTGCCCCATGAGCGAGCCAGCGGAGCAGTGTCACATGGACTCTAGGAATGGGAGGCATTCCCAGGAAGCCCCCAGCAGGCACGGCATGGGTCAAGTGCCCAGCGTGAGGCAGTGGTGGGCGTGCCAGCGAGTCCACAGGCGCCCATCGCGAGCCAGCCCCCTTGTTCCTGTCCCTCGACTAAGTGCCCAGCGAGTGAGCCATGACAGCCGCGCCGTACGGACCTTGGGCATGGGAGGCATGCCCCGGCAGCCCCTAGCAGGCACGGCATGGGCCAAGTGCCGAGTGTGAGGCAGTGGTGGGCGCGACAGCCAGGCCACAGGCGCCCATCGCGAGCCAGCCCCCTCGTCTCTGTCCCTCGACTAACTGCCCAGCGAGCGAGCCAGGGGAGCCATTTGGCATGGACCCTTGGCACAGGAGGCATGCCCAGGCAGCCCCCAGCAGGAATGGCATGGGCCAATCTCCCAGCATGCGGCAGCGGTGGGCGTGCCAGCAAGTCCACAGGCGGCCATCGCGAGCCAGCCCCATCGCGAGCCAGCCCCCTCGTCCCTGTCCCTCGTCTAAGAGCCCAGCGAGCGAGCCAGAGGAGCCGCGTCGCACGGACCCCGGGCATGGGAGGCATGCCCCGGAAGCCCCGAGTAGGCATGGCATGGGCCAAGTGCCGAGCGTGCGGCAGCGGTGGGCGCGCCAACAAGGCCGCAAGCGCCCATCGCGAGCCAGCCCCCTCGTCCCTGTCCCTTGTCTAAGTGCCCAGCGAGCAAGGCAGGGGAGCCGCATCGCATGGACCCTGGGTAAGGGAGGCATGCCCAGGAAGCCCCCGGCAGGCACGGCATGGGCCAAGTGCCCAGCGTGCGGCATCGGCGGGCGCGCCAGCCAGGCCACGGGCGCCCATCTCGAGCCAGCCCCCTCGTCCATGTCCCTCGACTTAGTGCCCCGTGAGTGAGCCAGGGGAGCCGCATCACATGGACTCTTGGCACAGGAGGCATGCCCAGGCAGACCCTAGCAGGCACGGCATGGGCCAAGTGCCGAGCGTGCGGCTGCGGTGGGCGCGCCAGCCAGGCCACAGGCGCCCATCGCGAGCCAGCCCCATCATCCCTGTCCCTCGACTATGTGCCCAGCGAGAGTGCCAGGGGAGCCATGTCGCACAGACCCTGGTCATGGGAGGCATGCCCCGGCAGCCCCCAGCAGGCACGGCATGGGTCAAGTGCCCAGCGTGCGGCAGCGGTGGTCGTGCCAGCGATGCCACAGGCGCCATCGCGAACCAGCCCCCTTGTTCCTGTCCCTCGATTAAGTGCCCAGCGAGGGTTCCAGGGGAGCCGCGTTGCAAGAACCCTGGGCATGGGAGGCATGCCTAGGTAGCCCCCAGCAGGCACGGCATGGGCCAAGTGCCCAGCGTGCGGCATCGGCGGGCGCGCCAGCCAGGCCACGGGAACCCATCTCGAGCCAGCCCCCTCGTCCATATCCCTCGACTTTGTGCCCCATGAGCGAGCCAGGGGAGCAGTGCCACATGGACTCTAGGCACGGGAGGCATTCCCAGGAAGCCCCCAGCAGGCATGGCATTGGCCAAGTGCCCAGCGTGCTGCAGTGGTGGGTGCGCCCGCGAGGCCACAAGCGCCCATCGCAAGCCAGCCCCCTCGTCCCTGTACCTCGACTAAGTGCCCAGCAAGCGAGCCTGGGGAGCCGCGTTGCACCGATCCTGGGTGTGGGAGGCATGCCGTGGCAGCCCTCAGCAGGCACGGCATGGGCCAAGTGCCGAGCGTGCGGCAGCGGTGGGCGCACCAGCGAGGCCACAGGCGCCCATCGCGAGCCATCCCCCTCGTCCCTGTCCCTCGACTAAGTGCCCAGCGAGCGAGCAAGGGGAGCTGCGTCGCATGGACCCTTGGCATGGGATGCATGCCTCGGCAGCCCCCAGCAGGCATGGCATGGGCCAAGTGCCCAGTGTACGGCAGCAGTGGGCGCGCGACCCAGGGCCCAGGAGCCGATCGCGAGCCAGCCCCCTCGTCCCAGTCCCTCGACTAAGTGCCCAGTGTACGAGCCAGGGGAGCCACGTCGCATGGATCTGGGGCATGGAAGGCATGCCCAGGCAGCCCCCAGCAGGCACGGCTTGGGCCAGGTGCCCAGCGCGCCGCAGCGGTGGGCGTGCCAGCCAGCGAGCGAGCCAGGGGAGCCGCATTGCATGGACCCTGGGC
This sequence comes from Moringa oleifera, assembly GCA_021397835.1. Taxonomy (NCBI): domain Eukaryota; kingdom Viridiplantae; phylum Streptophyta; class Magnoliopsida; order Brassicales; family Moringaceae; genus Moringa; species Moringa oleifera. Next base: position 383,614 of record JAJFZO010000885.1, on the reverse strand, counting down.
ATGAAGGAATGCCCTGTCAGCCCCCAGATGGCAAGGCATGGGCCAAGTGCCGAGTGTGCGGCAGTGGTGGGCGGGCCAGCCAGGCCACAGGCGCCCATCGCGAGCCAGCCCCCTCGTCCCTGTCCCTCGACTAAGTGCCCAGCGAGGGAGCCAGGGGAGCCACGTTGCATGGACCCTTGGCACGGGAGGCATGCCAAGGCAGCCCCCAGCAGGCACGGCATGGGTCAAGTGCCCAGCGTTCGGCAGCGGTGGGCGCACCAGCCAGGCCACAAGCGCCCATCGTGAGCCAGCCCCCTAGTCCCTGTCCCTCGACTAAGTGCCCAGCGAGCGAGCCAGGGGAACCACGCCGCATGGACCCTTGGCATGGGAGGAATGCGCCAGAATCCCCCAGCAGGAACGGCATGGGCCAAGTGCCCATCGTGCGGTAGAGGTGGGCGCTCCAGCCAGACCACAGGCGCCCATCGCGAGCCAGTCCCCTCGTCCCTGTCCCTCGACTAAGTGCCCAGGGAGCGATCCAGGGGGCCCCGTCGCATGGACCCTTGGCAAGGGAAGCATGCCCAGGCAGCCCCAAGCAGGCACGGCATGGTCCAAGTGCCCAGCGTGCGGCAGCGGTGGGCGCGCCAGCCAGGCCACAAGCGCCCATCGTGAGCCAGCCCCCTAGTCCCTGTCCCTCGACTAAGTGCCCAGCGAGCGAGCCAGGGGAACCGCGCCGCATGGACCCTGGGCATGGGAGGAATGCACCAGAATCCCCCAGCAGGAACGGCATGGCCAAGTGCCCATCGTGCGGTAGAGGTGGGCGCGCCAGCCAGACCACAGGCGCCCATCGCGAGCCAGCCCCCTCGTCCCTGTCCCTCGACTAAGTGCCCAGCGAGCGATCCAGGGGAGCCGCGTCGCATGGACCCTGGGCACGGGGGCATGCGCAGGAAGCCCCCAGTAGGCACGGCATGGGCCAAGTGCCCAGCGTGCGGCAGCGGTGGGCGCACCAGCCAGGTCACGGACGCCCATCGCGAGCCAGCCCCCACGTCCCTGCCCCTCGACTTACTGCCCAGCGTGCCAGCGAGGGGTGCTGCGTCGCAAGGACCATTGGCACGAGTGGCATGTCCAGTCAGCCCCCAGCAGGCATGGCATGGGCTGCTCGCCCAGCGTGCGGCAGCGGTGGGCGCGCCAGCCAGGGCGCTGGCGCCCATAGCGAGCCCGCCCAACGTTCCTGTCCCTCGACTAAGTGCCCAGCGAGCGAGCCAGGGGAGCCACGTCGCATGGACCCTGGGCACGGGAGGCATGCCACGGCAGCCCCCAGCAGGAACGGCATGGGCCAAGTGCCCAGCGTGCGGCAGCGGTGGGCGCGCCAGCTAGGTCACGGGAGCCCATCGCGAGCCAGCCCCCACGTCCCTGCCCCTCGACTGACTGCCCAGCATGCAAGCGAGGGTTGCTGCATCGCAAGGACCCTTGGCACACGTGGCATGCCCAGTCAGCCCCCAGCAGGCATGGCATGGGCTGCTCGCCCAGCATGCGGCAGCGGTGGGCGCGCCAGCCAGGCCACAGGTGCCCATAGCGAGCCCGCCCAACGTCCCTGTCCCTCGACTAAGTGCCCAGCGAGTGAGCCAGGGGAGCCACGTCGCATGGACCCTGGGCACGGGAGGCATGCCACGGCAGGCCCCAGCAGGAATAGCATGGGCCAAGTGCCCAGCGTGCGGCAGCGGTGGGCCCGCCAGCGAGGCCACAGGCGCCCATTGCGAGCCAGCCCCCTCGTCCCTGTACCTCGACTAAGTGCCCAGTGAGGGAGCCAGGGGAGCCGCGTCGCACAGGCCCTGGGCACGGGAGGCATGCCCAGGTTGCCCCCAGCAGGCACGGCATGGGCCAAGTGCCCAGCGGGCGGCACAGGAGGGCGCGCCAGCCAGGCCACAGGCGCCCATCGCGAGCCAGCCCCCTCGTCCCTGTCCCTCGACTAAGTGCCCAGCGAGCGAGCCAGGGGAGCCGTGTTGCATGGACCATGGGCATGGGGGCATGCCCAGGAAGCCCCCAGCAGGCACAGCGTGGGCCAAAAGCCCAGCGTGCGGCAGCAGTGGGCGCGCCAGCCAGGTCACGGGCGCCCATCGCGAGCCAGCCCCCTCGTCCCTGCCCCTCGACTGACTGCCCAGCGTGCGAGCGAGGGGTGCTGCGTCACAAGGACCCTTGGCATGAGTGGCATGCCCAGGAAGCCCCCAGCAGGCACGGCATGGGCTGCTCGACCAGCGTGCGGCAGCGGTGAGCGTGCCAGCCAGGCCGCAGGCGCCCATAGCGAGCCTGCCCCCACGTCCCCGTCCCTTGACTAAGTGCCCACCGAGCGAGCCAGGGGAGCCGCGTCGCATGGACCCTGGGCATGGGAGGCATGCCACGGCAGCCCCCAGTAGGAACAGCATGGGCCAAGTGCCCAGCGTGCGGCAGCGGTGGGCCCGCCAGTGAGGCCACAGGCGCCCATTGCGAGCCAGCCCCCTCGTCCCTGTCCCTCGACTAAGTGCCCAGTGAGCAAGCCAGGGGAGCCGCGTCGCACAGACCCTGGGCACGGGAGGCATGCCCCGGCAGCCCCCAGCAGGCATGGCATGGGCCTAGTGCCCAGCGTGCGGCAGCGGTGGGCGCGCTAGCGAGGCCACAGGCGCCCATCGCGAGCCTTCCCCGTCGTCCCTCTCCCTAGACTTAGTGCCAAGCGAGCGAGACAGGGGAGCCAAGTCACACAGACTCTGGGCATGGGAGGCATGCCCAGGAAGCCCCCAGCAGGCACGGCATGGGCCAAGTGCCCAGTGGACGGCAGAGGAGGGCGCGCCAGCCAGGCCACAGGCGCCCATCGCAAGCCAGCCCCCTCATCCATGTCCCTCGACTAAGTGCTCAGCGACCGAGCCAAGGGGGCCGCGTCGCATGGACCCTGGGAAAGGGTGGCACGCCCAGGCAGCCCCCAGCAGGCACGGCATGGGCTGCTCACCCAGCGTGCGGCAGCGGTGGTCGCGCCAGCCATGCCGCTGGCCCCTATCACGAGCCAACCCCCACGTCCCTGTCCCTCGACTAAGTGCCCAGCGAGCGAGCCAGGGGAGCCGTGTTGCATGGATTTTGGTCATGGGAGGCATGCCCCGGCAGCCCCCAGCAGGAATGGCATGGGTCAAGTGCCCAGCGTGCGGGAGCGGTGGGCGCGCCAGCGAGGCCACAGGCGCCCATCGCGAGCAAGCCGCCTTGTCCCTGTCCCTCGACTAAGTCCCCGGTGAGTGCGTCAGGGGAGCCGAGTTGCACAGACCCTGGGCGTGGGAGGCATACCCCGGCCGCCCCCAGCAGACACAGCATGGGTCAAGTGCCCAGCTTGCGGCAGCGGTGGGCGCGCCAGCTAGGTCACGGGCGCCCATCGCAAGCCAGCCCCCACGTCCCTGCCCCTCGACTGACTGCCCAGCGTGCAAGCGAGGGGTGCTGCATCGCAAGGACCCTTGGCATGAGTGGCATGCCCAGTCAGCCCCCAGCAGGCATGGCATGGGCTGCTCGCCCAGCGTGTAGCAGCGGTGGGCGCGCTAGCCAGGCCGCGGCTGCCCATCGCGATCCAGCCCCCTCGTCCCTGTCCCTCGACTAAGTGCCCAGCGAGCGAGCCAGGGGAGCCGCGTCGCATGGACCCTGGGCATGGGAAGCATGCCCCGGCAGCCCCCAGCAGGCACGGCATGGGTCAAGTGCCCAGCGTGTGGCAGCGGTAGGCGCGCCAGCCAGGCCACAGGCGCCCATCTCGAGCCAGCCCCCTCGTCCCTGTCCCACGACTAAGTGCTCAGCGAGCGAGCCAGGGGAGACGCGTTGCATGGAGCCTGGGAATGGGAGGCATGCCCCTGCAACCCCCAACAGGCACGGCATGGGCCAAGTGCCCAGCGTGCGGTAGAGGTGAGCGGCCAGCCAGGCGACGGGCGCCCTTCGCGAGCCAGCCCCCTCGTCCCTGTCCCTCGACTAAGTGCCCAGTGAACGAGCCAGGGGTGCCTTGTCGCACAGACCCTGGGCACGGGAGGCATGCCCAGGCAGCCCCCAGTATGCACGGCATTGGCACTGTGGCATACGTGCGGCAGCGGTGGGCGCGCCAGCCAGGCCACGGGCGCCCATCGCGAGCCAGTCTCCTTGTCCCTGTTCCTCGACTAAGTGCCCAGCGAGCGAGCCAGGGGAGCCGCGTCGCACAGATCCTCGGCACGGGAGGAATGCACAGGAAGCCCCCAGTATGCACGGCATGGGCCAAGTGCCCAGCGTGCGGCAGTGGTGGGCGCGCCAGCCAGGCCACGGGCACCCATCGCGAGCCAGCCCCCTCGTCCCTGTCCCTCGACTAAGTGCCCAGCGAACGAGCCAGGGGAGCCACGTCGCACAGACCCTGGGCACAGGAAGCATGCCCATGCAGCCCCCAGCATTCACGGCATTGGTCAAGTGGCATACATGCGGCAGCGGTGGGCGCGCCAGCCAGGCCATGGGCGCCCATCCTGAGCCAGCCTCCTCGTCCCTGTCCCTCGACTAAGTGCCCAGCGAGCGAGCCAGGGGAGTCACGTCGCACAGATCCTGGGCATGAGAGGCATGCACAGGAAGCCCCTAGTATGCACAGCTTGGGCCAAGTGCCCAGCGTGCGGCAGCGGTGGGCGCGCCAGCCAGGCAGCGGGCGCCAGTCGCGAGCCAGCCCCCTCGTCCCTGCCCCTCGACTGACAGCCCACTGTGCGAGCCAAGGGTGCCATGTCGCACGGACCCTGGGTAGGGGTGGCATGCCCATGCAGCCCCCAGCAGGCATGGCATGGGCTACTCGCCCAGTGTGCGGCAGCGGTTGGCGCACCAGCCAGGCCGAGGGTGCCAATAGCGAGCTAGCCCCCTCGTCCCTGCCCCTCGATTGACTCCCTAGCGTGCAAGCAAGGGGTGCCGCATTGCAAGGACCCTGGGCATGGGTGGCATGCCCAGCCAGCCCCCAGCAGGCACGGCATGGGCTGCTCGCCCAGCGTGCGGCAGCGGTATGTTCACCAGCAAGGCCGCGGGCGCCCATCGCGAGCTAGCCCCCTCATCCCTGCCCCTCAACTGACTGCCCAGCGTACGAGCCAGGGGAGCCTTGTCGCACGGACCCTGGGAATGGGTGGCATGCCCAGGCATCCCCCAGCAGGCACGGCATGGGCTTCTCGCACAGCGTGCGGCAGCGGTGGGCGCGCCAGCCAGGCCGCGGCTGCCCAACGTGAGCAAGCCCCCTCGTCCCTGCCCCTCGACTGACTACCCAGCGTGTGAGCCAGGATGCCGCATCGCACGGACCCTGTGCACGGGTGGCACGCCCAGGCAGCCCCCAGAAGGAACGGCATGGGCTACTCGCCCAGTGTGCAGCATCGGTGGGCGTGCCAGCGAGGCTGCGGGCGCCCATCGCAAGCCAGCCCCTTCTTCCCTGCCCCTCAACTGACATCCCAGCGTGCGAGCCAGGGGTGCCGCGTCGCACTGACCCTGGCCACGGGTGGCATGCCCTGGCAGCCCACACAAGGCACGGCATGGGCTGCTCGCACAGTGTGCGGCAGCGGTGGGCGCGCAAGCCAGGCCGCGGGAGCCCATTGCGAGCCAGCCCCCACGTCCCTGTCCCTCGACGTAGTGCCCAGCGAGCGATCCAGGGGGGCCGCGTCGTACAGACCCTGGGCACGGGTGGCACGCCCAGGCAGCACCCAGCAGGCATGGCATGGGCTGCTAGGCCAGTGTGCGGCAGCGGTGGGCGCGCCAGCCAGGCCGCGGGCGCCCATCGCGAGCCAGCCCCCTCATCCCTGCCCCTCGACGTACTGCCCTGCATGCGAGCCAGAGGTGCCGCATCGCACGGACCCTGGGCACGGGTGGCACGCCCAGGCAGCCCCCAGCAGGCACGGCATGGGCTGCTCGCCCATCGTGTGGCAGCGGTGGGCGCGCCAGCCCGGTCGCAGGCCCCACGTCCCTGTCCCTCGATGTAGTGCCCAGCGAGCGAGCGAGGAGGGCCGCGTTTTGCGGACCCTGGGCATGAGTGGCACGCGCAGGCAGCCCCCAGCAGGCATGGCAAGGGCTGCTCACCCAGCATGCGGCAGCGGTGGGTGCGCCAGCCAGGCCGCGGGCGCCCAATGCGAGCCAGCCCCCTGGTCCCTGTCCCTCGACTAAGTGCCCAGCGAGCGAGTCTGGGCAGCTGCGCCCCACAGACCCTGGGCATGGGAGGCATGCCCCTGCATCCCTCAACAGGCACGGCATGGGCCAAGTGCCCAGCCTGTGGTAGAGGTTGGCGCGCCAGCCAGGCCACGGGCGCCCAGCGCGAGCCAGCCCCCTCGTCCCTGTCCCTTGACTAAGTGCCCAGCGACTGAGCCATGGGGGCCGCATTGCATGGACCCTGGGCACGGGTGGCATGCCCAGGCAGCCCCCAGCAGGCACGGCATGGGCTGCTCGCCCAGCGTGCGGCAGCGGTGGGCTCGCCAGCCAGGCCGCAGCCGCCCATCGCGAGCCAGTCCCCCGTCCCTGCCCCTCGACTTACAGCCCAGCTTGCGAGCCAGATGTGCCACATCACATGGACCCTGGGCAAGGGTGGCATGCCCTGGCAGCCCAAAGCAGGCACGGCATGGGCTGCTCGCCCAGCGTGCGGCTGCGGTGGGCGCCCCAGTCAGGCCGCAGGCGCCTATCTCGAGCCAGCCCCCTCGTCCCTGCCACTCGACTGACTGCCCAGCGTACGAGCCAGGGGTACCCCATTGCACGGACCATGGGCACGAGTGGCACACCTTGGAAGCCCCGAGCAGGCACGGCATGGGCAGCTCGCCCAGCGTGCGGCAGCGGTTGGCGCGCCTGCAAGGCAGCGGCCGCCCATCGCGAGCCAGCCCCCACGTCCCTGTCCCTCGACAAAGTGCCCAGCAAGGGAGCAAGGGGGTCCATGTTGCACGGACCCTGGGCACGGGTGTGACGCCCAGGCAGCCCCCAGCAGGCATGGCATGGGCTGCTAGCCCAGAGTGCGGCAGCGGTGGCCAGCCCCCTCGTCCTTGCCCCTCGAGAGACTGCCCAGCGTGCGAGGCAGGGGTGCCGCGTCGCACGGACCATGGACACGGGTGGCAAGCCCAGGAAGCCCCCGACAGGCATGGCATGGGCTGCTCGCCCAGCGTGCGACAGCGGTGGGCATGCCAGCCAGGCCGCAGGCGCCCATCGCGAGCCAGCCCCCTCGTCCCTGTCCCACAATGCAGAGCCCAGCGACTGAGCCAGGGGGGCCGCGTCACACGGACTCTGGGCACGGGTAGCATCCCCAGGCAGCCCCCAGCAGGGACGGCATGGGCTGCTCGCCCAGCATGCGGCGGCGGTGGGTGCGCAAGCCAGGCCATGGACGCCCATCGCGAGCCAGCCCCCTTGTCCCTGCCCCTCGACTGACTGCCCAGCGTGCAAGCCAGGGGTGCCGCGTTGCACGGACCCTGGGCATGGGTGGCACGCCCAGGCATCCCACAGCAGGCACGGCATGGGCTGCTCGCCCAGCGTGCGGCAGCGGTTGGCGCGCCAGCCAGGCCGCGGGCTCCAATCGCGAGCCAGCCCCCATGTCCCTGTCCCTCGACGTAGTGCCCAGTGAGCGAGCCAGGGGAGCAGCATTGCACAGAAACTGGGCACGAGTGGCACGCCCAGGAAGCCCCCAGCAGGCACGGCATGGGCTGCTCGCCTAGCGTGCGGCAGCGGTGGGTGCACCAGCCAGGCCGCGGGCGCCCATCGCAAGCCAGCCCCCTCGTCCCTGCCCCTCGACTAAGTGCCTAGTGAGCGAGCCAGGGGGGCCACGTCACATGGACCCTGGGCACGGGCAGCACGCCCAGGCAGCCCCCAGCAGGCACGGCACGGGGTGCTCGCCCAGCGTGCGGCAGCGGTAGCCAGCCCCCTCGTCCCTGCCCCTCGACTGACTGCCCAGCGTGCGAGCCAGGGGTGCCTCATCGCACGGACCATGGGCATGGGTGGCATGCCCAGGCAGCCCCCAGCAGGCACGGCATGGGCTGCTCGCCCAGCGTGCGGCAGCGGTGGGCGCACCAGCCTGGCCGCAGGCGCCCATCGCAAGCCAGCGCCCCGTCCCTGCCCCTCTACTGACTGCCCAGCATGCGAGCCAGGGGTGCTGCGTCGCACAGACTCTGGGCATGGGTGGCATGCCCAGGCAGCCTCCAGCAGGCACGGCATGGGCTGCTCGCCCAGCGTGAGGCAGCGGTAGGTGCTAGCCAGGCCGCGGGCGCCCATCACGAGCCAGCCCCCTCGTCCCTGCCCCTCGACTGACTGCCCAGCATGCAAGCCAGGGGTGCCGTATCGCATGGACCCTTGGCACAGATGGCATGCCCAGGCATACCCCAGCAGGCACCGCATGGCCTGTTCACCCAGCATGTGGAAGCGGTGGGCGCGCCAGCCAGGCCGCGGGCCCCCATCGCGAGCCAGCCCCTCGTCCCTGCCCCTCGACTGACTGCCCTGCGTGCGAGGCAGGGGTGCCGCGTCGCACAGACCTTGGGCACGGGTGGCACGCCCAGGCAGCCCCAAGCAGGCACGACAAGGGCTGCTCGCCCAGCGTGCGGCAGCGGTGGGCGCGCCAGCCAGGGCGCGAGCGCCCATCGCGAGCCAGCCCCCACGTCCCTGTCCCTTGACTAAGTGCCTAGCAATCGAGCCAGGGGGGAAACGTCGCATGGAACCTGGGCACGGGTGGCACGCCCAGGCAGCCCCCAGCAGGCACGGCATGGGCTGCTCGCCCAGCATGCGGCAGCGGTAGCCAGCCCCCTCATCCCTGCCCCTCGAGTGACTGCCCAGCATGCGAGCCAGGGTGCCGCATCGCACGGACCATGGGCACGGGTGGCACACCCAGGAAGCCCCCAGTAGGAACGGCATGGGCTGCTCGCCCAGTGTGCGGCAGCAGTGGTCGCGCCAGCCAGGCCGCGGGCGCCCATCGTGAGCCAGCCCCCACGTCCCTGTCCCTCGACTAAGTGCCAAGCCAGAGTGCCAGGGGGCCTCGTCGCACGGACCCTTGGGATGGGTGGCACACCCAGGCAGCCCCCAGCAGGCACGGAATGGGCTGCTCGCCCAGCGTGCGGCAGCGGTGGGCGTGCCAGCCAAGCCGCGGGCGCCCATCCTGAGCAAGCCCCCTCGTCCCTGCCCCTCGACTGACTGCCCAGCGTACGAGCCAGGGGTGCCGGATCGCATGGACCCTTGGCATGGATGGCATGCCCAGGCATCCCCCAGCAGGCACCGCATGGCCTGTTCGCCCAGCATGTGGAAGCGGTGGGCGCGCCAGCCAGGCCGCAGGCCCCCATCGCGAGCCAACCCCCTCATCCCTGCCCCTCGACTGACTGCTCTGCGTGCGAGGCAGGGGTGCCACATCGCACAGACCCTGGGCACGGGTGGCACGCCCAGGCAGCCCCAAGCAGGCACGGCAAGGGCTACTCGCCCAGCGTGCGGCAGCGGTGGGCGCGCCAGCCAGGCTGCGGGCGCCCATCGCTAGCCAGCCCCCACGTCCCTGTCCCTCGACTGAGTGCCCAACGATTGAGGCAGGGGGGCCACGTCGCACTGACCCTGGGCACGGGCGCACGCCCAGGAAGCCCCCAGCAGGCACGGCATGGGGTGCTCGCCCAGCGTGCGGCAGCGGTACCTGCCCCCTCATCCCTGCCACTCGACTGACTGCCCAGCGTGTGAGCCAGGGGTGCCACGTCGCAAGGACCCTGGGCATGGGTTGCATGCCCAGGCAGCCCCCAGCAGGCACGGCATGGGCTGCTCGCCCTGCGTGTGGCAGCAGTGGGTGGCCCAGTCAGGCCGCGGGCGCCCATCGCGAGCCGGCCCCCTCGTCCCTGCCCCTCAATTGACTGCCCAGCATGCGAGCCAGGGGTGCCGTGTCGCACGGACCATGGGCACGGGTGGCACACCAAGGAAGCCCCCAGCAGGCACGGCATGGGCAGCCAGCCACCACGTCCCTGTCCATCGACTAAGTGCCCAGCGAGCGAGCCAGGCGGGCCATGTCGTACGGATCCTGGGCATGGGTGGTGCGCCCAGGCAGCCTTCAGCAGGCATGGCATGGGCTGCACGCCAAGCATTCTGCAGCGGTGGGCGCGCCAGTCAGGCCACTGGAGCCCATCGCGAGCCAGCCCCCTTGTCCCTGCCCCTGGTCTGACTGCCCAGCGTGCGAGCCAGTGGTGCCGCATCGCACGGACCCTGGGCACGGGTGGCACGCCCAGGCGGCCCCAAACAGGTACGGCATGGGCTGCTCGCACAGCGTGCGGCAGCGGTGGGCGAGCCAGCCAGGCTGCGGGCGCCCATCGCGAGCCAGCACCCTCGTCCCTGCCCCTCAACTGACTGCCCAGCTTGCGAGCCACGGAAGCCGCGTCGCACAGACCCTGGGCATGGGTGGCACACCCAGGCAGCCCCCAGCAGGCACGGCTTGGGCTGCTTTCCAAGCGTGCGGCAGCGGTGGGCGCGCCAGCCAGGCCGCGGGCGCCCATCGCGAGCCAGCCCCCAAGTCCCTGTCCCTCGACTAAGTACCCAGCGAGTGAGCCAGGAGGCCCACGTCGCACGGATCCTGGGCACGAGTGGCATGCCCAGGATGCCCCCAGCAGCCACGGCATGGGCTGCTCGCCCAGTGTACGGCAGCGGTCGGCGCGACAGCCAGGCCGCGGGCACCCATTGTGGGCCAGCCCCCTCGTCCCTGCCCCTCGACTGACTGCCCAGCGTGCGAGCCAGGGGTGTCATCTCGCTCAAACCCTTGGCATGGGTGGCGCACCCAGGAAGCCCCCAGCAGGCACGGCATGGGCTGCTCGCCCAGTGTGCGGCAGCAGTGGGCGCGCCAGCCAGGCCGCGGGCGCCCATCGCGAGCCAGCCCCCTCGTCACTGCCCCTTGACTGACTGCCCAGCGTGCGAGCTAGGGGTGCCGCGTCGCATGGACCCTTTGCACAGGTGGCATGTCCAGGCAGCCCCCAGTAGGCACGGCATGGGCTGCTCGCCCAGCGTGCGGCAGCGGTGGGCGCGCCAGCCAGGCCTCGGGCGCCCTTCGCGAGCCAGCCCCCATGTCCCTGTTCCTCGACTAAGTGCCTAGTGACCGAGCCAGGGGGGCCACGTCGCATGGACCCTTGGCACAGGTGGCACGCCCAGGCAGCCACCAGCAGGCACGGCATGGGCTTCTCGCCCAGCTTGCTGCAGCGGTGGGTGCGCCAGCCAGGCCGTGGGCGCCCATTGCGAGCCAGGCGGTGGGCGTGCCATCCAGGCAGTGGGTGCGCCATCCAGGCCATGGGCACCCATCGCGAGCCAGGCCGTGGCCACCCATCACGAGCTAGGCCGCGGGCGCCCATCGCGAGCCAGCGCCCACATTCCTGTCCCTCGACAAAGTGCCCAGCGAGCGAGCCAGATGGGCCAGGTCGCACGAACCCTGGGCACTGGTGGCACGCCCAGGCAGCCCCCAACAGGCACGGCATGGGCTGCTCGCCCAGCATGCGGCAGCGGTCAGCGCGCCCATCGCAACCCAGGCCGTGGGCGCCCATCGCGAGCCAGACCGTGGGTGCCCATAGTGAGCCAGCCCCTACGTCCCTGTCCCTCAACTAAGTGCCCAGCGAGCGAGCCAGGCGGGCTGCGTTGCACGGACCTATGTCATGGGTGTCATGCCCAGGCATTCCCCAGCAGGCACGGCAAGGGCTGCTCGCCCAGCGTGCGGCAGCGGTGGGCGCGCCAGCCAGGCCGCGGGCGCCCATCGCTAGCCAGCCCCCTCGCCCCAGCCCCTCGACTGGCTGCCCAGCGTGCGAGCCAGGGGTGCGGTGTCGCACGGACCCTGGGCACAGGTGGCACGCCCAGGAAGCCCCCAGCAGGCACGGCATGGGCTGCTCGCCCAGTGTGCGGCAGTGGTCGTCGTGCCAGCCTGGCTGCGGGCACCCATCGTGAGGCAGCCCCCTCGACTGACTGCACAGCGTGCCAGCAAGGGGTGCCACGTCACATGGACCCTGGGCACGGGTGGCATGCCCGGGCAGCCACCAGCAGGCATGGCAAGGGCTGCTCGCCCAGCGTGCGGCAGCAGTGGGAGCGTCAGCCAGGCTGCAGGCGCCCATCGCGAGCCAGCCCCCATGTCCCTGTCTCTTGACGTAGTGCCCAGCGAGCGAGCCAGGAGGGCCGCGTCGTACAGACCCTGGGCATGACCGGCACGCCCAGGAAGCACCCAGTAGGCACAGCATGGGCTGCTCGGCCAACGGCCGGCAGCGGAGGGCGTTCCAGCCAGGCCGCGGGCGCCCGTAGCGAGCCAGCCCGATCGTCCCTGCCCCTCGACTGACTGCCCACTGTGCGAGCCAGGGATGCCTTGTCGCACGGACCCTGGGCAGGGGTAGCATGCGCATGATCCCTCAGCAGGAACGGCAACGGCTGCTTGCCCAACGTGCGGCAGCGGTGGGCGCACCAGCGAGGCCATGGGAGCCCATCGCTAGCCAGCCCCCTCGTCCCTGCCCCTCGACTGACTGCCCAGCGTTCATGCCAGGGGTGCCTCGTCGCACAGACCCTGGGCACGGGTGGCACACCCAGGTAGCCCTCAGCAGGCACGGCATGGGATGCTCGCCCAGCGTGCGGCAGCGGTGGGTGCGCCAGCCAGGCCGCGGGTGCCCATCGCGAGCCATCCCCCACGTGCCTGTCCCTCGACTAAGTGCCCAGCAAACGAGCCAGGGGCCCCGCGTCGCAAGGACCCTGGGCACAGGTGGCACGCCCAGGCAGCCCCCAGCAGGCACGGCATGGGCTGCTCACCCAGCGTGCGGCAGCATGGGCGCGCCAGCCAGGCTGCGGGCGCCCATCGCGAGCCAGCGCACACGTCCCAGTCCCTCCACGTGGTGCCCAGCGAGCGAGCCAGGGATGCCACGTCGCACGGACCCTGGGCACGGGTGGCACTCCCAGGCAGCCCTCAGCAGGCACGGCATGGGCTGCTCACCCAGCGTGCGGCAGCGGTGGGCGCGCCAGCAAGGCCGCGGGCGCCCATCGCGAGCCATCCCCCACGTCCCTGTCCCTCGACTAAGAGCCCAGCGAGCGAGCCAGGGGGGCCGCGTCGCAAGGACCCTGGGAACAAGTGGCACGCCCAGGCAGCCCCCAGTGCTCACGGCATGGGCTGCTCGCCCAGCGTGCGGCAGCTGTGGGCGCGCCAGCCAGGCCGCGTGTGCGCATCGCGAGCCAGCGCCCACATCCCAGTCCCTCCCCGTGGTGCCCAGCGAGCGAGCCAGGGGTGCCGCGTCGCATGAACCCTGGGCACGAGTGGCACTCCCAGGAAGCCCTCAGCAGGCACGGCATGGGCTGCTCGCCAAGCGTGCGGCAGCGGTGGGCGCGCCAGCCAGGCCGCGGGCGCCCATCGAAAGCCATCCCCCACGTCCCTGTGCCTCGACTAAGTGCCCAGCGAGCGAGCCAGGGGGGCCGCGTCGCAAGGACCCTGGGAACAAGTGGCACGCCCAGGCAGCCCCCAGTGCTCACGGCATGGGCTGCTCGCCCAGCGTGCGGCAGCTGTGGGCGCGCCAGCCAGGCCGCGGGCACCCATCGCGAGCCAGCGCCCTTGTCCCAGCCCCTCGACTGGCTTCCCAGTGTGCCAGCCAGGGGTGCCGTGTCGCACGGACCCTGGGCACAGGTGGCACGCCCAGGCAGCCCCCAGCAGGCAAGGCATGGGCTGCTTGCCCAGCGTGCGGCAGCGGTCGTCGTGCCAGCCAGGCTGCGGGCGCCCATCTCGAGCCAGCCCCGTCGTCCCTGCCCCTCGACTGACTGCACAGCGTGCCAGCAAGGGGTGCCACGTCACACGGACCCTGGGCACGGTTGGCATGCCCGGGCAGCCACCAGCAGGCATGGCAAGGTCTGCTCGCCCAGCGTGCGGCAGCGGTGGGTGCGCCAGCCACGCCGCGGGCACCTATCGCGAGCCAACCCCCACGTCCCAGTCCCTCAACGTAGTGCCCAGCGAGCGAGCCAGGGGGGCCACGTCGCACAGACTCTGGCCATGAGTGGCATGCCAAGGCAGCACCCAGCAGGCAAGGCATGGGCTGGTCGCCCAGCGTGCGGCAGCGGTGGGTGAGCCAGCCAGGCCACGGGCGCCCATCGCGAGCCAGCCCCCTTGTCCAAGCCCCTCGACTGGCTGCCCAGCGTGCGAGCCAGGGGTACCGTGTCGCACGGACCCTGGGTACAGGTGGCACGCCCAGGCAGCCCCAAAGCAGGCATGGCATGGGCTTCTCACCCAGCGTGCGGCAGCGGTCGGCACGCCAACCAGGCTGCGGGCACCCATCGCGAGCCAGCCCCCTCATTCCTGTCCCTCGACTAAGTGCCCAGCGAGCGAGCCTGGGGAGCCGTGTTGCATGGACCCTAGGCACGGGAGGCATGCCCCGGCATCCCCCAGCAGGCACGGCATGGGCTGCTCACCCAGCATGCGGCAGCAGTGGGCGCGCCAGCCAGGCCGCGGGCACCCATCGAGAGCCAACCCCCTCGTCTGTGCCCCTTGACTGGCTGCCCAGCGTTCGAGACTGGGTGCCGCATTGCACTGATGCTGGGCTCGGGGTGCACACCCAGGCAACCCCCAGCAGGCGCGGCATGGGCTGCTTGCCCAGCGTGCGGCAGCGGTATGTTCACCAGCAAGGCCGCGGGCGCCTATCGCGAGCTAGCCTCCTCGTCCCTGCCCCTCAACTGACTGCCCAGCCAGGGAAGCCGTGTCGCACAGACTCTGGGAACAGGTGGCACGCCCAGGCATCCCCCAGCAGGCATGGCATGGGCTGCTCGCGCAGCGTGCGGCAGCGGTGGGCGCGCCAGCCAGGCCGCGGCTGCCCAACGCGAGCAAGCCCCCTCGTCCCTGCGCCTCGACTGACTACCCAGCGTGTGAGCCAGGATGCTGCATCGCACGGACTCTGTGCACGGGTGGCATGCCCAGGCAGCCCCCAGAAGGTTTGGCATGGGCTACTCACCCAGTGTGCGGCATCGGTGGGCGTGCCAGCGAGGCTGCGGGCGACCATCGCAAGCCAGGCCCTTCTTCCCTGCCCCTCAACTGACAGCCCAGCGAGCGAGCCAGGGGTGCCGCGTCGCACTGACCCTGGGCACGGGTGGCACGCCCAGGCAGCCCACAGAAGGCACGGCATGGGCTGCTCGCACAGCGTGCGGCAGCGGTGTGCGCTCAAGCCAGGCCGCGGGAGCCCATTGCGAGCCAGCCCCCACGTCCCTGTCCCTCGACGTAGTGCCCAGCGAGCGATCCAGGGGGCCCGCGTCGCACAGACCCTGGGAACGGGTGGCACGCCCAGGCAGCCCCCAGCAGGCATGGCATGGGCTTCTAGGCCAGCGTGCAGCAGCGGTGGGCGCGCCAGCCAGGCCGCGGGCGCCCATCGCGAGCCAGCCCCCTCATCCCTGCCCCTCGATGTACTGCCCTGCATGCGAGCCAGGGGTGCCGCGTTGCACGGACCCTGGGCACGGGTGGCATGCCCAGGCAGCCCCCAGCAGGCACGGCATGGGCTGCTCGCCCATTGTGCGGCAGCGGTGGGCGTGCCAGCCAGGTCGCAGGCGCCCATCTCGAGCCAGCCCCTACATCCCTGTCCCTCGACGTAGTGCCCAGCAAGCGAGCCAGGAGGGCCGCGTCTCACGGACCCTGGGCACGAGTGGCACGCCCAGGCAGCCCCTAGCAGGCACGGCAAGGGCTGCTTGCCCAGCGTGCGGCAGCGATGGGCGCGCCAGCCAGGCTGCGGGCGCCCATCGCTAGCCAGCCCCCACGTCCCTGTCCCTCGACTAAGTGCCCAACGAGTGAGCCAGGGGGGCCACGTTGCACGGACCCTGGGCATGGGCGGATGCCCAGGCAGTCCCCAGCAGGCACGGCATGGGGTACTCGCCCAGCGTGCGGCAGCAGTACCTGCCCCCTCGTCCCTGCCACTCGACTGACTGCCCAGCGTGCGAGCCAGGGGTGCCACGTCGCATGGACCCTGGGCAAGGGTGGCACGCCCAGGAAGCCCCAGCAGGTACCCCATGGGCTGCTCGCCCAGCGTGCGGCAGCGGTGGGTGCGCCTGCCAGGCCGCAGGCACCAATCGCGAGCCAGCCCCCTCGTCCCTGCCCCTGGACTTAGTGCCCAGCATGCGAGCCACGGGTGCCACGTCGCATGGACACTGGGTACAGGTGGCATGCCCAGGCAGCCCTAAGCAGGCACGGCATGGGCTGCTTGCCCAGCGTGCGGCAGCGGTGGGCGTGCCAGCCAGACCGCGGGCGCCCATCGCGAGCCAGCCCCGTCATCCCTTACCCTAAACTGACTGCCCAGCGTACGAGCCAGGGGTGCCTCATCGCACGGACCCTGGGCATGGGTGGCACACACAGGCAGCCCCAAGCAGGCACGGCAAGGGCTGCTCGCCCATCATGCGGCAGCAGTGGGCGCGCCAGCCAGGCTGCGGGCGCCCATCGCTAGCCAGCCAGGCTGCGGGCGCCCATCGCAAGCCAGCCCCCACATCCCTGTCCCTCGACTAAGTGCCCAACGAGTGAGCCAGGGGGGCCACGTCGCACGGACCCTGGGCACGGGCAGACGCCCAGGAAGCCCCCAGCAGGCACGGCATGGGGTGCTCGCCTAGCGTGCGGCAGCGGTACCTGCCCCCTCATCCCTGCCACTCGACTGACTGCCCAGCGTGCGAGCCAGGGGTGCCACGTCGCAAGGACCCTGGGCATGGGTTGCACGCCCAGGCAGCCCCCAGTGGGCACGGCATGGGCTGCTCGCCCAGCGTGTTGCAGCAGTTGGCGCCCCAGTCAGGCCGCGGGCGCCCATCGCGAGCCAGCCCCCTCGTCCCTGCCCCTCGACTGACTGCCCAGCGTGCAAGCCAGGGGTGCCGCGTCGCACAGACCATGGGCACGGGTGGCACACCCAAGAATCCCCCAACAGGCATGGCATGGGCAGTTCACCCAGCGTGCGGCAGCGGTGGGCGCGCCAGCCAGGCCGCGGGCGCCCATCGCGAGCCAGCCCCCACGTCCCTTTCCCTCGACTAAGTGCTCAGGGAGTGAGCCAGGGGGGCCACATCGCCTGGACTGTGGAACTGCGAATGGCTCATTAAATCAGTTATAGTTTTTTTAATGGTAACTACTACTCGGATAACCGTAGTAATTCTAGAGCTAATACGTGCAACAAACCCCGACTTCTGGAAAGGGTGCATTTATTAGATAAAAGGTCGACGCAGGCTTCGCCCGTTGCTCTGATGATTCATGATAACTCGACGGATTGCAAGGCAATCGTGCCGGCGATGCATCATTCAAATTTTTGCCCTATCAACTTTCAATGGTAGGATAGTTGCCTACTATGGTGGTGAGGGGTGACGGTGAATTAGGGTTCGATTCCGGAGAGGGAGCCTGAGAAACGGCTACCACATCCAAGGAAGGCAGCAGGCATGCAAATTACCCAATCCTGACACGGGGAGGTAGTGACAATAAATAACAATACCGGGCTCTTCGAGTCTGGTAATTGGAATGAGTACAATCTAAATCCCTTAATGAGGATCCATTGGAGGGCAAGTTTGGTGCCAGCAGCTGCAGTAATTCCAGCTCCAATAGCGTATATTTAAGTTGTTGCAGTTAAAAAGGTCGTAGTTGGACCTTGGGATGGGTCGGCTGGTCCACCTACGGTGTGTACCGGTTGGCTCGTCCCTACTGCCGATGATGCGCTCCTGGCCTTAATTGGTCGGGTCGTGCCTCCGGCGCTGTTACTTTGAAGAAATTATAGTGCTCAAAGCAAGCCTACGCTCTGAATACATTAGCATGGGATAACATTATAGGATTTCGATCCTATTCTGTTGGCCTTTGGGATCGGAGAAATGATTAACAGGGACAGTCTGGGGCATTCGTATTTCATAGTCAGAGGTGAAATTCTTGGATTTATGAAAGATGAACAACTGCAAAAGCATTTTCCAAGGATGTTTTCATTAATCAAGAATGAAAGTTGGGGGCTCGAAGACGATCAGATACCGTCCTAGTCTCAACCATAAACGATGCCGACCAGAGATCAATGGATGTTGCTTTTAGGACTCCGCTGGCACCTTATGAGAAATCAAAGTCTTTGGGTTCCGGGGGGAGTATGGTCGCAAGGCTGAAACTTAAAGGAATTGACGGAAGGGCACCACCAGGAGTGGAGCCTGCGACTTAATTTGACTCAACACGGGGAAACTTACCAGGTCCAGAAATAGTAAGGATTGACAGACTGAGAGCTCTTTCTTGATTCTATGGGTGGTGGTGCATGGCCGTTCTTAGTTGATGGAGCAATTTGTCTGGTTAATTCCATTAACGAACGAGACCTCAGCCTGCTAACTAGCTACGTGGAGGTGACCCTCCACGGTCGGCTTCTTAGAGGGACTATGGCTGCTTAGGCCAAGGAAGTTTGAGGCAATAACAGGTCTGTGATGCCCTTAGATGTTCTGGGCCGCACGCGCGCTACACTGATGTATTCAACGAGTCTATAGCCTTGGCCGATAGGCTCGGGTAATCTTTGAAATTTCATCATGATGGTGATAGATCATTGCAATTATTGGTCTTCAACGAGGAATTCCTAGTAAGTGCTAGTCATCAGCTTGCGTTGACTACGTCCCTGCTCTTTGTACACACTGCCCGTCGATCCTACTGATTGAATGGTCCGGTGAAGTGTTCGGATCGCGACGACGTGGGCGGTTCGTCGCTCGCGACGTCGCGAGAAGTCCACTGAACCTTA
>JAJFZO010000885.1:332500-360000 GCA_021397835.1 Moringa oleifera | reverse complement strand
TGGGCACGAGTGGCACACCCACGCAGCCCCCAGCAGGCATGGCATGGGCTGCTCGCCCAGCGTGCGTCAGCGGTGGGCGCGCCAGCCTGGCCGCGGGCGCCCATCGCGAGCCAGCCCCCACGTCCCTGTCCCTCGACTAAGTGCCCAACGAGCGAGCAAGGGGGGCTTTGTCGCACAGACCCTTGGCATGGGTGGCACACCCGGGCAGCCCCCAGCAGGCACGGCATGGGCTGCTCGCCCAGCGTGCGACACCAGTGGGCGCGCCAGCCAAGCCACGGGCGCCCATCGCAAACCAGCCCCCCCATCCCTGTCCCTCGACGTAGTGCCCAGCGAGCGAGCCAGGGGGGTCTCATCACACGGACCCTGGGCATGAGTGGCCCGCCCAGGCAGTCCCCAGCAGGCATGGCATGGGTTGCTCGCCCAGCGTGCGGCAGCGGTGGGAGCGCCATCCAGGCCGCGGGCGTCCATCGCGAGCCAGCCCCCACATCCCTGTCCCTCAACTATGTGCCCAGCGAAAGAGCAAGGGGAGCTTTATCGCACGGACCCTTGGCATGGGTGGCATGCCCAGGCAGCCCCCAGCAGGCTTGGCATGGGCTGCTCGCCCAGCATGTGGCAGCGGTGGGCGAGCCAGCCAGGCCGCAGGCGCCCATCGCGAGCCAGCCCCCTCGTCCCTGCCCATCGACTGACTGCCCAGCGTGCGAGCCAGGGGTGCCACGTCGCAAGGACCCTGGCCACGGGTGGCACACCCGGGCAGCCCCCAGCAGGCACGGCTTGGGCTGCTCGCCCAGCGTGCGGCAGCGGTGGGCGCGCCAGCAAGGCCACGGGCGCCCATCGCGAGCCAGCCCCCACGTTCCTGTCCCTCGACGTAGTACCCAGCGAGTGAGCCAGGGGGGCCGCATCACACGGACCTTGGACTTGTGTGGGACTCCCAGCAACCCCCAGCAGGCACGGCATGGGCTGCTCGCCCAGTGAGCGGCAGCGGGCACCCATCGCGAGCCACCCCCCTTGTCCCTGCCGCTCGACTGACTGCCCAGCGTGGGAGCCAGGGGTGCCGCGTGGCACGGACCCTGGGCACGGGTGGCAAGCCCGGGCTGCCCCCAGAAGGCATGGCATGGGTTGCTCGCCCAGCGTGCGGCAGCGGTGGGCGCGTCATCCAGGCCGCGGGCGTCCATCGCGAGCCAGCCCCCACATCCCTGTCCCTCGACTAAGTGCCCAGCGAGTGAGCAAGGGGGGCTTTGTCGCACAGACCCTGGGCATGAGTGGCATGCCCAGGCAGCCCCCAGCAGGCTCGGCATGGGCTGCTCGCCCAGCGTGCCGCAGCGGTGGGGGCGCCAGCCGGGCCGCGGGCACCCATCCCAAGCCAGTCCCCACGTCCCAGTCCCTCGACTAAGTGCCCAGCTAGCGAGCCAGGCGGACCGCGTCGCACAGAGCCTGGGCACGTGTGGCATGCCCAGGCAGCTCCCACCAGGCACCGCATGGGCTGCTCGGCCAGCGTGCGGCAGAGGTAGGTGCGCCACCCAGGCCGCGGGCGCCCATCACGAGCCAGCCCCCTCGTCCCTGCCCCTCGACTGACTGCCCAGCGTGCGAGCAAGAGTTGCCGCGTCGCACAGACCCTGGGCATGGGTAGCACGCCCGGGCAGGCCCCAGCAGGCACGGCATGGGCTGCTCACCCAGTGTGCGCTAGCGGTTGGCGCGCCAGCCAGGCCACGGGCGCGCATCGCGAACCAGCCCCCACGTCCCTGTTCCTCGATGTAGTGCCCAGCGAGCGAGCCAGGGGGGCTGCATCACACGAACCCTGGGCACGAGTGGCATGCCCAGGCAGCCCCCAGCAGGCACAGCATGGGCTGCTTGCCCAGCGTGCAGCAGCGGCTGGAGCGCCAGCCAGGCCGCGGGTGACCATCGCGAGCCAGCCCCCGAGTCTCTGCCCCTCGACTAAGTGCCCAGCCTCTGAGCCAGGGAAGCTGTGTCGCACGGACCCTGGGAACAGGTGGTACACCCAGGAAGCCCCCAGCAGGCACGGCATGGGCTGCTCGCCCAGCGTGCTGCAGCGGTGGGCGCGCCAGCCGGGCCGCGGGTGCCCATCCCGAGCCAGTCCCCACGTCCCAGTCCCTAGACTAAGTGCCCAGCGAGCGAGCCCGGGGGGCCGCGTCGCGCAGAGCCTGGGCACGTGTGGCATGCCCAGGCAGCTCCCAGCAGGCACCGCATGGGCTGCTCACCCAGCATGCGGCAGAGGTGGGTGCGCCACCCAGGCCGCGGGCGCCCATCACGAGCCAGCCCCCTCGTCCCTGCCCCTCGAATGACTGCCAAGCGTGCGAGCCAGAGTTGCCGCGTCACACAGACCCTGGGCAGGGGTAGCACGCCCGGGCAGCCCCTAGCAGGAACGGCATGGGCTGCTCGCCCAGCGTGCGGCAGCGGTGGGCACAGAAGCCAGGCTAAGGGCGCCCATCGCGAGCCAGCCCCCACGTCCCTGTCCCTCGACTAAGTGCCCCGCAAGCGAGCCAGGGGGGCCGCGTCACAAGGTCTCTGGGCACGGTTGGTAGGCCCAGGCAGCCCCCAGCAGGCACGGCATGGGCTGCTCACCCAGCGTGCGGCAGCGGTGGCACGTCATCCAGGCTGCGGGCGCTCATCGCGAGCAAGCCCCCAAGTCCTTGCCCCTCGACTGACTGCCCAATGTTCAAACCAAGGGGAGCTGTGTCGCAAGGACCCTGGGCTTGGGAGGCATGCCCAGGCAGCCCCCAGCAGGCACGGCTTGGGCCAAGTGCCCAGCATGCGGCAGCGGTGGGCGAACCAGCCAGGCCACGGACTCCCATCGCGAGCCAGCCCCCTGGTCCCTGTCCCTCGACGTAGTGCCCAGCGAGCGAGCCAGGGCGGCCGCATCGCACGGACACTGGGCATGGATGGCACGCCCAGGATTCCACCAGCAGGCACGGCATGGGCTGCTCGCCCAGCGTGCGGCAGCGGTGGGCGTGCCAGCCAGGCCGCGGGCGCCCATCGCGAGCCAGCCCCCTCGTCCCTGCCCCTCAACTGACTGCCCAGCATGCGAGCCAGGGGTGCAGCGTTGCACGGACCCTGGGCAAGGGTGGCATGCTCAGGCAGCCCCCAGAAGGCACGGCATGGGCTGCTCGCCCAGCGTGCAGCAGCGGTGGGCGTGCCAGCCAGGCCGCGGGCGCTTATCGCAAGCCAGCCCCCACGTCCCTGTTCCTCGACTATGTGCCAAGCGAGCGAGCCAGGGGGGCTGCATCGCACGGACCCTGGGCACGGGTGGCACGACCAGGCAGCCCCCAGCAGGCACGGCATGGGCTGCTCGCCCAGCGTACAGCAGTGGTAGGCACACTAGCCAGGCCGCGGGCGCCCATCGCGATCCAGCCCCCACGTCCCCGTCCCTCGACTAAGTGCCCAGCGAGCGTGCCAGGGGGGCCGCCTCGCACGGACCCTGGGCAAGGGTGGTACACCAAGGAAGCCCCCAGCAGGCACGGCATGGGCTGCTCGCCCATTGTGCGGCAGCGGTGGGCGCGCCAGTCAGGCCGCGGGCGCCCATCGCGAGCCAGTCCCCACGTCCCTGTCCCTCGACTGACTGCTCAGCGAGCGAGCAAGGGAGGCCGCGTCGCACGGACCCTGGGCGAGGGTGGCATGCCCAGGAAGCCCCCAGCAGGAACGGCATGGGCTGCTCGCCCAGTGAGCGGCAGCGGCGGGCGCGCCAGCCAGGCCGCGGGCACCCATTGCGAGCCAGCCCCCGAGTGCCTGCCCCTCGACTGACTGCCCAGCCTGCGAGGCAAGGAAGCAGCGTCGCACGGACCCTGGGCATGGTTGGCACACCCGGGCAGCCCCCAGCAGGCACGGCATGGGCTGCTCGCCCAGTGTACGGCAGCAGTGGGTGCGCCAGCCAGGCCGCGGGCGCCCATCGCGAGCCATCCCCCTCGTCCCTGCCCCTCGACTGACTGCCCAGCGTGGGAGCCAGGGGTGCCGCGTGGCACGGACCCTGGGCACGGGTGGCAAGCCCGGGCTGCCCCCAGAAGGCATGGCATGGGTTGCTCGCCCAGCGTGCGGCAGCGGTGGGCACGTCATCCAGGCCGCGGGCGTCCATCGCGAGCCAGCCCCCACATCCCTGTCCCTCGACTAAGTATCCAGCTGCCGCATCAGAGGGGCCGCGTCGCACGGACCCTAGGCACGGGTGGCACGCCCAGGCAGCCCCCAGCAGGCACGGCATGGGCTGCTCGCCAAGCGTGCAGCAGTGGTAGCCAGCCCCCTCGTCCCTGCCCCTCGACTGACTGCCCAGCGTGCGAGCCAGGGATGCCGCGTCGGACAGACCCTAGGCACAGGTGGCACGCCCAGGCAGCCCCCGGCAGGCACCGCATGGGCTGCTCGCCAAGCGTGCGGCAGTGGTAGCCAGCCCCCTCGTCCCTGCCCCTCGACTGACTGCGCAGCGTGCGAGCCAGGGATACCACATCGCACGGACCCTGGGCACGGGTGGCATGCCCAGGCAGCCCCCAGCAGGCACGGCATGGGCTGCTCGCCCAGCGTGCGGCAGTGGCGGGCAAGCTGGCCAGGCCGCGCGCGCCCATCACGAGCAAGCCCCACGTCCCTGTCCCTCGTCTAAGTGCCCAGCCAGGGAGCCAGGGGGGCCACATCGCATGGATTCTGGGCACGGGTGGCACGCCCAGCAGGAACGGCATGGGCTGCTCGCGCAGCATGCGGCAGCGGTAGCCAGCCCCCTCGTCCCTGTCCCTCGACTCACTTCCCAGCGTGCGAGCCAGGGGTGCCACGTCGCACGGACCCTGGGCACTGGTGGCACCCCCAGCAGGCACGGCACGGGCTTCTCACCCAGTGCGTGGCAGCGGTGGGCACGCCAGCCAGGCCGCGGGCGCCCATCGCAAGCCAGCCCCCACGTTCCTGTCCCTCGACTAAGGGCCCAGTGAGCGAGCCAGGGGGGCCGCGTCGCATGGACCCTAGGCTCTTGTGGCATACCCAGGCAGCCCCCAGCGGGCATGGCATGGGCTGCCCACCCAGCGTGAGGCAACGGTAGGGGTGCCAGCCAGGCCGCTGGCACCCGTCGCGAGGCAGCCCACACGTCCCTGTCCCTCGACTAAGTGCCCAGAGAGCGAGCCAGGCGGGCCGCGTCGTATGGATCCTGGGCATGGGTGGCATGCCCAGGCAGCCCTCGGCAGGCACGACATGGGCTGCTCGCCCAGCGTGCGGCAGCGGTGGGCGTGCCAGCCAAGCCGCGGGCGCCTATCGCGAGCCAGCCCCCACGTCCCTATCCCTCGACTAAGTGCCTAGCGAGTGAGCCAGGAGGGCTGTGTCATATGGACCCTGTGCATGGGTGGCATGCGCAGGCAGCCCCCG
The DNA here is from genome assembly GCA_021397835.1 of Moringa oleifera. Taxonomy (NCBI): domain Eukaryota; kingdom Viridiplantae; phylum Streptophyta; class Magnoliopsida; order Brassicales; family Moringaceae; genus Moringa; species Moringa oleifera. The sequence continues at coordinate 354,657 of JAJFZO010000885.1, read as the reverse complement.
GCAGGCACGACATGGGTTGCTCGCCCAGCGTGCGGCAGCGGTGGGCGTGCCAGCCAGGCCGCGGGCGCATATCGCGAGCCAGCCCCCACGTGCCTGTCCCTCGACTAAGTGCCCAGCGAGCGAGACAGGGGAGCCACATCGCACGGACCCTGGGCACGGGTGGCACGCCCAGGCAGCCCCCAGCAGGCACGGCATGGGCTGCTCGCCCAGCATGCGGCAGCGGTAGCCAGCCCCCTCGTCCCTGCCCCTCGACTGACTTCCCAGCATGCGAGCAAGGGGTACCGTGTCGCACGGACCCTGGGAATGGGTGGCACGCCCAGGCAGCCCCCAACAGGCACGGCATGGACTGCTCACCCAGCGTGCGGCAGTGGTGGGCGCGCCAGCCAGGCCGCGAGCGCCCATTGTGAGCCAGCCTCCTCGTCCCTGCCCCTTGACGGACTGCCCAGTGTGTGAGCCATGGGTACCGCGTTGCACGGACCCTAGGCACAGGTGGCATGCCCAGGCAGCCCCCAGCAGGCTAGGGATAGGCTGCTCGCCCAGCGTGCGGCAGCGGTTGGCGCGCCAGCCAGGCCGCGGCCGCCCATCGCGAGCCAGCACCCACGTCCCTGTCCCTCGACTAAGTGCCCAGCGAGCGAGCCAGGCGGACCGCATCGCACGGACCTTGGGCATGGGTGGCATGCCCAGGAATCCCCCAGCTGGCTCGGCATGGGTTGCTCGCCCAGCGTGCGGCAGCGTTGGGCGCGCCAGCTAGGCCGTGGGCGCCCATAGCGAGCCAGCCCCCAAGTCCCTGCCTTTCGACTGACTGCCCAGCGTGCGAGGCAGGGGTGCCGTGTCGCACAGACCCTGGGCATGGGTGGCAGGCCTGGGCATCCCCCAGCAGGCACGGCATGGGCTACTCGCCCAATGTGTGGCGGTGGTGGGCGCGCCAGCCAGGCCGCGGTCGCCCATCGCGACCCAGCCCCCGAGTCCCTGCCCCTCGACTGACTGCCCAGCAGGCTCGGCAAGGCCTGCTCGCCCAGTGTGCGGCAGTTGTTGGCGCACCAGCCATGCCGCGGGCGCCCATCGCGAGCCAGCCCCCACGTCCCTGTCCCTCGACTAAGTGCCCTGCAAGCGAGCCAAGGGGGCCGCGTCACAAGGTCTCTGGGCACGGTTGGTAGGCCCAGGCAGCCCCCAGCAGGCACGGCATGGGCCACTCGCCCAGTGTGAGGCAGCGGTGGCACGTCAGCCAGGCAGCGGGCGCCCATCGCGAACCAGCCCCCGAGTCCCTGCCCATCGACTGACTGCCCAGCATGGGATCCAGGGGTGCCACATCGCACGGACCCTGGCCACGGGTGGCATTCCCGGTCAGCCCCCAGTAGGCCCGGCATGGGCTGCTCCCCCAGTGTACGGCAGCGGTGGTCGCGCCAGCCAGGCCGCGGGCGCCCATCGCGAGCCAGCCCCCACGTCCCTGTCTCTCGACGTAGTGCCCAGCGAGCGAGCCAAGGGTGGCTGCATCACACGGACCTTGGACATGTGTGGCACTCCCAGGCAGCCCCCAGAAGGCATGGCATGGGCTGCTCACCCAGTGAACGGCAGCGGCTGGCGCGCCAGCCAGGCCGCGGGCACCCATCGCGAGCCAGCCCCCTAGTCCCTGCCCCTTGACTGACTGCCCAGCATGGGATCCAGGGGTGCCACATCGCACGGACCCTGGGCATGGGTGGCATTCCCGGGCAGCCCCCAGTAGGCCCAGCATGGGCTGCTCGCCCAGTGTACGGCAGCGGTGGTCGTGCCAGCCAGGCCGCGGGGGCCCATCGCGAGCCAGCCCCCACGTCCCTGTCCCTCGACGTAGTGCCCAGCGAGCGAGCCAAGGGGGCCACATCACACGGACCTTGGACATGTGTGGCACTCCCAGGCAGCCCCCAGCAGGCACGGCATGGGCTGCTCGCCCAGTGAGCGGCAGCGGCTGGCGCGCCAGCCAGGCCGCGGGCACCCATCGCGAGCCAGCCCCCGAGTCCCTGCCCCTCGACTGACTGCCCAGCCTGCGAGGCAAGGAAGCAGCGTCGCACAGACCCTGGGCACGGTTGGCTCACCCGGGCAGCCCCCAGCAGGCATAGCATGGGCTGCTCGCCCAGTGTGCGGCAACAGTGGGCGTGCCAGCCAGGCCGCGGGCGCCCATCTCGAGCCATTCCCCTCGTCCCTGCCCCTCGACTGACTGCCCAGTGTGGCAGCCAGGGGTGCCGCGTCGCACGGACCCTGGGCACGGGTGGCAAACCCGGGCTGTCCCCAGAAGGTACGGCATGGGTTGCTCGCCCAGCAGCGCGGCAGCGGTGGGCGCGTCATCCCGGCCGCGGGCGTCCATCGCGAGCCAGCCCCCACATCCCTGTCCCTCGACTAAGTGCCCAGCAAGTGAGCAAGGGGGGCTTTGTTGCACAGACCCTGGGCATGGGTGACACACCCAGGCAGCCCCCAGCAGGCTCGGCATGGGCTGCTCGCCCAGCGTGCGGCAGCGGTGGGCGCGCCAGCCAGGCCACGGGCGCCCATCGTGTGCCAGCCCCCTCGTCCCTGCCCCTCGACTGACTGCCCAACGTGCGAGCCAGGGGTGCCGCATCGCATGGACCCTGGGCACGGGTGGCACACCCGGGCAGCCCCCAGCAGGCACGGCATGGGCTGCTCGCCCAGCGTGCGGCAGTGGTGGGCGCGCCAGCCGGGCCGCGGGCACCCATCCCGAGCCAGTCCCCATGTCCCAGTCCCTCGACTAAGTGCCCAGGCAGCCCCCAGCAGGCACGGCATGGGCTGCTCGCCCAGCGTGCAGAAGAGGTCGGTGCGCCAGCAAGGCCGCGGGTGCCCATCACGAGCCAGACCCCTCGTCCCTGCCCCTCGACAGACTGCCCAGCGTGCGAGCAAGAGTTGCCACGTCGCACAGACCCTGGGCACAGGTGGCAGGCCCGGGCAGCTCCCTGCAGGCACGGCATGGGCTGCTTGCCCAGCGTGCGGCAGCGGTGGGCGCGCCAGCCAGGCCGCGGGCGCCTATCGCGAGCCAGCCCCCACATCCCTGTCCCTCGATTAAGTGCCCAGCGAGCGAGCCAGGGGGGGCACGTCACAAGGTCCCTGGGCATGGGTGGCAGGCCCAGGCAGCCCCCAGCAGGCACGGCATGCGCTGCTCGCCCTGCTTGCGGCAGCGGTGGGCCCGCTAGACAGGCCGCTGGCGCCCATCGCGAGCAAGCCCCCTCGTCCCTGCCCCTCAACAGACTGCCCAGTGTGCGAGCCAGGGGTGCCACATCGCACGGACCCTGGGTACGGGTGGCACACCCGGGCAGCCCCCAGCTGGTACGGCCTGGGCTGCTCGCCCAGCGTGCGGCAGCGGTGGGCGCGCCAGCCAAGCCGCGGGCGCCCATCGCGAGCCGGCCCCCTCGTCCCTGCCCCTCGACTGACTGCCCAGCATGCGAGCCAGGGGTGCCGCGTCGCAGGGACCCTGGGCACGGGTGACACGCCCAGGCAGCCCCCAGCAGGCACAGCATGGGCTGCTTGCCCAGCGTGCGGCAGCGGTGGCCGCGGGCGCCGATCGCAAGCTAGCCCCCACATTCCTGTCCCTCGACTAAGTGCCCAGCGAGCGAGCCAGGGGGGCCGCGTTGCATGGACCCTGGGCACGGGTGGCACAGCCAGGCAGCCCCCAGCAGGCACGGCATGTGCTGCTCTCCCATCGTACCGCAGCGGTGGGCGCGCCAGCCAGGCCGCGGGCGCCCATCGCGAGCTAGCCCCCACGTTCCTGTCCCTCGACTAAGTGCCCAGCAAGCGAGCCAGGGGGGCCGCGTCGCACGGACCCTGGGCACGGGTGGCATGCCCAGGAAGCCCCCAGCAGGTGCGGCATGGGCTTCTCACCCAGCGTGCGGCAGAGGTGAGCGCGCCAGCCAGGCCGTGGGCGCCCATCACGAGCCAGCCCCCTCGTCCCTGCCCCTCGACTGAATTCCCAGCGTGCGAGCCAGGAGTGCCGCGTCACACAGACCCTGGGCACGGGTGGCATGCCCAAGTAGCCCCAAGCAGGCACTGTATGGGCTGCTCGCACAGCGTGCCGCAGTGGTGGGCGGCCCAGCAAGGCCGCGGGCACCTATCGCGAGCCAACCCCCTCGTTCCAGCCCCTCGACTGACTGCCCAGCGTGAGAACCAGGGGTGTCGCGTCGCATGGACCCTGGGCATGGGTGGCATGCCTGGGCAGCCCCCAGCAGGCACGGCATGGGCTGCTCGCCCAATGTACGGCAGATGTGGGTGTGCCAGACAGGCGGCGGGCGCCCATCGCGAGCCAGCCCCGACGTCCCTGTCCCTTAACTATGTCCTCAGCGAGCGAGCCAGGGGGGCCGAGTCGCACGGACCCTGGGCATGGGTGGCACACCCTGGCAGCCCCCAGCAGGCATGGCATGGGCTGCTCGCCCAACGTGCGGCAGCGGTGGGTGAGCCAGCCAGGCCGCTGTCGCTCATCGCTAGCTAGCCCCCACGTCCCTGTCCCTCGACTAAGTTCCCAGCGAGCGAACCAGGGGGGCCGCGTCGCATGGACCCTGGGCAAGGGTGGCCTGCCAAGGCAGCCCCCAGCAGGCACGGCATGGGCTGCTCGCCCAGCGTGCGGCAGCGGTGGCCGCGTAAGCCAGGCCGCGGGCGCCCATCGCGGGCCGGCCCCCTCGCCCCTGCCCCTCAACTGACTGCCCAGCGTGCGAGCCAGGAGTGCCGCGTCGCACGGATCCTGGTCAAGGTTGCACGCTCGGGCAGCCCCCAGCTGGCACTGCATGGGCTGCTCGCCCAGCGTGCAGCAGCGGTGGGCGGGCCAGCCAAGCCGCGGGCGCCCATCGCGAGCTGGCCCCCTCGTTCCTGCCCCTCGACTGACTGCCCAGTGAGCGAGCAAGGGGTGCCGCGTCGCACGGACACTGGGCATGGGTGGCATGCCCGGGCAGCCCCCAGAAGGCACGGCATGTGCTGCTCGCCCAGCGTGCGGCAGCGGTGGGCGTGCCAGCCCGTTCACGGGCGCCCATCACGAGCCAGCCCCCTCGTCCACGCCCCTCGACTGACTGCCCAGCGTGCGAGCCAGGGGTCCTACATCACACAGACCCTGGGAATGGGTGGCACGCCCAGCCAGCCCCAAGCAGGCACGGCATGGGCTGCTCACCCAGCGTGCGGCAGCAGGGGGCGCTCCAGCCAGGCCGCGGGCGCCCATCCCGAGCCAGCCATCTCGTCAATGCCCCTAGACTGACTGCCCAGCGTGCGAGCCAGGGGTGCCGCGTCGCACGGATCCTGGGCACGGGTGGCACGCCCAGGCAGCCCCCAGCAGGTACGGCATGGGCTGCTCACCCAGCGTACGGCAGCGGTGGCCGCGCAAACAAGGCCACGGGCGCCCATCGCGAGCCGGCCCCCTCGTCCCTGCCCCTCGACTGACTGCCGGCATGCGAGCCGGGGGTTCCATGTCGCATGGACCCTGGGCACGGGTGGCACACCCAGGAATCCCCCAGCAGGCATGGCATGGGATGTTCGACCAGCGTGCCGCAGCGGTGGGCGCGCCAGCCAGGCCGCGGGCGTCCATCACGAGCCAGTTCCCTCGTCCCTGCCCCTCGACTGACTGCCCAGTGTACGAGCCAGGGGTGCTGCGTCGCACGGATCCTGGGCACAGGTGGCACGCCCGGGCAGCCCCCAGCAGGTACGGCATGGGCTGCTCACCCAGCGTATGGCAGCGGTGGCCGCGCAAGCCAGGCCGCAGGCGCCCATCGCGAGCCGGCCCCCTCGTCCCTGCCCCCAGACTGACTGCCCAGCGTTCGAGCCAGGAGTGCCGCGACGCATGGACCTTGGGGACGGGTGGCATGCCTGGCCAGCCCCCAGCTGGCATGGCATGGGCTGCTCGTCCAGCGTGCGGTAGCGGTGGGCGCGCCAACCAAGCCGCGGGCTCCCAATGCAAGCCGGCCCCCTCGTCCCTGCCCCTCGACTGACTGCCCAGCGTGCGAGCCAGGGTTGCCGCGTCGCACGGACCCTGGGCATGGGTGGCACACCCAGGAAGCCCCCAGCAGGCACGGCATGGGCTGCTCACCCAGCGTGTGGCAGCAGTGGCCGCGCAAGCCAGGCCTCGGGCGCCCATCGCGAGCCGGCACCCTCGTCCTTGCCCCTCTACTGACTGCCCAGCGTGCGAGCCAGGGGTGCCATGTCGAACGGACCCTGGGCATGGGTGGCAAGCCCGGGCAGCCCCCAGCTGTCACGGCATGGGCTGCTCACCCAGCGTGCGGCAGCGGTGGGCGCGCCAGCCAAGCCACTGGCGCCCATCGCTAGCCAGCTGACTCGTCCCTGCCCCTCGACTGACTGCCCAGCGTGCGAGCCAGGGGTGCCGGGTCACAAGGACCCTGAGCAGGGGTGGCATGCCCGGGCAGCCCCCTGCAGGTACGGGATGGGCTGCTCGCCGAGCGTGCGGCAGCGGAGGCCGCGCAAGCCATGCCCCGGGCGCCCATTGCAAGCTAGCCCCCACGTTCCTGTCCCTCGACTAAGTGCCCAGCGAGCGAGCCAGGGGGGCCGCGTTGCATGGACCCTGGGAATGGGTGGCCTGCCAAGGAAGCCCCCAGCTGGCACGGCATGGACTGCTCGCCCAGCATGCAGCAGCGGTGGGCGCGCTAGATAGGCCGCGTGTGCCCATCGCGAGCTAGCCCCTACGTTCCTGTTCCTCAACTAAGTGCCCAGTGAGCGAGCCAGTGGGGCCACGTTGCATGGACCCTTGGAATGGGTGGCCCACCAAAGCAGCCCCCAGCAGGCACGGCATTGGCTGCCCGCCCAGCGTGCGGCAGCGGCGGGAGCGCCAGCCAGGCCGCGGGCGCCCATCGCGGGCTAGCCCCCACGTTCCTGTCCCTCGACTAACTGCCCAGCGAGCAAGCCAGGGGGGCCGCGTCGCACGGACCCTAGGCACGGGTGGCACACCCAGGCAGCCCCCAGAAGGCATGGCATGGGCTGCTCGCCCATCGTGCGGTAGCAGCTGGGGCGCCAGCTAGGGCCGCGGGCGCCCATCGCGAGCCAGCCCCCTCGTCCCTTCCCCTCGACGGACTGCCCAGCGTGCGAGCCAGGGGTGCCGCGTCACACAGACCCTGGGCACAGGTGGCACGCCCAGGCAGCCTCCAGCAGGCACGGCATGGGCTGCTCACCCAGCGTGCGGCAGCGGTGGGCACGCCAGCCAGGCCACGGGTGCCCATCACGAGCCAGACCCCTCGTCCCTGCCCTTCGACAGACTGCCCAGTGTGCGAGCCAGGGGTGCCATGTCGCACGGACCCTGGGCATGGGTGGCATGCCTGGGCTGCCCCCAGCAGGTACGGCATGGGCTGCTCGCCCAGCGTGCGGGAGCGGTGGGCGCGCCAGCAAGGCCGCGGCGCCCATCACGAGCCAGCCCCCTCGTCCCTGCCCCTCGACTGACTGCCCAGCGCGCGAGCCAGAGGTGCCGCGTTGCACGGACCCTGGGCACGAGTCGCACGCCCGGGCAGCCTCCAGCAGGCACGGCATCGGCTGCTCGCCCTGCGTGCGGCAGCACTGGGCGCGCCAGCCAGGCCACGGGCTCCCATCCCGAGCCAGCCCCCTCATCCCTCGACTAAGTGCCCAGTGACCGAGCCAAGGGAGCCACTTCGCATGGACCCTTGGCACGGAAGGCATGCCCAGGCAGCCCCCAACAGGCAAGGCAAGGGCCAAGTGCCCAGCGTGCGGCAGCGGTGGGTGCGCCAGCCAGGCCGCGGGCGCCCATCTTGAGCCAGCCCCCTCGTCCCCTCACCTCGACTGACTGCCCAGCGTGCGAGCAAGGGGTGCCGCGTTGCATGGATCCTGGGCACGGGTGGCACGCCCGGGCAACCCCCAGCAGGCTCGGCATGCGCTGCTCACCCAGCTTGCGGCAGCGGTGGGCCCGCCAGACAGGCTGCAGGTGCCCATTGCGAGCAAGCCCCCTCGTCCCTACCCCTTGACTGACTGCCCAGCGTCGGAGTAAAGGGTGCCGCGTCACATGGACACTGGGCATGGGTGGCACACCTGGGAAGCCCCTAGCAGGCATGGCAAGGGCTGCTCGCCCAGCGTGCGGCAGCGGTGGGCAAGCCAGCAAGGCCGCGGGCGCCCATCACTAGCCAGCCCCCTGGTCCCTGCCACTCGACTGACTGCCCAGCATGCGAGCCAGGGCTGCCGCGTCGCACGGACCCTCGGCACGGGTGGAACGCCTGGGCAGCCCCCAGCAGGCACGGCATGGGTTGCTCACCCAGAGTGCGGCAGCGGTGGGCGTGCCAGCCCGTTCACGGGCGCCCATTGCGAGCCAGCCCCCTCGTCCATGCCCCTCGACTGACTTCCCAGCGTGCGAGCCAGGGGTGCCACATCACACAGACCCTGGGAATGGGTGGCACGCCTGGCCAGCCCCAAGCAGGTATGGCATTGGCTGCTCGCCCAGCGTGCAGCAGCGGTGGGCGCTCCAGCCAGGCTGCGGGAGCCCATCCCGAGCCAGCCCCCTCGTCCCTACCCCTCGACTGACTGCCCAGCGTGCGAGCAAGGGGTGCCGCAACGCACGGACCCTTGGGATGGGTGGCATGCCCAGGCAGCCCCCAGCAGGCACGGCATGGCCTGCTAGCCCAGTGTGCAGCAGCGGTGGGCCTGCCAGCTAGGCCGCGGGCGCCCATCGCGAACCAGCCCCCTTGTCAATGCCCCTCGACTGACTGCCCAGCGTGCGAGCCAGGGGTGCCGCGTCGCACGGACCCTGGGCACGGGTGGCAAGCCCAGGCAGCCCCCAGCAGGCACCGCATGGGCTGCTCGCCCTGGGCACATCTGGCACGCCCAGGCAGCCCCCAGAAGGCACGGTATGGGTTGCTCGCCCAGCGTGCGGCAGCGGTGGGCGCGCCAACCAGGCCGCGGGCGCCCATCGGGAGCCAGCCCACGAGTCCCTGCCCCTCGACTGACTGCCCAGGGTGCGAGCAAGAGGTGCCACGTCGCTAGGACCCCGGGCACGGGTGGCACGCCTGGCCAGCCCCAAGCAGGCACGGCATGGGCTGCTCGCCCAGCGTGTGGCAGCGGTGGGCACGCCAGCCAGGCCGCGGGCGGCCATCCCGAGCCAGCCACCTCGTCCCTACCCCTCGACTGACTGCCCAGCGTGCTAGCAAGGGGTGCCGCGTCGCACGGACCCTGGGCATGGGCGGCAAGCCCAGGCAGCCCCCAGCAGGCATGGCATGGGCTGCTCGCCCAGCGTGCAGCAGCGGTGGCCGCGCAAGCCAGGCCGCGGGCGCGCATCGCAAGCTAGCCCCCATGTTCCTATCCCTCGACCAAGTACCCAGCGAGCGAGCCATGGGGGCCACGTCGTACAAACCCAGGGCACGTCTGGCATGCCCAGGCAGCCACCAGCAGGCACGGCATGGGTTGTTCGCCCAGCGTGCGGCAGCGGTGGGCGTGCCAACCAGGCCACGGGCGCCCACCGCGAGCCAGCCCACGAGTCCCTGCCCCTCGACTGACTGCCCAGGGTGCGAGCAAGGGGTGCCACATCGCTAGGACCCTGGGCACGGGTGGCATGCCCAGGCAGCCCCCAGCTGGCACGGCAAGGCTGCTCACCCAGCGTACGGCAGCGGTGGGCGCGCCAACCAAGCCGCGCGATCCCAATGCAAGCCGGCCCCCTCGTCCCTGCCCCTCGACTGACTGCCCAGCGTGCGAGCCAGGGTTGCCGCGTCGCACGGACCCTGGGCATGGGTGGCACACCCAGGCAGCCCCCAGCAGGCACGGCATGGGCTGCCTGCCCAGCGTGCGGCAGCGGTGGCCACGGAAGCCAGGCCGCGGGCGCCTATCGCAAGCTAGCCCCCACGTTGCTGTCCCTCGACTAAGTGCCCAGCAAGCGAGCTAGGGGGGCCGCATTGCACCGATGCAGGGCACGGATGGCATGCCCAGGAATCCCCCAGCAGGCACGGCATGGGCTGCTCACCCAGCGTGCGGCAGCAGTGGGCACGCTAGATAGGCCGTGGGCGCCCATCGCGAGCTAGCCCCCATGTTCCTGTTCCTCGACTAAGTGCCCAGTGAGTGAGCCAGGGGGGCCGCATCACATGGACCCTTTGCACGGGTGGCACGGCCCGGAAGCCCCCAGCAGGCACGGCATTGGCTGCTCGCCCAGCGTGCGACAGCGGCGGGCGCGCAAGCCGGGCTGCAGGCGCCAATCACGAGCTAGCCCCCACGTTCCTGTCCCTCAACTAAATGCCCCGCGAGCGAGCCAGGGGGGCCGCATCGCACGGACCCTAGGCACGGGTGGCACACCCAGGCAGCCCCCAGAAGGCATGGCATGGGCTGCTCACTCATCGTTCTGTAGTGGCGGGAGCGCCAGCCAGGCCGCAGGCGCCCATCGCGAGCCAGCCCCCTCTTCCCTGCCCCTCAACGGACTGCCCAGCGTGCGAGCCAGGGGTGCCGCGTCGCACGGAACCTGGGTACGGGTGGCACGCCCGGGCAGCCCCCAGCAGGAACGGCATGGGCTGCTCGCCCACCATACCGAAGCGGTGGGCGCGCCTGCCAGGCAGCGGGCGCCCATTGCGAGCCAGGCCCCACATCCCTGTCCCTTAACTATGTGCCCAGCGATTGAGCCAGGGGGGCCGCATCGCATGGACTCTGGGCACGGGTGGCATGCCCTGGCAGCCCCCAGCCGGCATGGCATGCGCTGCTCCCCCAGCGTGCGGCAGCGGTGGGCGCGCCAGCCAGGCCTTGGTCACCCTTCGCGAGCTAGCCCCCACGTCCCTGTCCCTCGACAAAGTGCCCAGCGAGCGAGCCAGGAGGGCCACGTCGCACGGACCCTGGGCATGGGTGGCACGCCCAGGCAGCCCCCAGCAGGCATGGCAGGGGCTGCTCGCCCAGCGTTCAGCTGCGGTTGGCGCGCCAGCCAGGCCGCGGGCGCCGATTGCGAGCCAACCCCTTGTCCCTGCCCCTTGACTGACTACCCAACGTGTGAGCCAGGGGTGCTGCGTCGCACGGACCCTGGGCATGGGTGGCACACTGACGCAGCCCCCAGCAGGCACGGCATGGCCTGCTCGCCCAGTGTGCGGCTGCGGTGGGCGAGCCAGCAAGGCCGCGGGCGCCCATCGCGAGCCATCCCCCTCGTCCCTGCCTCTTGACTGAATGCCCAGTGTGCGAGCCAGCCCTCGAGTCCGTGCACCTCGAATGACTGCCCAGTGTGCAAGCCAGGGGTGCCACGTCGCACGGAACCTGGGCACGGGTGGCACGCCCGGGCAGCCCCCAGCAGGCACGGCATGGGCTGCTCGCCCAGTGTACAGGAGCGGTGGGCGCGCCTGCCAGGCAGCGGGCGCCCATTGCGACCCATCCCCTACATCCCTGTCCCTTAACTATGTGCCCAGCGATTGAGCCAGGGGGGCTGCATCGCATGGACTCTGGGCACGGGTGTTACGCCCTGGCAGCCCCCAGCAGGCATGGCATGGGCTGCTCCCCCAGCGTGCAGAAGCGGTAGGCGCGCCAGCCAGGCCTTGATCGCCCTTCGCGAGCTAGTCCCCACGTCCCTGTCCCTCGACAAAGTGCCCAGCGAGCGAGCCAGGAGGGCCGCGTCGCATGGACCCTGGGCACAGGTGGCACACCCGGGCAGCCCCCAGCAGGCACGGCATGGGCTGCTCGCCCAGTGTGCGGCAGCTGAGGGTGCGCCAGCCAGGCCGTGGGCGCCCATCGCGAGCCAGCCCACACGTCTCTGTCCCTTGACTATATGCTCAGTGAGCGAGCCAGGGGGGCTGTGAAGCAGGGACCCTGGGCATGGGTGGTACGCCCTGGCAGCCCCCAGCAGGCATGGCATGGGCTGCTCGCCCAGCGTGCAGCAGCGGTGGGCGAGCCAGCCAGGCCGCGGTCGCCCATCGCGAGCTAGCTCCCACGTCCCTAACCCTCGACCAAGTGCCCAACGTGCGAGCCAGGGGTACCGCGTCGCACGGACACTGGGCACGGGTTGCACACCCAGACAGCCCACTGCAGGCACGGCATGGGCTTCATGCCCAGCGTGCAGCAGCGGTGGGGGCGCCAGCAAGGCCACGGGCGCCCTTCCCGAGCCAGACCCCTCGTCCCTGCCCCTCGACTGACTGCCCATCGTGGGAACCAGGGGTGCCGCGTCGCATGGACCCTGGGCATGGGTGGCACACCCGGGCAGCCCCCAGCAGGCACGGCATGGGCTGCTCACCCAGTGTGCGGCAGATGTGGGTGCGCCAGACAGGCTGCAGGCACCCATCGCGAGCCAGCCCCCACGTCCCTGTCCCTTAATTATGTGCTCAGCGAGCAAGCCAGGGGGGCCGAGTCGCATGGACCCTGGGCATGGGTGGCACACCCAGGCAGCCCCCAGAAGAAACGGCATGGGCTGCTCGCCCAGCGTGCTGCAGCGGTGGGCGTGCCAGCCAGGACGCGGGCGCCCATCATGAGCCAGCCCCCGAGGCCCTGCCCCTCGAATGACTGCCCAGTGTGCGAGCCAGAGGTGCCACATCGCATGGAACCTGGGCACGGGTGGCATGCCCAGGCAGCCCCCAGCAGGCACTGCATGGGCTGCTCGCCCAGCAGGCGGGAGCGGTGGGCGCGCCTGCCAGGCAGCGGACGCCCATTGCGAGCCAGCCCCCACATCCCTGTCCCTTAACTATGTGCCCAGCGATTGAGCCAGGGGGGCTGCATTGCATGGACTCTGGGCATGGGTGGCACACCCTGGCAGCCCCCAGCAGGTATGGCATGGGCTGCTCGCCCAGCGTGAGGCAGCGGGGGCCACGCCAGCCAGGCTGCGGGCGCCTATCGTGGGCTAGCCCCCACGTTCCTGTCCCTCAACTAAGTGCCCAGCGAGCGAGACAGGGGGGCCGTGTCGCATGGAGCCTGGGCACGAGTGGCACACCCAGGCAGCCCACAGCAGGCATGGCATGGGAATCTCACCCATCGTGTGACAGCGGTCGCCGCGCAAGCCAGGCCGCGGGCGCCCATCGCAAGCTAGCCCCCATGTTCCTGTCCATAGCCTAAGTGCCCAGCGAGTGAGCCATGGGGGCCACATCATACAGACCCTGGGCACGTGTGGCATGCCCAGGCAGCCCCCAGCCAGTACGGCATGAGCTTCTCACCCAGCGTGCTTCAGCGGTGGGTGTGCCAACCAGGCCGCGGGCGCCCATCGCGAGCCAGCCCCCGAGTCCCTGCCCCTCGACTGACTGCCCAGCGTGCGAGCCAGGGGTGCCATGTCGCACAGACCCAGGGCACAGGTGGCATGCCCAGGCAGCCCCCAGCAGGCACGGCATGGGCTGCTCGCCCTGCGTGCGGCAGCGGTGGCCGCGCAAGCCAGGCCGCGGGCGCCCATCGCAAGCTAGCCCCCACGTTCCTGTCCCTCGACTAAGTGCCGAGCGAGCGAGCCAGGGGGGCCGTGTTGCATGGAGCCTGGGCACAGGTGGCATGCCAAGGCAGCCCCCAGCTGCCACGGCATGGGCTGCTCGCCCAGCGTGCGGCAGCGGTGGGTGCGCCAGGTAGGCCGCGGGTGCCCATCGCGAGCTAGCCCCCATGTTCCTGTTCCTCGACTAAGTGCCCATCGCGAGCTAGCCCCCATGTTCCTGTTCCTCGACTAAGTGCCCAGTGAGCGAGCCAGGGGGGCCATGTCGCACGGACCCTTGGAATGGGTGACACACCAAGGCAGCCCCCAGCAGGCACGGCATTGGCTGCTCGCCCAGCGTGCGGCAGCGGCGGCCACGCTAGCCAGGCCGCGGGCGCCCATCGTGGGCTAGCCCCCACGTTCCTGTCCCTCAACTAAGTGCCCAGCGAGCGAGCCAGGGGGGTCGCATCGCATGGAACCTGGGCACGGGTGGCACACCCAGGCAGCCCACAGCAGGCATAGCATGGGCTGCTCGCCCATCGTGAGGCAGCGGCGGCCGCGCCAGCCTGGCCACGGTTGCCCATCGCGAGCCAGCCCCCACGTCCCTGTCCCTCGACTAAGTGCCCAGTGAGCGAGCCACGGGGGCCGCATCGCTTGGACCCTTGGCACGGGAGCCATGCCCAGGCAGCCCCCAGCAGGCACGGCATAGGCTGCTCGCCCAGAGTGCTGCAGCGGTGGGCGCACCGGCAAGGCCGCGGGCGCCCAACGTGAGCCAGCCCCCACTTCCCTGTCCCTAGACTAAGTGCCCAGTGAGCGAGCCAGGGGGGCTGCATCGCATGGACCCTTGGCACGGGAGACATGCCCAGGCAGCCCCCAGCAGGCACGGCATGGGCTGCTCGCCCAGCGTGCGGCAGCGGTGGGCGCGCCAGAAAGGCCGTGGGCGCCCATCGCGAGCCAGCCCCCGAGTCCCTGCCCCTCGACTGACTGCCCAGGGTGCAAGCAAGGGGTACCACGTCGCACAGACCCTGGGCATGGGTCGCACTTGCGGGCAGCCCCCAGTAGGCACAGCATGGGCTGCTCCCCCAGCATGCGGCAGCAGTGGGCGCGCCAGCCAGGCCTTCGTCGCCCATCGCGAGCTAGCCCCCACGTCCCTGTCCCTCGACAAAGTGCCCAGCGAGCGAGCCAGGAGGGCCGCATCGCACAGACCCTGTGCATGGGTGGCATGCCCAGGCAGCCCCCAGCAGGCACGGCATGGGCTGCTCGCCCAGCGTTCAGCTGCAGTGGCCGTGCAAGCCAGGCCGCGGGCGCCGATCGCGAGCCAACCCCTTCATCCCTGCCCCTCGACTGACTGCCCAGCGTGCGAGCCAGGAGTGCCGTGTTGCATGGACCCTGGGGACGGGTGGCACACCCGGGCAGCCTCCAGCTGGCACGGCATGGGCGTCTCGCCCAGCGTGCGGCAGCGGTGGGCTGGCCTCCTCGTTCCTCCCCCTCGACTGACTGCCCAGCGAGCGAACCAGGGGGGCCCCATTGCACTGACCCTGGGCACGGGTGGCACGCCCAGGCAGCCCCCAGCTGGCACGGCATGGGCTGCTCTCCCAGCGTGCGGCTGCGGTGGGCGCGCCAGCAAGGCCGCGGGCGCCCATCGCGAGCTAGCCCCCACATTCCTGTTCCTCGACTAAGTGTCGAGTGAGCGAGCCAGGGGAGCCGCGTCGCATGGACCCTTGGAATGGGTGACACACCAGGGCAGCCCCCAGCAGGCACGGCATGGGCTGCTCGCCCATCGTGCGGCAGCGGCGGCCACGCCAGCCAGGCTGCGGGCGCCCATTGCGAGCCAGCCCCCTCGTCCCTGCCCCTCGATGGACTGCCCAGCGTGCGAGCCAGGGGTGCCGCATCCCACGGACCCTGGGCATGGGTGGCAGGCCAAGGCAGCCCCCAGCAGGCATGGCATAGGCTGCTTCCGCAGCATGCTTCAGCGGTGGGCGCACCGGCAAGGCCGTGGGCGCCCAACTTGAGCCGGCCCCCTCATCCCTGCCCCTCGACTGACTGCCCAGCTGTGAGCCAGGAGTGCCGCGTCGCACGGACCTTGGGGACAGGTGGCATGCCCGGGCAGCCCCCAGCTGCCATGGGATGGGTTGCTCGTCCAGCGTGCGGCAGCGGTGGGCGCGCCAGCCAAGCCGCGGGCTCCCATCGCGAGCTGGCCCCCTCGTCCCTGCCCCTCGACTGACTGCCCAGCGTGCGAGCCAGGGGTGCCACGTCGCACAGACCCTTGGCATGGGTGGCACGCCCAGGCAGCCTCCAGCAGGCACAGCATGGGCTGCTTGCCCAGCGTGCGGCAGCGATGGCCGCGGAAGCCAGGCCGCGGGCTCCCATCGAAAGCCAGCCCCCACGTTCCTGTCCCTCGACTAAGTGCCCAGCAAGCGAGCCAGGGGGGCCACATTCCATGGACCCTGGGCACGGGTGGCATGCCCAGGCAGCCCCCAGCAGGCACGGCATGGGCTGCTCGCCCAGCGTGCTTCAGCGGTGGGCGCGCCAGCCAGGCCGCGGGCGCCCATCGCGAGACAGGCCCCGAGTCCCTGCCCCTCGACTGACTGCCCAGGGTGCGTGCCAGAGGTGCCGCGTCGCACGGACCCTGGGCACAGGTGGCACACCCGGGCATCCCCCAGCAGGTACGGCATGGGCTGGTCACCCAGCGTGCGGCCGCGGTGGGCGCACCAGCCAGGCCGCAGGCGCCCATCGCGAGCCAGCCCCCTCGTCCCTGCCCCTCGACTGACTGCCCAGAGTGCGAGCCAGGGGTGCCATGTCGCATGGACCCTAGGCACGGGTGGCACGCTCAGGCAGCCCCCAGCTTGCACGGCATGGGCTGCTCACCCAGCGTGCGGCAGCGGTGGCCGCGCAAGCCATGCCGCAGGCGCCCATCGCAAGCTAGCCCCCACGTTCCTGTCCCTCGACTAAGTGCCCAGCGAGCGAGCCAGGGGGGCCGCGTTGCATGGACCCTGGGAATGGGTGACACGCCAAGGAAGCCCCCAGCTGGTACAGCATGGGCTGCTCGCCCAGCATGCGGCAGCGGTGGGCGCGCTAGATAGGCTGCGGGCGCCCATCGCGATCTAGCCCCCACGTTCCTGTTCCTTGACTAAGTGCCCAGTGAGTGAGCCAGGGGGGCCGCGTCGCACGGACCCTTGGAATGGGTGGAACACCAAGGCAGTCCCCAGCAGGCATGGCATTGGCTGCCCGCCCAGTGTGTGGCAGTGGCGGGAGAGCCAGCCAGGCCGCGGGAGCCCATCGCGGGCTAGCCCCCACGTTCCTGCCCCTCGACTAAGTGCCCAGCGAGCGACCCAGGGGGGCCACATCGCATGGACCCTGGGCAAGGGTGGCACACCCAGGCAGCCCATAGCAGGCACTGCATTGGCTGCTCGCCCATCGTGCGGCAGCGGCGGCCGCGGCAGCCAGGGCGCGGGCACCCATCGCGAGCCAGCCCCCTCGTCCCTGCCCCTCGACGGACTGCCCAGCGTGCGAGCCAGGGGTGCCGTGTCGCACGGACCCTGGGCATGGGTGGCAGGCCCAGGCAGCCCCCAGCAGGCACGGCATAGGCTGCTCGCCCAGCGTGCTGCAGCGGTGGGCGCACCGGCAAGGCCGCGGGCGCCCAACGTGAGCCAGCCCCCACGTCCCTGTCCCTCGACTAAGTGCCAAGTGAGTGAGCCAGGGGGGCCGCATCGCACAGACCCTTGGCATGGGTGGCACCCCCAGGCAGCCCCCAGCAGGCACGGAATAGGCTGCTCGCCCAGCGTACTGCAGCGGTGGGCGCACTGGCAAGGCCGCGGGCGCCCAACGTGAGCCAACCCCCACATCCCTGTCCCTCAACTAAGTTCCCAGTGAGCGAGCCAGGGGGGCCGCATCGCACGGACCCTTGGCATGGGTGGCACGCCCAGGCAGCCCCCAGCAGGCATGGCATAGGCTGCTCACCCAGCGTACTGCAGCGGTGGGCGCACCGGCAAGGCCGTGGGCGCCCAACGTGAGATAACCCCACGTCCCTGTCCCTCGACTAAGTGCCCAGCTAGCAAGTCAGGGGGGCCGCGTCTTACAAACCCTGGGCACGTGTGGCACGCCAAGGTAGCCCCAAGCAGGCACGGCATGGGCTGCTCATCCAGTGTGCGGCAGCATTGTGCGCCCCAGCCAAGCCGCGGGCGCCCATCGCGAGCCAGCCCCCTCCTCTGTGCCCCTCGACTGACTGCCCAGTGTGGGAGACAGGGGTGCCGCGTCGCACGGACCCTGGGTACGGGTGGCACGCCCAGGCAGCCCCAAGCAGGCATGGCATGGGCTGCACGCCCAGCGTGCGGCAGCGGCGGGTGCGCCAGCCAGGCCGCGGGCGACCATCGCGAGCTAGCCCCCACGTCCCTGTCCCTCGACTAAGTGCCCAGCGAGCAAGTCAGGTGGGCCGCGTCTTACAATCCCTGGGCACGCGTGGCACGCCCAGGTAGCCCCCAGCAGGCACGGCATGCGCTGCTTGCCCAGCGTGCGGCAGCGGTGGGCTCCCCAGCCAGGCCACGGGCGCCCATCGCGAGCCAGCCCCCTCCTCCTTGCCACTCGACTGACTGCCCAGCGTGGGAGCCAGGGGTGCCGCATCGCACGGACCCTGGGCATGGGTGCCATGCCCAGGCAGCTCCAAGCAGGCACGGCATGGGCTGCACGTCCAGCCTGCGGCAGCGGTGGGTGCGCCAGCCAGGCCGCGGGCGCCCATCGCGAGCTAGCCCCCACGTCCCTGTCCCTCGACTAAGTGCCCAGTGAGCGAGTCAGGGGGGCCGCGTCTTACAAACCCTGGGCACGTGTGGCATGCCCAGGTAGCCCCCAGCAGGCACGGCATGGGCTGCTCGCCCAGCGTGGGGCAGCAGTGGGCGCGCCAGCAAGGCCGCGGCGCCCATTGCGAGCCAGCCCCCTCGTCCCATCCCCTTGACTGACTTCCCAGCGTGCGAGCAGGGGGTGCCACATCGCTCTGACCCCGGGCACGGGTGGCAGGCCCAGGCAGCCCCCAGCTGGCACGGCATGGGCTGCACGCCCAGCGTGCGGCAGCGGTGGGTGAGCCAGCCAGGCCGCCGGCGCCGATCGCGAGCCAGCCCCCACGTCCCTATCCCTTGACATACTGCCCAGCGAGCAAGCCAGGGGACCACATCTCATGGACCCTGGGCACGGGTGGCACGCCCAGGCAGCCCCCAGCAGGCACGGCATGGGCTGCTTGCCCAGCGTGCGGCAGCGGTGGGCACGCCAGCCAGGCCACGTGCGCCCATCGTGAGCCATCCCCCTCGTCCTTGCCCCTTGACTGACTGCCCAGAGTGCGAGCTAGGGGTGCCACAGCAGTTACCAGCAGCCACGGCGCCAGCCTTGCCATGGGCGCCCCACGCGAGGCAGTCGCGAGCACGCTGTGAGGCTCAGCACATGCTGTGGGCGTTTATTTCATGGGCAAGCTGGCCTTGGCCGTGGCCCCTGGCTCTGGTGGACCCTGAGGGCTGCCATGGGGTGGCTGGAAGTGCGCTGGACAGGGCAGCCAGCATGCACCATGGGCCAGGCAGAGGCGCAGCTGCCCCAGCCTGCTAGCCGCAATGCCCAGTTGCGAAATTGTTGTGAATTGACCGTATTTTAATCATGGAATTGGTCCTGAAATTACTCAAATAATTCGTGTAATTCATGAGGAGTCTGCCCCTGAATTTGGGATCATTTTGACTCATGGTCTATTATTGATGATTTTTTCAATTTTTGGCTCTAGAAAATTCATTAAAAAAAATTTAGTGCCCAGAAAATTCTGAAATTCTTTCTGGTGGTAGATATGATTATTCTCCATTTATATACAAAATTTCAGCTCAAAATTCCAAGTAAATAATTTTTTAGACCCATTATGACGGCTCAGATATATTGATGTTTCCTCTTGCTGGGAGTGAAATTTCATTTAAGACTCTTTAGGGGGGAGGTGGTCACCTAGCTTGCTGGGTGCCAACAGGCCATGCGTGCCTCCCCCCCTGCCTATCCCACGTGGGCAGGCGCTGGGCTTGGGCAACCCAGCGCGCATGGCATGGGCAGGGCGGCTTGCTGCCTTGCCCATCCAGCCGGTGGTGCGTGGCTGTGACGGCCACCACCGCCGGTAGGCAGGCGGCCGGCGACGTCGGCCGAAGAGTGTGGGACGCCTGATCAGTAGCCAACGGAGTGGGGAAAACGTGGGAAACGAAATCCGCTAAATTGTGGGCAACGAAATGAGAAAAATCGTGGGATAATGAGCTGGGATGTGGCTACACAAGCTCGACTGTGTGGGCGGCGAAGCTAACGATGATGCATGCTACGCGAGGGCCAAATTGCTGGGGGGATTTTGAGCATGCAGAGTGCTTCGTTGCAGGCCCTCGAGGAGGCGGATGCGGGGCTGGATCCCGATGCCCAGGCTTGCCTTGGCGGACTCATTGTGCAGCGCGATCGGCGACACGATCGTCGGCCGTTAGCAACAAGCGAGCCACACAGCCAGCCTGGGCAAGGCGTGACACCCCTGCTGCCAAGGCCTCATCGGTGGGAAAAACGTGGGCAATGAAATGAGAGAAATTGTGGGATAATGAGCTGGGATATGGCTAGACAAACTCGATGGTGTGGGCAGCGAAGCTAACGATTATGCATGCTACGCGAGGGCCAAATCGCTGGGGGGATTTCGAGCTTGCGGAGTGCTTCGTCACAGGCCCTCGAGGTGGTGGACGTGGGGTTGGATCCCGACGCTCAGGCTTGCCTAGGCGAACTCGTTGCGCAGCGCGATCGGTGACACGATCGTCAGCCGTTAGCAACGAGCGAGCCACACGGCCATCCTGGGCAAGGCGTGACACCCCTGCTGCCAAGCCCTCATCGGTGGGAAAAACGTGGCCAATGAAATGAGAGAAATTGTGGGATAATGAGCTGGGATGTGGCTAGACAAATTCGACGGTGTGGGCAGCTAAGCTAACGATGATGCATGCTACGCGAGGGCCAAATTACTGGGAGGATTTTGAGCATGCGGAGTACTTCGTTGCAGGCCCTCGAGGCGGCAGATGTGGGGCTGGATCCCGACACCCAGGCTTGCCTTGGCAGACTCGTTGCGCAGCGCGATCGACGACACGATCGTCGGCCGTTAGCAATGAGCGAGCCACATTGCCAGCCTAGGCAAGGCGTGACACCCCTGCTGCCAAGGCCTCATCGGTGGGAAAAACATGGACAACGAAATGAGAAAAATCATGGGATAATGAGCTGGGATGTGGCTACACAAGCTCGACGGAGTGGGAGGCGAAGCTAACGATGATGCATGCTACGCGAGGGCCAAATGGCTGGGGGGATTTTAAGCATGCGGAGTGCTTCGTCGCAGGCCCTCGAGGTGGCAGATGCGGGGCTGGATCCTGACGCCCAGGCTTGCCTAGGCGGACTCGTTGCGCAGCGCGATCGACGTCACGATCGTCGGCCGTTAGCAAAGAGCGAGCCACACAGCCAGCCTGGGCAAGGCGTGACACCCCTGCTGCCAAGGTCTCATCGGTCGGAAAAACGTAGGCAACGAAATGAGAAAAATCATGGGATAATGAGCTGGGATGTGGCTACACAAGCTCAACGGTGTGGGCGGTGAAGCTAACGATGATGCATGCTACGCGAGGGCCAAATGGCTGGGGGGATTTTGAGCAGGCGGAGTGCTTCGTTGCAGGCCCTCGAGGTGGCAGATACCGGGCTGGATCCCGACGCCCAGGCTTGCCTTGGCGGACTCGTTACGCAGCGCGATCGACGACACGATCGTCGGCCATTAGCAATGACCGAGCCACACGGCCAGCCTGGGCACCCCTGCTGCCAAGGCCTCATCGGTGGGAAAAACGTGGGCAACGAAGCAAGAATAATCATGGGATAATGAGCTGGGATGTGGCTAGACAAGCTCGATGGTGTGGGCGGCGAAGGTAACGATGATGCATGCTATGCGAGGGCCAAATCGTTGGGGGGAATTTCGAGCATGCAGAGTGCTTCATCGCAGGCCCTTGAGGTGACGGACGTGGGGTTGGATCCCGACGCTCAGGCTTGCCTAGGGGGACTCGTTGCGTAGCGCGATCGTCGACACGATCGTCGGTCGTTAGCAATAAGCGAGCCACACGGCCAGCCTGGGCACCCCTGCTTCCAAGGCCTCATCGGTTGGAAAAATGTGGGCAACGAAGCGAGAATAATCGTGGGATAATGAGCTGGGATATGGCTAGACAAGCTCGATGGTGTGGGCGGCGAAGCGAACGATGATTCATGCTACGTGAGGGCCAAATCATTTGGGGGATTTCGAGGATGCGGAGTGCTTCGTCGTAAGCCCTTGAGGCGGCAGACGTGGGGTTGGATCTCGACGCTCAGGCTTGCCTAGGCGGACTCATTGTGCCACGCGATCGACGACATGATCGTCGGCCATTAGCAACTAGCGAGCCACACGGCCAGCCTGGGCACCCCTGCTGCTAAGGCCTCATCGGTGGGAAAAACATGGGCAACAAAGCGAGAATAATCGTGGGATAATGAGCTGGGATGTGGCTAGACAAGCTCGATGGTGTGGGCGACGAAGCTAATGATGATGCATGCTACGTGAGGGCCAAATCGTTGGGGGGATTTCAAGCATGAGGAGTGCTTCGTTGCAGGCCCTCGAGGCGGCGGACGTGGGGTTGGATCTCGACGCTCATACTTGCCTAGAAGCGGGCTTGTTGCACAGCACGATCAACGACATGATCGTCGGCCATTAGCAACGAGCGAGCCACACGGCCAGCCAGGGCACGTTGTGACACCCCTGCTGCCAAGGCTTCATCGGTGGTCCCTTGCCATTGAAGAATTGTCCCTTGCTATTGAAACAATTTCGCGCTTAGCAGCTTGGATG
>JAJFZO010000885.1:315000-330000 GCA_021397835.1 Moringa oleifera | reverse complement strand
CAGCCCCCACGTCCCTGTCCCTCGACTATTTGCTCAGTGAGCGAGCCAGGGGGCTGTGTCGCACGGACCCTGGGCACGTGTGGCATGCCCAGGCAGCCCCAAGCAGGCATGACATGGGCTGCTCGCCCAGGGTGCGGCAGCGGTGGGCGTGACAGCCAGGCCGCGGGCACCCATCGCGACCCAGCCCCCTCGTCCCTGCCCCTCGACAGACTGCCCAGCCTGCGACACAGGGGTGCCACGTCGCATGGACCCAGGGCATGGGTGCATGCCCAGGCAGCCCCCAGCAGGCGCGGCATGGGCTGCTCGCCCAGCGTGCGGCAGCGGTGGGCGCGACAGCCAGGCCTCGGGCGCCCATTGCGAGCCAGCCCCCTCGTCCCTGCCCCTCAACTGACTGCCCAGCGTGCGAGCCAGGGTAGCCACGTCGCATGGACCCTTGGCACGGGTGGCACACCCAGGCAGCCCCCAGCAGGCACAGCATGGGCTGCTCGCGCAGCGTGCTGCAGCGGTAGGGGCGCCAGCCAGGCTGCGGGCGCACATCGCGAGCCAGCCCCCTCGTCCCTGCCCCTCGACTGACTGCCCAGCGCGAGAGCCAGGGGTGCCACGTCGCACGGACCCTGGGCAGGGGTGGCACGCCCAGGCAGCCCCCAGCAGGCATGGCATGGGCTGCTCGCCCAGCGTGCGGCAGCAGTGGGTGCGCCAGCCAGGCCGCGGGCGCCCATCACGAGCCAGCCCCCACGTCCCTGTCCCTCGACGTAGTGCCCAGTGAGCGTTCCAGGAGGGCCGCGTCGCACAGACCCTGGGCACAGGTGGCATGCCCAGGAAACCCCCAGCAGGAACGGCATCGGCTGCTCGCCCAACGTGCGGTAGCGGTGGGCACACCAGCCAGGCCGCGGGCGCCCATCGCGAGCCAGCCCCCACGTCCCTGTCCCTCGACTATTTGCTCAGTGAGCGAGCCAGGGGGCTATGTCGCACGGACCCTTGGCACGTGTGGCACGCCCAGGCAGCCCCAAGCAGGCATGACATGGGCTGCCCGCCCAGGGTGCGGCAGCGGTGGGCGTGACAGCCAGGCCGCGGGCGCCCATCGCGACCCAGCCCCCTCGTCCCTGCCCCTCGACAGACTGCCCAGCCTGCGACACAGGGCTGCCACATCGCATGGACCCTGGGCACGGGTGGCACACCCAGGCAGCCCCCAGCAGGCATGGCATGGGCTGCTCACCCAGCGTGCTGCAGAGGTAGGCACGCCAGCCAGGCTGCGGGCGCCCATCGCGAGCCAGCCCCTCGTCCCTGCCCCTCGACTGACTGCCCAGCGCGAGAGCCAGGGGTTCCACATCGCACGGACCCTGGGCAGGGGTGGCATGCCCAGGCAGCCCCCAGCAGGCACGGCATGGGCTGCTCGCCCAGCGTGTGGCAGCGGTGGGTGTGCCAGCCAGGCCGCGGGCGCCCATCGCGAGCCAGCCCCCACGTCCCTGTCCCTCGACGTAGTGCCCAGTGAGCGTTCCAGGAGGGCCGCGTCGCACAGACCCTGGGCACAGGTGGCACGCCCAGGAAACCCCCAGCAGGAACGGCATGGGCTGCTCGCCCAACGTGCGGTAGCGGTGGGCACGCCAGCCAGGCCGCGGACGCCCATCGCAAGCCAGCCCCCACGTCCCTGTCCCTCGACTATTTGCTCAGCGAGCGAGCCAGGGGGCTTTGTCGCACAGACCCTGGGCACGTGTGGCATGCCCAGGCAGCCCCAAGCAGGCATGACATTGGCTGCTCGCCCAGGGTGCGGCAGCGGTGGGCGTGACAGCCAGGCTGCGGGCACCCATCGCGACCCAGCCCCCTCATCCCTGCCCCTCAACTGACTGCGCAGCGTGTGAGCCAGGGGTGCCATGTCGCACGGACCCTGGGCACGGGTGGCATGCCCAGGCAGCCCCCAGAAGGCACGGCATGGGCTGCTCGCCCAGCGTGCAGCAGCAGTGGGCACGCCGGCCAGGCCGCGCGCGCCAATCGCGAGCCAGCCCCCACCTCCCTGTCCCTCGACAAAGTGCCCAGTGAGCGATCCAGACGGGCTGCTTCTCATGGACCCTGGGCACAGGTGGCATGCCCAGGAAGCTCCCAGCAGGCACCGCATAGGCTGCTCGCCCAGCGTGTGGCAGTGGTGGGCGAGCCAGCCAGGCCGCGTGCGCCCATCGCGAGCCAGCCCCCACTTCCCTGTCCCTTGACTAAGTGCCCAGCGAGCGAGCAAGGGGGGCCACGTCGCACGGACCCTTGGCACAGGCGGCACGCCCAGGCAGCCCCCAGCAGGCACGGCATGGGCTGCTCGCCCATGGGAGCCACGTCACATGGACCCTGGGCACGGGAGGCAAGCCCCAGCATCCCCCAGGAGGCACGGCATGGGCCAGGTGCCCAGCGTGCGGCAGCGGTGGGCGCGCCAGCCAGACCACAGGCGCCCATCGCGAGCCAGCCCCCTCGTCCCTGTCCCTCGACAAAGTGCCCAGTGAGAGAGCCAGGGGAGCCGTGTCGCACGGACCCTGGGCATGGGGGGCATGCCAAGGCAGCCCCCAGGAGGCACGGCATGGGCCAAGTGCCAAGCGTGCGGCAGCGGTGAGCGCGCCAGCCAGGCCACTGGCGCCCATCGCGAGCAATCCCCCTGGTCCCTGTCCCTCAATTAAGTGCCCAGCGAGCGAGCCAGGGGAGCCGCTTTGCATGGACCCTGGGCACGGGAAGCATGCCCTGGCAGCCCCCAGCAGGCACGGCATGGGCCAATTGCCAAGCGTGCGGCAGCGGTGGGCGCGCCAGCCAGGCCACAGGCGCCCATCGCGAGCCAGGCCCCTCGTCCCTGTCCCTTGACAAAGTGCCCTGTGAGAGAGCCAGGGGAGCCGTGTCGCATGGACCCTGGGCACGGGAGGCATACCCAGGAAGCTCCCAGCAGGCATGGCATGGGGCAAGTGCCAAGCGTGTGGCAGTGGTGGGCGCGGCATCCAGACCACAGGCGCCCATCGCGAGCCAGCCCCCACGTCCCTGTCCCTCAACTAAGTGCCCAGTGAGGGAGCCAAGGGAGCTGTGTCGCATGGACCCTGGGCACGGGAGGCATGCCCCAGCATCCCCCAGGAGGCATGGCATGGGCCAAGTACCCAGCGTGCGGTAGAGGTGGGCGCGCCAGCCAGGCCACAGGCGCCCATCGTGAGCCAGCCCCCTCGTCCCTGTCCCTCGACTAAGTGCCCAGCGAACGAGCCAGGGGGGCAGCATCACATGGACTCCAGGCATGGGAGGCATGCCCAGGCAGCGCCCAGCAGGAACAGCATGGGCATAGTGCCCAGCGGGCAGCAGAGGAGGGCTCGCCAGCCAGGCCACAGGCGCCCATCGCGAGCCAGCCCCTTCGTCCCTGTCCCTCGACTAAGTGCCCAGTGAGCGAGCCAGGGGAGCTGTGTCACATGGGCCCTGGGCATGGAAGGCATACCCAGGCATCCCCAAGAAGGCACGGCATGGCCCAAGTGCCCAGCGTGCGGAAGCGGTGGGGGCGCCAGCAAGGCCACAGGCGCCCATCTTGAGCCAGCCCCCTCTTCCCCGTCCCTCGACAAAGTTCCAAGCGAGCGAGCCAGGGGAGCCGCATTGCACGGACCCTGGGCATGGGAGGCATACCCCAGCAGCCCCCAGCAGGAACGGCATGGGCCAAGTGCCGAGCGTGCGGCAGTGGTGGGTGCGCCAGCCAGGCCACAGGCTCCTATCGCGAGCCAGCCCCCTCGTCCCTGTCCCTCGACAAAGTGCCCAGTGAGAGAGCCAGGGGAGCCGTGTCGCATGGACCCTGGGAACGGGCGGCATGCCCAGGCAGCCCCCACCAGGCACGGCATGGGCCAAGTGCCAAGCGTGCAGCAGCGGTGAGCGCGGCAGCCAGGCCACTGGCGCCCATCGTGAGACAGCCCCCTGGTCCCTGTCCCTCGATTAAGTGCCCAGCGAGCGAGCCAGGGGAGCCGATTCGCATGGACCCCAGGCACGGGAGGCATGCCCTGGCAGCCCCCAGCTGGCACGGCATGGGCCAAGTGCCCAGCGTGCGGCAGCGGTGGGCGCGCCAGCAAGGCCACAGGCGCCCATCGCGAGCCAGTCCCCTCGTCCCTGTCCCTCGACTAAGTGCCCAGGGAGCGAGCCAGGGGAGCCTCGTCACATGGACCCTGGGCACGGAAGGCATGCCCAGCCATCCCCCAGCAGGCACGGCATGGGTCAAGTGCCCAGTGTGCGGAACCGGTCGGCGCGCCAGCAAGGCCACAGACGCCCATCTCGAGCCAGCCCCTTCGTCCCTGTCCCTCGACTAAGTTCCAAGCGAGCGAGCCAGGGGAGCCGAATTGCATGGACCCTTGGCACGGGGGGCATGCCAAGGCAGCCCCCAGCAGGCACAGCATGGGCCAAGTGCCCAGCATGCGGCAGCGGTGGGCGCGCCAGCCCGGCCACAGGCGCCCATCGCGAGCCAGCCCTCTCATCCCTGTCCCTCGACAAAGTGCCCAGCGAGCGAGCCAAGGGAGCTGCATCGCATGGACCCTGGGCATGGGAGGCATGCCTCGGCAGCCCCAAGCAGGCACGGCATGGGCCAAGTGCCCTGCGTGGGGCAGCGGTGGGCGTGCCAGCGAGGCCACAGGCGCCCATCGCGAGCCAGCCCCCTCGTCCCTGTCCCTCGACTAAGTTCCCAGCGAGCGAGCCAGGGGAGCCTCGTCGCATGGACCCTGGACACGGGAGGCATGCCCAGGCAGCCCCCAGGAGGCACGGCATGGGCCAAGTGCCCAGCGTGCGGTAGAGGTGGGCGCGCCAGCCAGGCCACGGGCGCCCATCGCGAGCCATTCCCCTCATCTCTTTCCCTCGACTAAGTGCCAAGCGAGCCAGCCAGGGGAGCCGCGTCACATGGACTCCGGGCATGGGAGGCATGCCCAGGCAGCCCCCAGCAGGCACGGCATGGGCCAAGTGCCCAGCATGCGGTAGAGGTGGGCGCGCCAGCCAGGCCACGGGCGCCCATCGCGAGCCATTCCCCTCATCTCTGTCCCTCGACTAAGTGCCTAGCAAGCGAGCAAGGGGAGCCGTGTCGCATGGACTCTGGGAATGGAAGGCCTGCCCACGCAGCCCCCAGCTGGCATGGCATGGGTAAAGTGCCCAGCGGGCGGCAGCGGAGGGCGCGCCAGCCAGGCCACAGTCGCCCATCGCGAGCCAGCCCCCTCATCCCTGTCCCTCGACTAAGTGCCCAGTGAGCGAGCAAGGGGAGCCGCATCACATGCACCCTTGGCACGGAAGGCATGCCCAGACATCCACCAGCAGGCACGGCATTGGCCAAGTGCCCAGCTTGTGGGAGCGGTGGGCGCGCCAGCAAGGCCATAGGCGCCCATCTCGAGCCAGCCCCTGTCCCTCGACTAAGTTCCAAGCGAGTGAGCCAGGGGAGCCGCATCGCACGGACCCTGAGCATGGGAGGCATGCTTCGGCAGCCCCCAGTAGGCACAGCATGGGCTAAGTGCCCAGCGTGCGGCAGCGGTGGGCGTGCCAGCGAGGCCACAGGCGCCCATCGCGAACCAGCCCCCTCGTCGCTGTCCCTCGACTAAGTGCCCAGCGAGCGACCCAGGGGAGCCACGTCTCATGGACTTTGGGCATGGGAGGCATGCCCCGGTAGCCCCCAGCGGGCACGGCATGGGCCAAGTGCCCAGCGTGCGGCAGCGGTGAGCGTGCCAGCCAGGCCACAGGCACCCATCGCGAGCCAGCCCCCTCATCCCTGTCCCTCGACTAAGTTCCCAGTGAGCGAGCCAGGGGAGCCGCATCGCATGGACCCTGGGCATGGGAGTCATGCCCAGGAATCCCCCAGCCGGCATCGAATGGCCCAAGTGCCCAGCGTGTGGCTGCGGTGGGTGCGCCAGCCCCTTCTTCCCTGTCCCTGGACTAAGTGCCCAGCGACCGAGCCAGGGGAGCCGAGTCGCACGGACCCTGGGCGTGGGAGGCATGCCCCGGCAGCCCCCAGCAGGTATTGCATGGGCCAAGTGCTGAGCGTGCGGCAGCGGTGGGTGCGCCAGCCAGGCCACGGGCGCCCATCGCGAGCCAGCCCCGTCGTCCCCGTCCCTCGAGAAAGTGCACAGCGAGAGAGCCAGGGGAGCCGCGTCGCACAGACCCTGGGCATGGGAGGCATGCCCCAGCATCCCCCAGCAGGCACGGCATGGGCCAAGTGCCCAGCGTGCAGCAGCGGTGGGCGCGCCAGCCAGGCCACTGGCGCCCATTGCGAGCCAGCCCCCTCGTCCCTGTCCCTTGATTAAGTGCCCAGCAAGTGAGCCATGGGAGCCGCGTCGCACGGACCCTGGTCACGGGAGGCATGCCCCAGAATCCCCCAGCAGGAACAGCATGGGCCAAGTGCCCAGCGTGCGGTAGAGGTGGGCGCGCCAGCCAGCCCACAGGCGCCCATCGCGAGCCAGCCCCCTCATGTCTGTCCCTCGACTAAGTGCCCAGCGAGGGGGAGCCGTGTCGCTCAGACTCCAGGAATGGGAGGCATTCCCAGGCAGCCCCCAGCAGGCATGGCATGGGCAAAGTGCCCAGCGGGCGGCAGCGTAGGGCTCGCCAGCCAGGCCACAGGCTCCCATTGCGAGCCAGCCCCTCGTCTCTGTCCCTCGACTAAGTGCCCGGTGAGCGAGCCAGGGGAGCCGCGTCACATGCACCCTGGGCACGGAAGGCATGCCCACCCATCCCCCAGCAGGCACGGCATGGGCCAAGTGCCCAGCGTGTGGGAACGGTGGGCGCGCCAGCAAGGGCACAGGCGCCCATCTTGAGCCAGCCCCCTCGTCCCTGTCCCTCGACTAAGTTCCAAGCGAGCGAGCCAGGGGAGCCGCATTGCATGGACTCTTGGCATGGGAGGCATGCCCTGGCAGCCCCCAGCAGGCACGGCATGGGCCAAGTGCCAAGTGTGCGGCAGCGGTGGGCGCGCCAGCCAGGCCACAGGCGCCCATCGTGAGCCAGCCCCCTCGTCCCTGTACCTCGACTAAGTGCCCAGCGAGCGAGCCAGGTGAGCCACGTCGCATGGACCCTGCGCACGGGAGGCATGCCCAGGCAGCCCCCAGCAGGCATGACATGGGCCAAATGCCGAGCGTGCGGCAACAGTGGGAGAGCCAGCCAGGCCACGGGCGCCCCCGCGAGCCAGCCCCCTCGTCCCTGTCCCTCGACTAAGTTCCCAGCGAGCGAGCCGGGGGTGCCGTGTCACATGGACCCTGGGCACAGGAGGCATGCCCAGGCAGCCCCCAGATGCATGGCATGGCCCAAGTGACCAGCGCGTGGCAGCAGTGGGCGCGCCAGAAAGTCCACAAGCGTCCATCACAAGCCAGCCCCCTCATCCCTGTCCCTGGACTAAGTGCCCAGCGACCAAGCCCAGGGGAGCCGAGTCGCACGGACCCTGGGCGTGGGAGGCATGCCCCGGCAGCCCCCAGCAGGCACGGCATGGGCAACATGCCGAGCGTGCGGCAGCGGTGGGTACGCCAGCCAGGCCACAGGCACCCATCGCAAGCCAGCCCCCTCGCCCCTGTCCCTCGACTAAGTGTCCCAGCGAGCGAGCCAGGGGAGCCGCTTTGCACGGACCCTGGGCACCGGAGGCAAGCCAAGGAAGCCCCCTCAAGTACAGCATGGGCCAAGTGCCAAGCATGCTGCAGCGGTGGGCACGCCAGCCAGGCCACAGACGCCCATCGCGAGCCCTCCCCCCTCGTCCCTGTCCCTCGACTAGGTGCCCCGCGAGTGAGCCAAGGGAGCCGCGTCGCACGGACCCTGGGCATGGGTGGTATGCCCAGGCAGCCCCCAGCTGGCATGGCATGGGGTGCTCACCCAGCGTGCCGCTGCGGTGGGCGCGCCGGTCAGGCCGCGGGCACCCATTGCGAGCCAGCCGCCTCGTCCTTGCCCCTAGACTGACTGCCCAGCGTGCGAGCCAAGGGTGCCACGTCGCACAAAACCTGGGCACGGATGGTACGGCAAGGTAGCCCCCAGCAGGCACTGCATGGGCTGCTCGCCCAGCGTGCGGCAGCTGTGGGGGCGCCAGCAAGGCCGCGGGCGGCCATCGCGAACCAGCCCCCACGTCCCTGTCCCTCGACTAAGTGCCCAGCGAGCGAGCTAGGAGGGCCATGTCGCGGGGACCCTGGGCAACGATGGCACACCCAGGAAGCCCCCAGCAGGCATGGGATGCTCACCCAGCATGCGGCAGCGGTGGGTGCGGCAGCCAGGCCGCTGGCGACCATCGCGAGCCAGCCCCCTCGTCCCTGTCCCTCGACTAAGTGCCCAGCGAGCGAGCCATGGGGGTCGCATCGCATGGACCCTGGGCATGGTTGGCATGCCCCGACAGCCCCCATCAGGCATGGCATGGGCTTCTAGCCCAGCATGCGGCAGCGGTGGATGCGCCAGCCAGGCCGCCAGCGCCCATCGCGAGCCAGCCCGGTCGTCCCTGTCCCTCAACTAAGTGCCCAGCGAGCGAGCCATGGGGGTCGCATCGCACGGACCCTAGGCATGGGTGGCATGCCCCAGCAGCTCCCAGCAAGCACAGCATGGGCTGCTCACCCAGCATGCGGCAGTGGTGGGCGCGCCAGCCAGGCCGCCGGCACCCATTGCGATCCAGCCCCCTCATCCCTGTGCCTCGACTAAGTGCCCAGCGAGCGAGCCATGGGGGCAGCGTCGCACGGACCCTGGGCATGGGCGGCACTCCCTGGCAGCCCCCAGCAGGCACGGCATGGGCTGCTCGCCCAGTGTGCGGCAGCGGTGGGAGTGTCAGCCAGGCCGCCGGCGCCCATCGCAAGCCAGCCCCCATGTCCCTGTCCATCGAGTAAGTGCCCAGCGAGAGAGCCAGGGGGGCCGCGTCTCACAGACCCTGGGCACAGGTGGCATGCCGAGGCAGCCCCCAGCAGGCACGGCATGGGCTGCTCGCCCAGCGTGAGGCAGTGATGGGAGCGGCAGCCAGGCCGCGGGTGCCCATCGCGAGCCAGCCCCCACTTCCCTGTCCCTCGACAAGTGCTCAGCGAGCGAGCTAGGGTGGCCGCATCGCATGGACCCTAGGCACAGCTGGCACCCCCAGGCAGCCCCCAGCAGGCATGTCATGGGCTTCTCACCCAGTGTGAGGCAGTGATGGGAGCGGCAGCCAGGCCGCGGGTGCCCACCGCGAGCCAGCCCCCACTTCCCTGTCCCTCGACAAGTGCTCAGTGAGCGAGCCAGGGGGACCGCGTTGCATGGACCCTGGCACAGGTCGCACGCCCAGGCAGCCCCCAGCAGGCACGGCATGGGCTGCTCGCCCAGCATGGGGCAGCGGTGGGCGCGCCAGCCAGGCCGCGGGCGCCCATCGCGAGCCAGCTCCCACGTCCTTGTCCCTCGACTACGTACCCAGCGAGCGAGCCAGGGGGGCCGCGTCACACGGAGCCTGGGCACGGGTGGCACACCCAGGAAACCCCCAGCAGGCACGGCATGGGCTGCTTGCCCAGAGTGCAGCAGCGGTGGGCGCGCCAGGGAGGCCGCGGGT
Organism: Moringa oleifera; assembly: GCA_021397835.1. Lineage (NCBI taxonomy): Eukaryota > Viridiplantae > Streptophyta > Magnoliopsida > Brassicales > Moringaceae > Moringa > Moringa oleifera. The sequence continues at coordinate 320,525 of JAJFZO010000885.1, read as the reverse complement.
GCCCATCCAGATCCAGCCCCCTCGTCCCTGCCCCTCGACTGCCTGCCCAGCGTGCGATCCAGGGGTGCCACATCGCATGGACCCTGGGCACGAGTGTCACGCCCAGGAGGTCCCCAGCAGGTACGGCATGGGCTGCTCACCCAGCGTGCGGCAGCGGTGGCCGTGCCAGCAAGGCCGCGGGCGCCCATCGCGAGCCAGCGCCCATGTCCCTGTCCCTCGACTAAGTGCCCAGCAAGCGAGCAAGGGGGGCCGCGTCGCACAGACTATGGGCACAGGTGGCACACCCAGGAAGCCCCTAGCAGGCACGGCATGGGCTGCTCGCCCAGCGTGCGGCAACGGTGGGCGCGAGAGCCGGGCCGCCGGCACCCATCACGAGCCAGCCCCCTCGTCCCTGTCCCTCGACTAAGTGCCCCGCGAGCGAGCCAGGGGGACAGCGTCGCATGGACCCTGGGCACGGGTGGCATGCCCAGGCCGCCTCCAGCAGGCACGGCATGGGATGCTCACCCAGCGTGCGGCAGCGGTGGGCGCACCAGCCAGGCCGCGGGCGACCATTAAGAGCAAGCCCCCACTTCCCTGTCCCTCGACTAAGTGCTCAGCGAGCGAGCCAGGGGGGCCGCGTCGCAAGGACCCTGGTCACGGGTGGCACGCCCAGGAAGCTCCCAGCAGGCACGGCATGGGCTGCTCGCCCAGCGTGCGTCAGCGGTGGGCGCGCCAGCCAGGCAGTGGGCGCCCATCGCGAACCAGCCCCCTCGTCCCTGCCCCTCGACTGACTGCCCAGTGTGCTAGCCAAGGGTGCCACATCGCACGGACCCTTGGCACAAGTGGCATTCCCAGGCAGCCACCAGCCGTCATGGCATGGGCTGCTTGCCCAGCGTGCCGCAGCGGTGGGCACACCAGCCAGGCCGCGGGCGCTCATCGCGAGCCAGCCCCCACGTCCCTGTCCCTCGACTAAGTGCTCAGCGAGCGAGCCAAGGGGGCCGCGTCGCACGGACCCTGGGCAGGAGTGGCACGCCCAGGCAGCCCCCAGCAGGCACGGCATGGGCTGGTCGCCCAGTGTGCTGCAGCGGTGGGCGCGCCAGCAAGTCCGAGGGCGCTCATCACGAGTCAGCCCCCACGTCCCCCTCCCTCGACTAAGTGCTCAGCGAGCGAGCCAGGGGGGCCGCGTCGCACGGACCCTTGGCATGGGTGTTACGCCCAGGCAGCCCCAAGCAGGCACGGCATGGGCTGCTCGCCTAGCGTGCGGCAGCTGTAGCCAGGCCCTTCGTCCCTGCCCCTCGACTGACTGCCTAGTGTGCGAGCCAGGGGTGCCGCGTCGCACGGACCCTGGGCACAGGTGGCATGCCCAGGCAGCCCCCAGCAGGCAAGGCATGGGCAGCTCGCCCAGCGTGCGGCAGCGGTTGGTGCGCCAGCCAAGATGCGGGCGCCCATCACGAGCAAGCCCCCACGTCCCTGTCCCTCGATGTAGTGCCCAGCGAGCGTGCCAGGGGGGCCGCGTCGAATGGACCCTAGGCACGGGTGGCATGCTCAGGCAGCCCCCAGCAGGCATGGCATGGGCTACTCGCCTAGCGTGCGGCAGCGGTAGCCAGCCCCCTCGTCCCTGCCCTTCGACTGACTGCTCAGCGTGCGAGCCAGGGGTGCCGCGTCAAACTGTCCCTGGGCATGGGTGGCACTCCCAGGCAGCCCCCTGCAGGCACAGCATGGGCTGCTCGCCCAGCGTGCGGCAGCGGTGGGTGTGCCAGCTAGGCCGCGGGGCCTATCGCGAGCTAGCCCCCTCGTCCCTATCAATTGACATAGTGCCCAGCGAGCGAGCGAGGTTGACCGCGTCGCACAGACCCTGGGCATGGGTGGCACGCCCAGCCAGCCCCCAGCAGGCACGGTATGGGCTGCTCGCCCAGTGTGCGGCAGTGGTTGCCAGCCCCCTCGTCCCTGCCCCTCGAGGTAGTCCCCAGCGAGCGAGCCAGGGGGTGCCGTGTCGCACGGACCCTGGGCACGGGTGGCACGCCCAGGCAGCCCCCAGCAGGCACGGTCTGGGCTGCTCGCCCAGCGTGCGGCAGCGGTGGGCGCACCAGCCAGGCCGCGGGCGCCCATTGCGAGCCAACCCCCTCGTCCCTGCCCCTCGACTAACTGCCCAGCGTGTGAGCCAGGGGTGCCACGTCGCATGGACCCTGGGCACGGGTGGCACTCCCAGGCATGGGCTGCTCGCCCAGCGTGCGATAGTGGTAGCCAGCCCCTTTGTCCCTGCCCCTCGACTAATTGCCCAGCGTGCGAGCCAGGGGTGCCGCGTCGCACGGACCCTGGGTACGGGTGGCATGCCCAGGCAGCCCCAAGCAGGCATGGCATGGGCTGCACGCCCAGCGTGCGGCAGCGGCGGGTGCGCCAGCCAGGCCGCGGGCGACCATCGCGAGCTAGCCCCCACGTCCCTGTCCCTCGACTAAGTGCCCAGCGAGCAAGTCAGGTGGGCCGCGTCTTACAATCCCTGGGCACGCGTGGCACGCCCAGGTAGCCCCCAGCAGGCACGGCATGCGCTGCTTGCCCAGCGTGCGGCAGCGGTGGGCTCCCCAGCCAGGCCACGGGCGCCCATCGCGAGCCAGCCCCCTCCTCCTTGCCACTCGACTGACTGCCCAGCGTGGGAGCCAGGGGTGCCGCATCGCACGGACCCTGGGCATGGGTGCCATGCCCAGGCAGCTCCAAGCAGGCACGGCATGGGCTGCACGTCCAGCCTGCGGCAGCGGTGGGTGCGCCAGCCAGGCCGCGGGCGCCCATCGCGAGCTAGCCCCCACGTCCCTGTCCCTCGACTAAGTGCCCAGTGAGCGAGTCAGGGGGGCCGCGTCTTACAAACCCTGGGCACGTGTGGCATGCCCAGGTAGCCCCCAGCAGGCACGGCATGGGCTGCTCGCCCAGCGTGGGGCAGCAGTGGGCGCGCCAGCAAGGCCGCGGCGCCCATTGCGAGCCAGCCCCCTCGTCCCATCCCCTTGACTGACTTCCCAGCGTGCGAGCAGGGGGTGCCACATCGCTCTGACCCCGGGCACGGGTGGCAGGCCCAGGCAGCCCCCAGCTGGCACGGCATGGGCTGCACGCCCAGCGTGCGGCAGCGGTGGGTGAGCCAGCCAGGCCGCCGGCGCCGATCGCGAGCCAGCCCCCACGTCCCTATCCCTTGACATACTGCCCAGCGAGCAAGCCAGGGGACCACATCTCACGGACCCTGGGCACGGGTGGCACGCCCAGGCAGCCCCCAGCAGGCACGGCATGGGCTGCTTGCCCAGCGTGCGGCAGCGGTGGGCACGCCAGCCAGGCCACGTGCGCCCATCGTGAGCCAGCCCCCTCGTCCTTGCCCCTTGACTGACTGCCCAGAGTGCGAGCTAGGGGTGCCACAGCAGTTACCAGCAGCCACGGCGCCAGCCTTGCCATGGGCGCCCCACGCGAGGCAGTCGCGAGCACGCTGTGAGGCTCAGCACATGCTGTGGGCGTTTATTTCATGGGCAAGCTGGCCTTAGCCGTGGCCCCTGGCTCTGGTGGACCCTGAGGGCTGCCATGGGGTGGCTGGAAGTGCGCTGGACAGGGCAGCCAGCATGCACCATGGGCCAGGCAGAGGCGCAGCTGCCCCAGCCTGCTAGCCGCAATGCCCAGTTGCGAAATTGTTGTGAATTGACCGTATTTTAATCATGGAATTGGTCCTGAAATTACTCAAATAATTCGTGTAATTCATGAGGAGTCTGCCCCTGAATTTGGGATCATTTTGACTCATGGTCTATTATTGATGATTTTTTCAATTTTTGGCTCTAGAAAATTCATTAAAAAAAATTTAGTGCCCAGAAAATTCTGAAATTCTTTCTGGTGGTAGATATGATTATTCTCCATTTATATACAAAATTTCAGCTCAAAATTCCAAGTAAATAATTTTTTAGACCCATTATGACGGCTCAGATATATTGATGTTTCCTCTTGCTGGGAGTGAAATTTCATTTAAGACTCTTTAGGGGGGAGGTGGTCACCTAGCTTGCTGGGTGCCAACAGGCCATGCGTGCCTCCCCCCCTGCCTATCCCACGTGGGCAGGCGCTGGGCTTGGGCAACCCAGCGCGCATGGCATGGGCAGGGCAGCTTGCTGCCTTGCCCATCCAGCCGGTGGTGCGTGGCTGTGGCGGCCACCACCGCCGGTAGGCAGGCGGCCGGCGACGTCGGCCGAAGAGTGTGGGACGCCTGATCAGTAGCCAACGGAGTGGGGAAAACGTTGGAAACGAAATCCACTAAATTGTGGGCAACGAAATGAGAAAAATCGTGGGATAATGAGCTGGGATGTGGCTACACAAGCTCGACTGTGTGGGCGGCGAAGCTAACGATGATGCATGCTACGCGAGGGCCAAATTGCTGGGGGGATTTTGAGCATGCAGAGTGCTTCGTTGCAGGCCCTCGAGGAGGCGGATGCGGGGCTGGATCCCGATGCCCAGGCTTGCCTTGGCGGACTCATTGTGCAGCGCGATCGGCGACACGATCGTCGGCCGTTAGCAACAAGCGAGCCACACAGCCAGCCTGGGCAAGGCGTGACACCCCTGCTGCCAAGGCCTCATCGGTGGGAAAAACGTGGGCAATGAAATGAGAGAAATTGTGGGATAATGAGCTGGGATATGGCTAGACAAACTCGATGGTGTGGGCAGCGAAGCTAACGATTATGCATGCTACGCGAGGGCCAAATCGCTGGGGGGATTTCGAGCTTGCGGAGTGCTTCGTCACAGGCCCTCGAGGTGGTGGACGTGGGGTTGGATCCCGACGCTCAGGCTTGCCTAGGCGAACTCGTTGCGCAGCGCGATCGGTGACACGATCGTCAGCCGTTAGCAACGAGCGAGCCACACGGCCATCCTGGGCAAGGCGTGACACCCCTGCTGCCAAGCCCTCATCGGTGGGAAAAACGTGGGCAATGAAATGAGAGAAATTGTGGGATAATGAGCTGGGATGTGGCTAGACAAATTCGACGGTGTGGGCAGCTAAGCTAACGATGATGCATGCTACGCGAGGGCCAAATTACTGGGAGGATTTTGAGCATGCGGAGTACTTCATTGCAGGCCCTTGAGGCGGCAGATGTGGGGCTGGATCCCGACACCCAGGCTTGCCTTGGCAGACTCGTTGCGCAGCGCGATCGACGACACGATCGTCGGCTGTTAGCAATGAGCGAGCCACATTGCCAGCCTAGGCAAGGCGTGACACCCCTGCTGCCAAGGCCTCATCGGTGGGAAAAACATGGACAACGAAATGAGAAAAATCATGGGATAATGAGCTGGGATGTGGCTACACAAGCTCGACGGAGTGGGAGGCGAAGCTAACGATGATGCATGCTACGCGAGGGCCAAATGGCTGGGGGGATTTTAAGCATGCGGAGTGCTTCGTCGCAGGCCCTCGAGGTGGCAGATGCGGGGCTGGATCCTGACGCCCAGGCTTGCCTAGGCGGACTCGTTGCGCAGCGCGATCGACGTCACGATCGTCGGCCGTTAGCAAAGAGCGAGCCACACAGCCAGCCTGGGCAAGGCGTGAC
>JAJFZO010000885.1:300000-310000 GCA_021397835.1 Moringa oleifera | reverse complement strand
CCTGCCCCTCGACAGACTGCCCAGCCTGCGACACAAGGGTGCCACATTGCATGGACCCAGGGCATGGGTGCATGCCCAGGCAGCCCCCAGCAGGTGCGGCATGGGCTGCTCGCCCAGCGTGCGGCAGCTGTGGGCGCGACAGCCAGGCCGCGGGCGCCCATCGCGAGCCAGCCCCCTCGTCCCTGCCCCTCGACTGACTTCCCAGCGCGAGAGCCAGGGGTGCCACGTCGCATGGACCCTGGGCAGGGGTGCAACGCCCAGGCAGCCCCCAGCAGGCACGGCATGGGCTGCTCACCCAGCGTGCGGCAGCGGTGGGTGCGCCAGCCAGGCCGTGGGCACCCATCGTGAGCCAGCCCCCACGTCCCTGTCCCTCGACGTAGTGCCCAGTGAGCGTTCCAGGAGGGCCGCATCGCACAGACCCTGGGCACAGGTGGCACACCCAGGAAGCCCCCAGCAGGCACGGCATGGGCTGCTCGCCCAACGTGCGGTAGCGGTGGGCACGCCAGCCAGGCTGGGGCGCCCATCGCGAGCCAGCCCCCACGTCCCTGTCCCTCGACTATTTGCTCAGTGAGCGAGCCAGGGGGCTGTGTCGCACGGACCCTGGGCACGTGTGGCATGCCCAGGCAGCCCCAAGCAGGCATGACATGGGCTGCTCGCCCAGGGTGCGGCAGCGGTGGGCGTGACAGCCAGGCCGCGGGCGCCCATCGCGACCCAGCCCCCTCGTCCCTGCCCCTCGACAGACTGCCCAGCCTGCGACACAGGGGTGCCCCATCGCATGAACCCTGGGCACGGGTGGCACACCCAGGCAGCCCCCAGCAGGCACGGCATGGGCTGCTCACCCAGCGTGCTGCAGAGGTAGGCACGCCAGCCAGGCTGCGGGCGCCCATCGCGAGCCAGCCCCCTCGTCCCTGCCCCTCGACTGACTGCCCAGCGCGAGAGCCAGGGGTTCCACATCGCACGGACCCTGGGCAGGGGTGGCATGCCCAGGCAGCCCCCAGCAGGCACGGCATGGGCTGCTCGCCCAGCGTGTGGCAGCGGTGGGTGTGCCAGCCAGGCCGCAGGCACCCATCGCGAGCCAGCCCCCACGTCCCTGTTCCTCGACGTAGTGCCCAGTGAGCGTTCCAGGAGGGCCGCGTCGCACAGACCCTGGGCACAGGTGGCACGCCCAGGAAACCCCCAGCAGGAACGGCATGGGCTGCTCGCCCAACGTGCGGTAGCGGTGGGCACGCCAGCCAGGCCGCGGGCACCCATCGCAAGCCAGCCCCCACGTCCCTGTCCCTCGACTATTTGCTCAGCGAGCGAGCCAGGGGGCTTTGTCGCACGGACCCTGGGCACGTGTGGCATGCCCAGGCAGCCCCAAGCAGGCATGACATTGGCTGCTCGCCCAGGGTGCGGCAGCGGTGGGCGTGACAGCCAGGCCGCGGGCACCCATCGCGACCCAGCCCCCTCATCCCTGCCCCTCAACTGACTGCCCAGCGTGCGAGCCAGGGGTGCCATGTCGCACGGACCCTGGGCACGGGTGGCATGCCCAGGCAGCCCCCAGAAGGCACGGCATGGGCTGCTCGCCCAGCGTGCAGCAGCAGTGGGCACGCCGGCCAGGCCGCGCGCGCCAATCTCGAGCCAGCCCCCACCTCCCTGTCCCTCGACAAAGTGCCCAGCGAGCGATCCAGACGGGCTGCTTCTCATGGACCCTGGGCACAGGTGGCATGCCCAGGAAGCTCCCAGCAGGCACCGCATAGGCTGCTCGCCCAGCGTGTGGCAGTGGTGGGCGAGCCAGCCAGGCCGCGTGCGCCCATCGCGAGCCAGCCCCCACTTCCCTGTCCCTTGACTAAGTGCCCAGCGAGCGAGCAAGGGGGGCCACGTCGCACGGACCCTTGGCACAGGCGGCACGCCCAGGCAGCCCCCAGCAGGCACGGCATGGGCTGCTCGCCCATGGGAGCCACGTCACATGGACCCTGGGCACGGGAGGCAAGCCCCAGCATCCCCCAGGAGGCACGGCATGGGCCAGGTGCCCAGCGTGCGGCAGCGGTGGGCGCGCCAGCCAGACCACAGGCGCCCATCGCGAGCCAGCCCCCTCGTCCCTGTCCCTCGACAAAGTGCCCAGTGAGAGAGCCAGGGGAGCCGTGTCGCACGGACCCTGGGCATGGGGGGCATGCCAAGGCAGCCCCCAGGAGGCACGGCATGGGCCAAGTGCCAAGCGTGCGGCAGCGGTGAGCGCGCCAGCCAGGCCACTGGCGCCCATCGCGAGCAATCCCCCTGGTCCCTGTCCCTCAATTAAGTGCCCAGCGAGCGAGCCAGGGGAGCCGCTTTGCATGGACCCTGGGCACGGGAAGCATGCCCTGGCAGCCCCCAGCAGGCACGGCATGGGCCAATTGCCAAGCGTGCGGCAGCGGTGGGCGCGCCAGCCAGGCCACAGGCGCCCATCGCGAGCCAGGCCCCTCGTCCCTGTCCCTTGACAAAGTGCCCTGTGAGAGAGCCAGGGGAGCCGTGTCGCATGGACCCTGGGCACGGGAGGCATACCCAGGAAGCTCCCAGCAGGCATGGCATGGGGCAAGTGCCAAGCGTGTGGCAGTGGTGGGCGCGGCATCCAGACCACAGGCGCCCATCGCGAGCCAGCCCCCACGTCCCTGTCCCTCAACTAAGTGCCCAGTGAGGGGGCCAAGGGAGCTGTGTCGCATGGACCCTGGGCACGGGAGGCATGCCCCAGCATCCCCCAGGAGGCATGGCATGGGCCAAGTGCCCAGCGTGCGGTAGAGGTGGGCGCGCCAGCCAGGCCACAGGCGCCCATCGTGAGCCAGCCCCCTCGTCCCTGTCCCTCGACTAAGTGCCCAGCGAACGAGCCAGGGGGGCAGCATCACATGGACTCCAGGCATGGGAGGCATGCCCAGGCAGCGCCCAGCAGGAACAGCATGGGCATAGTGCCCAGCGGGCAGCAGAGGAGGGCGCGCCAGCCAGGCCACAGGCGCCCATCGTGAGCCAGCCCCTTCGTCCCTGTCCTTCGACTAAGTGCCCAGTGAGCGAGCCAGGGGAGCTGTGTCACATGGGCCCTGGGCATGGAAGGCATACCCAGGCATCCCCAAGAAGGCACGGCATGGCCCAAGTGCCCAGCGTGCGGAAGCGGTGGGGGCGCCAGCGAGGCCACAGGCGCCCATCTCGAGCCAGCCCCCTCTTCCCCGTCCCTCGACAAAGTTCCAAGCGAGCGAGCCAGGGGAGCCGCATTGCACGGACCCTGGGCATGGGAGGCATGCCCCGGCAGCCCCCAGCAGGAACGGCATGGGCCAAGTGCCGAGCGTGCGGCAGCGGTGGGCGCGCCAGCCAGGCCACAGGCTCCTATCGCGAGCCAGCCCCCTCGTCCCTGTCCCTCGACAAAGTGCCCAGTGAGAGAGCCAGGGGAGCCGTGTCGCATGGACCCTGGGCACGAGTGTCGCGCCCAGGAGGTCCCCAGCAGGTACGGCATGGGCTGCTCACCCAGCGTGCGGCAGCGGTGGCCGTGCCAGCAAGGCCGCGGGCGCCCATCGCGAGCCAGCGCCCATGTCCCTGTCCCTCGACTAAGTGCCCAGCAAGCGAGCAAGGGGGGCCGCGTCGCACAGACTATGGGCACAGGTGGCACACCCAGGAAGCCCCTAGCAGGCACGGTATGGGCTGCTCGCCCAGCGTGCGGCAACGGTGGGCGCGAGAGCCGGGCCGCCGGCACCCATCACGAGCCAGCCCCCTCGTCCCTGTCCCTCGACTAAGTGCCCCGCGAGCGAGCCAGGGGGACAGCGTCGCATGGACCCTGGGCACGGCTGGCATGCCCAGGCAGCCCCCAGCTGGCATGGCATGGGCTGCTAGCCCAGCATGCGGCAGCGGTGGGAGCGCCAGCCAGGCCATGGGCGCCCATCGCGAGCCCGCCTCCTCGTCGCTGCCCCTCGACTGACTGCCAAGCGTGCGAGCCAGGGGTGCCGCGTCGCACGATTCTTGGGCAGGAGTGACACGACTAAGCAGCCCCCAGCAGGCAGGGCATGGGCTTCTCACCCAGCGTGCGGCAGCGGTGGGCGCTCCAGCAAGGCCGTGGGCGCGCATCGCGAGCCAGCCCCCACGTCCCTGTCCCTTGACAAAGTGCCCAGCGAGCGAGCCAGGGGGACCTCGTCGCACGGACCCTGGGCACGAGTGGCACGCCCAGGCAGCCCCCAGCAGGCATGGCATGGGCTGCCAGCCCAGCGTGCCGAAGCGGTGGGCACGCCAGCAAGGCCGCGGGCGCCCATCGCGAGCCAGCCCACACGTCCCAGTCCCTCGACTAAGTGCTCAGCGAGCGAGCCAGTGGGGCCGCGTCGCACGGACCCTGGGCACGGGTGGCACACCCAGGCCGCCTCCAGCAGGCACGGCATGGGATGCTCACCCAGCGTGCGGCAGCGGTGGGCGCACCAGCCAGGCCGCGGGCGACCATTAAGAGCAAGCCCCCACTTCCCTGTCCCTCGACTAAGTGCTCAGCGAGCGAGCCAGGGGGGCCGCGTCGCAAGGACCCTGGTCACGGGTGGCACGCCCAGGAAGCTCCCAGCAGGCACGGCATGGGCTGCTCGCCCAGCGTGCGTCAGCGGTGGGCGCGCCAGCCAGGCAGTGGGCGCCCATCGCGAACCAGCCCCCTCGTCCCTGCCCCTCGACTGACTGCCCAGTGTGCTAGCCAAGGGTGCCACATCGCACGGACCCTTGGCACAAGTGGCATTCCCAGGCAGCCACCAGCCGTCATGGCATGGGCTGCTTGCCCAGCGTGCCGCAGCGGTGGGCACACCAGCCAGGCCGCGGGCGCCCATCGCGAGCCAGCCCCCACGTCCCTGTCCCTCGACTAAGTGCTCAGCGAGCGAGCCAAGGGGGCCGCGTCGCACGGACCCTGGGCAGGAGTGGCACGCCCAGGCAGCCCCCAGCAGGCACGGCATGGGCTGGTCGCCCAGTGTGCTGCAGCGGTGGGCGCGCCAGCAAGTCCGAGGGCGCTCATCACGAGTCAGCCCCCACGTCCCCCTCCCTCGACTAAGTGCTCAGCGAGCGAGCCAGGGGTGCCGCGTCGCAAGGACCCTGGGCACAGGTGGCATGCCTAGGAAGCCCCCAGAGGCACGGCATGGCCTTCTCGCCCAGCATGCAGCCGTGGTGGGCGCGCCACCCAGGCCGCGGGGCCCATCGCTAGCCAGCCCCCACGTCCCTGTCCCTCGACTTAGTGCCCAGCGAGTGTGCCAGGGGAGCTGCGACGCATGGACCCTGGACACGGGTGGCACACCCAGGCAGCCCCCAGCAGGCACGCCATGGGCTGCTCCCCAGCGTGCGGCAGCGGTGGGCGCGCCTGCCAGGCCGCGGGCGCCCATCGCGAGCCAGTCCCCTCGTCCCTGCCCCTCGACTAACTGCCCAGCGTGCGAGCAAGGAGTGCCACGTGGCACAGAATCTGGGCACGGGTGCCACTCCCAGGCAGCTCCCAGCAGGAACTGCATTGGCTGCTCGCCCAGCGTGTGGCAGCGGTAGCCAGCCCTTTCGTCCCTGCCCCTCGACAGACTGCCCAACGTGCGAGCCAGGGGTTTCGTATCGCACACACCCTGGGCACGGGTGGCACGCCCAGGCAGACCCCAGCAGGCACGGCATGGGCTGCTCACCCAGCGTGCGGCAGAGGTGGGCGTGCCAGCCAGGCCGCGGGCACCCATCGTGAGCCAGCCCCCTCGTCCCTATCCCTCGACATAGTGCCTAGCGAGCGAGGCAGGGGGTCCACGTCGCACGGGCCGTGGGCTTGGGTGGCATGCCCAGGCATCCCCCAGCAGGCAAGGCATGGGCTGGTCGCCCACCGTGCTGTAGCTGTGGGCGCCAGGCAGGCCGTGGGCACCCATCGCGAGCCAGCCCCCTCATCCCTGCCCATCGACTAACTGCCCAACATGCAAGCTAGGGGTTCCCCGTTGCACGGACCCTGGGCACGGGCGGCACGCCCAGGCAGCCCCCAGCTAGCACGGCATGGGCTGTTCGCCCAACGTGCGGCAGCGCTGGGCTTGCCAGCCAGGCCGCGGGCGCCCATCGCGAGCCAGCCCATTCGTCCCAGTCCCTCAACATATTGCCCAGCGAGCGAGCTAGGGGGGCCGCGTCGCACGGACCCTTGGCATGGGTGTTACGCCCAGGCAGCCCCAAGCAGGCACGGCATGGGCTGCTCGCCTAGCGTGCGGCAGCTGTAGCCAGGCCCTTCGTCCCTGCCCCTCGACTGACTGCCTAGTGTGCGAGCCAGGGGTGCCGCGTCGCACGGACCCTAGGCACAGGTGGCATGCCCAGGCAGCCCCCAGCAGGCAAGGCATGGGCAGCTCGCCCAGCGTGCGGCAGCGGTTGGTGCGCCAGCCAAGATGCGGGCGCCCATCACGAGCAAGCCCCCACGTCCCTGTCCCTCGATGTAGTGCCCAGCGAGCGTGCCAGGGGGGCCGCGTCGAATGGACCCTAGGCACGGGTGGCATGCTCAGGCAGCCCCCAGCAGGCATGGCATGGGCTACTCGCCTAGCGTGCGGCAGCGGTAGCCAGCCCCCTCGTCCCTGCCCTTCGACTGACTGCTCAGCGTGCGAGCCAGGGGTGCCGCGTCAAACTGTCCCTGGGCATGGGTGGCACTCCCAGGCAGCCCCCTGCAGGCACAGCATGGGCTGCTCGCCCAGCGTGCGGCAGCGGTGGGTGTGCCAGCTAGGCCGCGGGGCCTATCGCGAGCTAGCCCCCTCGTCCCTATCAATTGACATAGTGCCCAGCGAGCGAGCGAGGTTGACCGCGTCGCACAGACCCTGGGCATGGGTGGCACGCCCAGCCAGCCCCCAGCAGGCACGGTATGGGCTGCTCGCCCAGTGTGCGGCAGTGGTTGCCAGCCCCCTCGTCCCTGCCCCTCGAGGTAGTCCCCAGCGAGCGAGCCAGGGGGTGCCGTGTCGCACGGACCCTGGGCACGGGTGGCACGCCCAGGCAGCCCCCAGCAGGCACGGTCTGGGCTGCTCGCCCAGCGTGCGGCAGCGGTGGGCGCACCAGCCAGGCCGCGGGCGCCCATTGCGAGCCAACCCCCTCGTCCCTGCCCCTCGACTAACTGCCCAGCGTGTGAGCCAGGGGTGCCACGTCGCATGGACCCTAGGCACGGGTGGCACTCCCAGGCATGGGCTGCTCGCCCAGCGTGCGATAGTGGTAGCCAGCCCCTTTGTCCCTGCCCCTCGACTAATTGCCCAGCGTGCGAGCCAGGGGTGCCGTGTCGCACGGACCCTGGGCACGGGTGGCACACCCAGGCAGCCCCCAGAAGGCACGGCACGGGCTGCTTGCCCAGCGTGCGGCAGCAGTGGGGGCGCCCATCGTGAGCCAGCCCCCTCGTCCCTATCCCAGGACGTAGTGCCGAGTGATTGAGCTAGGGTTGTCGCGTCGCACGGGCCCTGGGCACGGGTGGCATGCCCAGGCAGCCCCCAACAGGCACGGCATGGGCTACTCGCTCAGCGTGCTGCAGCGGTGGGTGCACCAGCCAGGCCGCGGGCGCCCACCGCGAGCCAGCCCCCACGTCCCTGTCCCTCGACTAAGTGCCCAGCGAGGGAGCGAGGGGGGCCGCGTCGCACGGACCCTGGGCTTGGGTGGCACGCCCAGGCAGCCCCCAGCAGGCATGGTATGGGCTGCTCGCCCAGCGTGCGGTAGCGGTTGGCGCGCTAGCAAAGCTGCGGGCACCCATCGCGAGCCAGCCCCCTCGTCCCTGTCCCTTGACATAGTGCCCAGTGAGCGAACCAGGTTCACCGTGTCGCACGGACCCTGGGCATGGGCTGCTTGCCCAACGTGCAGCAGCGGTTGGCGCGCCAGCCAGTCCGCAGGCGCCCATCTCGAGCCAACCCCCACGTCCCTATCCCTCGACGTAGTCCCCAGCGAGCGAGCTAGGGGAGCCACGTCACACGAACCCTGGGCACGGGTGGCACGCCCAGGCAGCCCCCAGCAGGCACGGCATGGGCTGCACGCCCAGCGTGTGGCAGCGGTGGGCGCGCCAGCCAGGCCGCGGGCGCCCATCGCGAGCCAGCCCCTTCGTCCCTGCCCCTTGACTGACTGCCCAGCGTGCGGGCCAGGGGTGCCACAGCAGTCGCCAGCAAGCACGGCACCAGCCTTGCTAGGGGCGCCCCACTCAAGCCAGCCGCGAGCACGCTGTGAGGCTCAACACATGCTGTGGGTGTTGAGTTCATGGGCAAGCTGGCCTTGGCCGTGGCCCCTGGCTCTGGTGGACCCTGAGGGCTGCCATGGGGTGGCTGGAGGTGCGCTGGACAGGGCAGCCAGCATGCACCGTGGGCCAGGCAGAGGCACAGCTGCCCCAGCCTACTGGCCGCAATGCCCAGTTGCGAAATTGTTGTGAATTGACCGTCTTTTCATCATGTAATTGGTCCCAAAATGACTCAAATAATTCATGTAATTCATGAGGAGTCTGCCCCTGAAGTTTGGGATCATTTCGACTCACGGGCTATTTTTGATGATTTTTTTAAATTTTTTGCTGTAGAAAATTCATTAAAAAAAATTTAGTGCCCAAAAAATTCTGAAATTTTTTGTAGTGGTAAATTTGATTATTCTCCATTTATATACAAAATTTCAGCTCAAAGTTCCAAGTAAATAATTTTTTAGACCCATTATGACGGCTCAGACATATTGATGTTTCCTCGTGTCGGGAGTGAAATTTCATTTAAGACTCTTTAAGGGGGAGGTGGTCACCTAGCTTGCTGGGTGCCAACAGGCCATGCGTGCCTCCCCCCCTGCCCATCCCACGTGGGCAGGTGCTGGGCTTGGGCAACCCAGCGCGCATGGCATGGGCAGGGCGGCTTGCTGCCTTGCCCATCCAGCCAGTGGTGCGTGGCTGTGGCGGCCACTACCGCTGGCAGGCAGGCGGCCGGCGACGTCGACCGAAGAGTGTGGGATGCCCGATCAGTAGCCAACGGAGTGGGGAAAATGTGGGAAACAAAATCCGCTAAACTGTGGGCAACGAAATGAGAAAAATCGTGGGATAATGAGCTGGGATGTGGCTACATAAGCTCGATGGTATGGGCGGCGAAGCTAACGATGATGCATGCTACGCGAGGGCCAAATCATTGGGGGGATTTCGAGCATGCGGAGTGCTTCGTCACAGGCCCTCGAGGCGGTGGATGCAGGGCTGGATCCCGATGCCCAAGCTTGCCTTGGCGGACTCATTGCGCAGCGCGATTGGCGACACGATCATTGGCCGTTGGCAACAAGCGAGCCACACAGCCAGCCTGGGCAAGGTGTGACACCCCTGCTGCCAAGGCCTCATCGGTGGGAAAAATGTGGGTAACGAAACGAGAGAAATTGTGGGATAATGAGCTGGGATGTAGCTAGACAAACTTGACGGTGTGGGCGGCGAAGCGAACGATGATGCATGCTACGGGAGGGCCAAATCGCTGGGGGGATTTTGAGCATGCGGAGTTCTTCGTCGCAGGCCCTCGAGGCGGCGGATGCAGGGCTGGATCCCGATGCCCAGGCTTGCCTAAGCGGACTCGTTGCACAGCGCGATCGATGACACGATCGTCGGCCGTTAGCAATGAGCGAGCCACACGGCCAGCCTGGGCACCCCTGCTGCCAAGGCCTCATCGATGGAAAAAATGTGGGCAATGAAATGAGAAAAATAATGGGATAATGAGCTGGGATGTGGCTATACAAGCTCGACGGTGTGGGCGGCGAAGCTAACGATGATGCATGCTACGCGAGGGCCAAATCGTTGGGGGGAATTTCAAGCATGTGGAGTGCTTCGTCGCAGGCCCTCGAGGCGAAGGACGTGGGGTTGGATCTGACACTCAGGCTTGCCTAGGCGGACTCGTTACGCAGCGCGATAGACGACACGATCGTCGGCCGTTAGCAACGAGCGAGCCACACGGCCAGCCTGGGCACCCCTGCTGCCAAGGCCTCATCAGTGGGAAAAACGTGGGCAACGAAGCGAGAATAATCATGGGATAATGAGCTGGAATGTGGCTAGACAAGCTCGATGGTGTGGGCAGCGAAGCTAATGATGATGCAT
>JAJFZO010000885.1:272500-295000 GCA_021397835.1 Moringa oleifera | reverse complement strand
CTGGAAGAGCACCGCACGTCGCGTGGTGTCCGGTGCACCCCTGGTGGCCCTTGAAAATCCGAAGGACCGAGTGCCTCCCACGCTCGATCGTACTCATAACCGCATCAGGTCTCCAAGGTGAACAACCTCTGGTCGATGGAACAATGTAGGCAAGGAAAGTTGGCAAAATGGATCCGTAACGTCGGGAAAAGGATTGGCTCTAAGGGCTGGGCATGGGGGTCCCAGTCCTGAACCCGTCGGCTGTCGGTGGACTGCTCAAGCTGCTTCGACGATAAGAATGGGTCATCGCGTGCCTGCCGAGGGACGAACTGGGAACGATTCCTTCTGGGGCCTTCCCTGGGCGTCGAACAGCCAACTCAGAACTGGTACGAACAAGGGGAATCCGACTGTTTAATTAAAACAAAGCATTGCAATGATCCCTGCGGATGCTCACGCAATGTGATTTTTGCCCAGTGCTCTGAATGTCAAAGTGAAGAAATTCAACCAAGCGCGGGTAAACGACGGGAGTAACTATGACCCTCTTTAGGTAGCCAAATTCCTCATCATCTAATTAATGAACGAGACCTCAGCCTGCTAACTAGCTACGTGGAGGTGACCCTCCACGGCCGGCTTCTTAGAGGGACTATGGCTGCTTAAGCAAAGGAAGTTTGAGGCAATAACAGGTCTGTGATGCCCTTAGATGTTCTAGGCCGCACGCACGCTACACTGATGTATTCAACGAGTTTATAGCCTTGGCCGACAGGCCCGGGTAATCTTTGTAATTTCATCGTGACGGGGATAGATCATTGCAATTGTTGGTCTTCAACGAGGAATTCCTAGTAAGCGCGAGTCATCAGCTCGCATTGACTACATCCCTGCCCTTTGTACACACCGCCCGTTGCTCCTACCGATTGAATGGTCCGGTGAAGTGTTCAGATCGGGGTGACGTAGGTGGTTCGCCACTCGCGACGTCACGAGAAGTCCACTGAACCTTATCATTTAGAGGAAGGAGAAGTCGTAACAAGGTTTCCGTAGGTGAACCTGCGGAAGGATCATTGTTGAAAACTCGCTCAGCGAAACGACCTGTGAACACGTTGTAAACACACTGGTAGGGGGAGGGCTCTCGAGCCCCTTGTCTCACCTCGCGCGGCAAGGGTGCGTGGGCTCGCGCCCAAGCCCCTCATCGCGTGCAACAACAAAACCCACAACGCGGGATGTGCCAAGGAACTCGAATGACAAAGCACACCCCAGTCGCCCCGATCTCGGTGCGCGGCTGGCGCTCGTGTCATCCCTATACAATGTCTAAAATGACTCTCGACAACGGATATCTCGGCTCTCGCATCGATGAAGAACGTAGCGAAATGTGATACTTCGTGTGAATTGCAAAATCCCGTGAATCATCGAGTCTTTGAATGCAAGTTTCGCCCGAAGCCATCAGGCCGAGGGCACGTCTGCCTGAGTGTCAAGCCATGTCGCCCCCAACCCCCCCGCATCCCTTCGGGGAGGGGAGGGACCATCGCGGGGCGGATGTTGGCCTCTCGTGCGCCTTTGGCTCGCGGTTGGCCTAAAAAAGAGTCTCGAGCGATGCCGCGTCGCGGCTTGGCGGTGGTAGAGAAAGCCTCGTTCTCCTTCGTGCGCGCGTCGCTTGCTCGCGGCTCACGGACCCAACGATCGATCGATCGAGATGCGACGCCAGGTCAGGCGGGACCACCCGCTGAGTTTAAGCATATCAATAAGCGGAGGAAAAGAAACTAACAAGGATTCCCCTAGTAACGGTGAGCGAACCGGGAAAGATCAGCTTGAAAATCGAGCGCCCTCGACTCCCGAATTGTAGTCTGGAGAAGCGTCCTTAGCGATGGACCGGGGCCCAAGTCCCCTGGAAAGGGGCGCCGGAGAGAGTGAGAGCCCTGTCTTGCCCAGACCCTGTCGCACCATTAGGCAATGTCGACGATTCGGGTTGTTTGGGAATGCAGCCCCAATATGGCGGTCAATTCCGTCCAAGGCTAAATACGGGCGAGAGACCGGTAGCGAATAAGTAAAGCTAGGGAAAGATGAAAAGGACTTTGAAAAGAGAGTCAAAGAGTGATTGAAATTGTCGGCAAGGAAGTGGATGGGGTCAGCGATGCACCTCGGTCGGATGTGGAACGGCCATGAGCCGGTCCGTCGATCGACTCGGGGTGTGGATCGACACGGATCGCGACGGCGGCCCAAGCCCGAGCCTTTGATACGCTCGTGGAGATGTCGTCGTCGAGATCATGGTTGGCAGTGCGCGCCATCGTGGCAGTGCTTTGGCACCTGCGTGCTCCTGGCGTCGGCCAGCGGGCTCCCCATTCGACCCGTCTTGAAACACAGACCAAGGAGTCTGACATGCGTGTGAGTCAACGGGCGAGTAAACCTGTAAGGCGCAAGGAAGCTGATTGGCGGGATCCCTCGCGGGTGTACTGCTGATCGACCTCGATCTTTTGAGAAGGGTTCGAGTGTGAGCATGCCTGTCGGGACCCGAAAGATGGTGAACTATGCCTGAGCGGGGCAAAGCCAGAGGAAACTCTGGTGGAGGCCCACAGCGATACTGACTTTCAAATCGTTCGTCTGACTTGGGTATAGGGGCGAAAGACTAATCAAACCGTCTAGTAGCTGGTTCCCTCTGAAGTTTCCCTCAAGATAGCTGGAGCTCAGATGTGAGTTCTATCGGGTAAAGCCAATGATTAGAGGCATTGGGGGCGCAATGCCATCAACCTATTCCCAAACATTAAATAGGTAGTACGGGGTGGCTGCTTCGTTGAGCTGTCCCACAGAATCGAGAGCTCCAAGTGAGCCATTTTTGGTAAGCAGAACTAGTGATGCGGGATGAACCGGAAGCCAGGTTACGGTGCCCAACTGCGCGCTAACCAAGAACCCACAAAGGGTGTTGGTCGATTAAGACAGCAGGACAGTGGTCATGGAAGTCGAAATCCGCTAAGGAGTGTGTAACAACTCACCTGCCGAATCAATTAGCCCCCAAAATGGATGGCGCTGAAGCGCGTGACCTATACCCGGCCGTTGGGGCAAGGGCCAAGCCCCAATGAGTAGAAGGACGCGGTGGTCGCTGCAAAACCAGGGGCGCGAGCCCGGGCGGAGCGGCCATCGGTGCAGATCTTGGTGGTAGTAGCAAATATTCAAATGAGAACTTTGAAGGCCGAAGAGGGGAAAGGTTCCATGTGAGCGGCACTTGCACATGGCTTGCACAGTGAGCGAGCCAGGAGAGCCGCGTCACATGGACCCTGGGCACGGGAGGCATGCCCCAGCAGCCCAACAGCAGGCACGGCATGGGCCAAGTGCCCAGCGTGCAGCGGCAGTGGGCGCGCCAGCCAGGCCACGGCGCCCATCGCGAACCAGCCCCCTCGTCCCTGTCCCTCGACTTAGTGCCCAGCGAGCAAGCCAGGGGAGCCGTATCGCACAGAAGCTGGGCACGGGAGGCATGCCCAGGCAGCCCCCAGTATGCACGGCATGGCCCAAGTGCCCAGCGTGCGGCAGAAGTGGGCGCGCCAGCTTGGCCACGGGCGCCCATCGCGAGCCAGCCCCCTCGACCCTGTCCCTCAACTAAGTGCCCAGTGAGCGAGCCAGGGGACCCACGTTGGAGAGATCCTGGGCATGGGAGGCATGCCCAGGCAGCCCCAGTATGCACGGCATGGGCCAAGTGCCCAGCATGCGGCAGCGATGGGGGCGCCAGCCAGGGCACGGGCGCCCATCGCGAGCCAGCCCCCTCGTCCCTGTCCCTCAACTAAGTGCCCTGCGACCAAGCCAGGGGAGCCGCATTGCATGGACCCTATGCATGGGAGGCATGCCCAGGCAGCCACCATCAGGCACAGTATCTGCCAAGTTCCCAGCATGCGGCAGTGGTGGGTGCACCAGCAAGGCCACGGGCTCCATCGCGAGCCAGCCCCCTGGTCCCTGTCCCTCGACTAAGTGCCCAGCGAGCGAGCCAGGAGAGCCATGTCACATGGACCCTGGGCACAGGAGGCATGCCCCGGCAGCCCCTAGCAGGCACGGCATGGGCCAAGTGCCCAGCGTGCGGTAGAGGTGGGCGCACCAGCCAGGCCACGGGCGCCCATCGCGAGCCACCCCCTCGTCCCTGTCCCTCGACATTGTGCACAGCGAGCGAGCCATGGGAGCTGCGTCACAAAGAATCTGGGCACGGGAGGCATGCCCAGGCAGCCCCCGGCAAGCACGGCATGGACAAAGTGCCCAGCATGCGGCAGAGGAGGGCGCGCCAGCCAGGCCACAGGCGCCCATCGCGAGACAGCCCCCTCGTCCCTGTCCCTTGACTAAGTGCCCAGTGAGTGAGCCGGGGGGGCCGCGTCGCACAGATCCTGGGCACAAGAGGCATTCCCAGGTGGCCCCCAGCAAGCACGACATGGGCCAACTGCCCAGCATGCGGCAGAGGAGGGCGCGCCAGCCAGGCCATAGGCGCCCATCGCGAGCCAGCCCCCTCATCCCTGTCCCTCGACTAAGTGCCCAGCGAGCGAGCCAGGAGAGCCACGTCACATGGACCCTGGGCACGGGAGGCATGCCCCGGCAGCCCCTAGCAGGCACGGCATGGGCCAAGTGCCCAGCGTGCGGTAGAGGTGGGCGCACCAGCCAGGCCACGGACGCCCATCGCGAGCCACCCCCTCATCCCTGTCCCTCAACATAGTGCGCAGCGAGTGAGCCATGGGAGCCGCGTCGCAAAGAATCTGGGCATGGGAGGCATGCCCAGGCAGCCCCCAGCAAGCACAGCATGGGCAAAGTGCCCAGCATGTGCCAGAGGAGGGCGCGCCAGCCAGGCCACAGGCGCC
Source organism: Moringa oleifera (assembly GCA_021397835.1). Lineage (NCBI taxonomy): Eukaryota > Viridiplantae > Streptophyta > Magnoliopsida > Brassicales > Moringaceae > Moringa > Moringa oleifera. Next base: position 290,207 of record JAJFZO010000885.1, on the reverse strand, counting down.
CATCGCGAGCCAGCCCCCTCGTCCCTGTCCCTCGACTAAGTGCCCAGCGAGTGAGCCAGGGGGGCCACGTCGCACAGATCCTGGGCACGGGAGGCATGCCCAGGTAGCCCTCAGCAGGCACGGCATGGGCCAAGTGCCCAGCATGCGGCAGCGGCGGGCACACCAGGCAGGCCACGGGGTCCCATCGCGAGCCAGCCCCCTGGTACCTGTCCCTCGACTAAGTGCCCAGCGAGAGAGCCAGGGTAGCTACGTCGCATGGAACCTGGGCACAGGAGGTATGCCCCAGCAGCCCGCAGCAGGCACGGCATGGGCCAAGTGCCCAGCATGCGGTAGAGGTGGGCGCGCCAGCCAGGCCACCGGCGCCCATCGCGAGCCAGCCCCCTCGTCCCTGCCCCTCTACAGACTGCCCAGCGTGCGAGCCAGGGTAGCCGCGTTGCATGGACCCTGGGCATGGGTGGCATGCCCAGGCAGCCCCCAGCAGGCATGGCATGGGCTGCTCGCCCAGCGTGTGGCAGTGGTGGGTGCGCCAGCCAGGCCGCGGGCTCCCATCGCGAGCCAGCCCCTCGTCCCTGCCCCTCGACTGACTGCCCAGCGTGCGAGCCAGAGGCGCCGCGTCGGACAGACCCTGGGCATGAGTGGCACACCCAGGCAGCCCCCAGCATGCATGGCATGGCATGGGCTGCTTGCACAGCGTGCGGCAGCGGTGGGCGCGCCAGCCAGGCCGCGGGCGCCCATCGTGAGCCAGCCCCCACGTCCCTGTCCCTAGACTAAGTGCCCAGCGAGTGAGCCAGGGGGGCTGCGTTGCATGGACCCTGGGTGCAGGTGGCACGTCCAGGGAGCCCCCAGCAGGCACGGCATGGGCCAAGTGCCCAGCGTGCGGCAGAGGAGGGCGCGCCAGACAGGACACAGGCGCCCATCACGAGCCAGCCCCCTCGTCCCTGTCCCTCGACAAAGTGCCCAGCGAGCAAGCCAGGGGGGCCGTGTCGCATGAATCCTGGGCACAAATGGCATGCCCAGGCAGCCCCCAGCAGGCACGCCATGGGTTGCTCGCCCAGCGTGCGGCAGGGGTGGGCGCGCCAGCCAGGCCACGGGCACCTATTGCGACCCAGCCCCCTCGTCCCTGTCCCTCGACAAAGTGCCCAGCAAGCGAGCCTGGGGAGCCACGTCGCACAGATCCTGGGCACAGGAGGCATGCCCAGGCAGCCCCCAGTATGCACGGCATGGGTCAAGTGCCCAGCGTGCGGCAGCAGTGGGCGCGACAGCCAGGCCACGGCCGCCCATCGCTAGCCAGCCCCCTCGTCCCTGTCCCTTGACTAAGTGCCCAGCGAGCGAGCCAGGGAAGCCGCGTTGCATGGACCCTGGGCATGGGAGGCATGCCCAGGAAACCCCCAGCAGGCATGGCATGGGCCAAGCGCCCAGCATGCGGCAGCGGTGGGCGCACCAGCCAGGCCATGGGCTCCCATTGCGAGCCAGCCACCTGGTCTCTGTCCCTCGACTAAGTGCCCAGCGAGCGAGCCAGGGTAGCCACGTCGCACAGACCCTGGGCACGGGAGGCATGCCCCAGCAGCCCCCAGCAGGCACGGCATGGGCCAAGTGCCCAGCGTGCTGCAGAGGTGGGCGCGCAAGCCAGGCCGCGGGCGCCCATCGCGAGCCAGCCCCCACGTCCCTGTCCCTCGACGTAGTGCCCAGCGAGCGAGCCAGGGGGGCCACATCGCACGGACACTGGGCATGGGTGGCAGGCCCAGGCAGCTGCCAGCAGGCACAGCATGGGCAAAGTGCCCAGCGTGCGGCAGCGGTGGGCGCGCCAGCCAGGCCGCGGGTGCCCATCGCGAGCCAGCCCCCTCGTCCCTGCCCCTCGACAGACTGCCCAGCATGCGAGCCAGGGGTGCTACAAGGCACGGACCCTGGGCACGGCAGGCACACCCAGGAAGCCCCCAGCAGGCACGGCATGGCTGCTCGCCCAGCGTGAGGAAGCAGTGGGCGCACCAGCCAGGCCTTAGGTGCCCATTGCGAGCCAGCCCCCTCGTCCCTGTCCCTCGGCTTACTGCCCAGCGTGCGAGCCAGAGGGGCGGCGTCCCATGGACCCTTGGCACGGGTGCCACACCAAGGCAGCAACCAGCAGGCACGGCATGGGCTGCTCGCCCAGTGTGCGGCAGCGGTGGGCGCACCAGTCAGGCAACGGGCGCCCATCGCGAGCCAGCCCCCACGTCCCTGTCCCTCGACTAAGTGCCCAGCGAGCAAGACAGGGGGGCCGCGTCGCATGGACCCTGGGCACGGTTGGCACGCCCAGTCAGCCCCCAGCAGGCATGGCATGGGCTGCTCGCCCAGCGTGCTGCAGCGGTGGGCGTGCCAGCCAGGCTGCAGGCGCCCATCGCGAGCCACCCCCCTCATCCCTGTCCCTCGACTGACTTCCCAGCGTGCGAGCCAGGGGGGCCAGGTCGCACGGACCCTGGGCACGGGTGGCACGCCCAGGCGGCCCCCAGCAGGCACGGTATGGGCTGCTCGCCCAGCGTGCAAGCCAGTGGGGCCACGTCGCTTGGACACTGGGCACGAATGGCATGCCCAGGAAGCCCCCAGCAGGCACAGCATGGGCTGCTCGCCAAGCGTGCGGCAGCGGTGGGCGCACCAGCCAGGCCGCGGGCGCACATCGCGAGCCAGCTCCCTCGTCCCTGCCCCTCGACTGACTGCCTAGCGTGCAAGCCAGAGATGCCGCGTCGCACGGACCCTGGGCATGGCTGGCACGCCCTGGCAGCCCCCAGCAGGCACGGCATGGGCCAAGTGCCCCGCGTGCGGTAGCGGTGGGCACACCAGCCAGGCCACAGGCGCCCATCGCGAGCCAGCCCCCTCGTCCCTGTCCCTTGACTAAGTGCCTAGCGAGCTTGCCAGGGGAGATGCGTCGCACGGACCTTCAGCACGGGAGGTAGGCCCCGGCATCCCCCAGCAGGCTTGGCATTGGCCAAGTACCCAGCGTGCGGCAGCGGTGGGCGCGCCAGCCAGGCCGCGGGCCCCCATCGCGAGCCAGCCCCCACGTCCCTGTCCCTCGACTGAGTGCCCAGTGAGCGAGCCAGGGGGACCGCATCGCACGGACCATGGGTGCAGGTGGCATGCCCAGGCAGCCCCCAGCAGGCACGGCATGGGCTGCTTGCCCAATGTGCGGCAGCGGTGGGCGAGCCAGCCAGGCAACGGGCTCCCATCTCGAGCCAGCCCCCACGTCCCTGTCCCTCGACTAAGTGCCCAGCGAGCCAGCCAGGGGTGCCATGTCGCATGGACCCTGCACACGGGTGGCAAGCCCAAGCAGCCCCCAGCAGGCAAGGCATGGGCTGCTCGCCCAGCGTGCGGCAGCGGTGGGCACACAAGCCAGGCCGCTGGCACCCATCGCGAACCAGCCTCCTCCTCCCTGCCCCTCAACTAACTGCACAGCATGCGAGCCATGGGTGCTGCATTGCATGGACCCTGGGCATGGGTGGCACACCCAGGCAGTCCAGCAGGCACGGCATGGGCTGCTCGCTCAGCGTGCGGCAGCGGTGAGCGCCAACCAGGGCTCGGGCGCCCATCGCAAGCCAGCCCCAACGTCCCTGTCCCTTGACTGACTGCCCAGCGTGCGAGCCAGGGGGCCCACTACGAATGGACACTGGGAACGGGTGGCACACCCAGGCAGCCCCCAGCAGGCACGGCATGGGCTGGTCGCCCAGCGTACGGCAGCCGCGGGCGCGCCAGCCAGGCCACGGGCGCCCATCGCGAGCCAGCCCCCTCGTCCCTGTCCCTCGACTGACTGCCCAGCGTGCGAGCCAGGGGGGCGGCATCTCACGGACCCTCGGCATGGGTGGCACACCCGGGCAGCCCCCAGCAGGCACTGCATGGGCTGGTCGCCCAATGTACGGCAGCGGTGGGCGCGCCAGAGAGGCCGCGGGCGCCCATCGCGAGCCAGCCCCCTCGTCCCTGTCCCTCCACTGACTGCCCAGCGTGCGAGCCAGGGGGGCGGCATCTCAGGGACCCTTGGCATGGGTGGCACGCCCAGGCAGCCACCAGCAGGCACTGCATGGGCTGCTCGCCCAGTGTGCGGCAGCGGTGGGCGCACCAGTCAGGCAACGGGCGCCCACGCGAGCCAGCCCCCACGTCCCTGTCCCTCGACTAAGTGCCCAGCGAGTGAGACAGAGGGGCCACGTCGTATGGACCCTGGGCACGGGTGGCATGCCCAGGAAGCCCCCAGCAGGCATGGCATGGGCTGCTCGCCCAGAGTGCGGCAGCGGTGGGCGCGCCAGCCAGGCCGCTGGCGCCCATCGCAAGCCAGCCCCCTCGACCCTGTCCCTCGACTGACACCCAGCGTGCGAGCCAGGGGGGCCGCGTCGCATAGACCCTGGGCACGGGTGGCACATCCAGGCAGCCCCCAGCAGGCACGGCATTGGTTACTCACCCAGCGTGCGGCAGCGGTGGGCACCCAAGCAAGGCCGCGGGCGCCCATCGCGAACCAGCCCCCTCCTCCCTGCCCCTCGACTGACTACCCAGCGTGCGAGCAAGGGGTGCCGCGTCGCATGGACCCTGGGCGCAGGTGGCACGCCCAGGCAGCCCCCAGAAGGCACGGCATGGGCTTCTCACCCAGCATGCGGCAGCGGTTGGGGGGCCAGCCAGGCCACGGGCACCCATCGCGAGCCAGCCCCCTCGTCCCTGCCCCTCGACTGACTTCCCAGCGTGCAAGCCAGGGGTGCCGTGTCGCACGGACCCTAGGCATGGGTGGCATGCCCAGGCAGCCCCCAGCAGGCATGGCATGGGCCAAGTGCCCAGCGTGCGGCAGCGGTGGGCGCGCCAGCACGGCCACAGGCGCCCATCGCGAGCCAGCCCCCTCGTCCATGTCCCTCGACTGACTTCCCAACGTGCGAGCCAGGGGGGCGGCATCGCACGGACCCTCATCACGGGTGGCACACCAAGGCAGGCCCCAGTAGGCACGGCATGGGCTGCTCGCCCTGTGTGCGGCAGCGGTGGGGGAGCCAGCCAGGCAACGGGCGCCCGTCGCGAGCCAGCCCCCACGTCCCTGTCCCTCGACTAAGTGCCCAGCGAGCGAGACAGGGGGGCCGTGTCGCATGGTCCCTAGGCACGGGTGGCATGCCCAGGCAGCCACCAGCAGGATCGACATGGGCTGCTCGCCCGGAGTGCGGCAGCGGTGGGCGCGCCAGCCACGCCGTGGGCTCCCATCGCAAGCCAGCCTCCTCGTCCCTGTCCCTCGACTGACTGCACAGCGTGCGAGCCATGGGGGCCACGTCGCATGGACACTGGGCACGGGTGGCACGCCCAAGCAGCCCCCAGCAGGCACGGCATGGGCTTGTCACCCAGCGTGCGGCATCGGTGGGCGCGCCAGCCAGTCCGCGGGTGCCCAACGCGAGCCAGCCCCCTCGTCCCTGTCCCTCGACTGACTGCCCAGCGTGCGAGCCAAGGGGGCGGTGTCGAACGGACCCTCGGCACGGGTGGCACGCCCAGACATCCCCCAGCAGGCTCGGCATGGGGTGCTCGCCCTGAGTGCGGCAGCGGTGGGCGCGCTAGCCATGCCGCGGGCGCCCATCGCAAGCCAGCTCCCTCGTCCCTGTCCCTCGACTGACTGCCCAGCGTGCGAGCCAGGGGGTCCGCGTCGCATGGACACTGGGCACGGGTGGCACGCCCAGGCAGCCCCCAGCAGGCACGGCATGCGCTGGTCACCCAGCGTGCGGCAGCAGTGGGCGCGCCACCCAGGCCGCGGGCGCCCAACGCGAGTCAGCTCCCTCGTCCCTGTCCCTCGACTGACTGCCCAGCGTGCGAGCCAGGGGGGCGGTGTCGCATGGACCCTCAGCACGGGTGCCATGCCCAGGCATCCCCCAGCAGGCATGGCATGGGCTGCTCACCCAGTGTGCGGCAGCAGTGGGCGCACCAGTCAGGCAATGGGCGCCCAACGCGAGCCAGCCCCCACGTCCCTGTCCCTCGACTAAGTGCCCAGAGAGCGAGAGAGGGGGGCCGTGTCGCATGGTCCCTGGGCACGAGTGGCACGCCCAGGAAGGCCCCAGCAGGCTCGGCATAGGGTGCTCACCCTGAGTGCGGCAGCGGTGGGCGCGCCAGCCACGCCATGGGCGCCCATCGCAAGCCAGCCCCCTCGTCCCTGTCCCTCCACTGACTGCCCAGCGTGCGAGCCAGGGGGGCCGTGTCGCATGGACCCTGGGCATGGGTGGCATGCCCAGGCAGCCCCCAGCAGGCACGGCATGGGTTGCTCGCCCAGCGTGCGGCAGCGGTGGGCGCCCCAGCCAGGCCGCGGGCGCCCATCACGAACCAGCCCCCTCCTCCCTTCCCCTCGACTGACTACCCAGCGTGCAAGCAAGGGGTGCCGTGTTGCATGGACCCTAGTCACGGGTGGCACGCCCAGGCAACCCCCAGCAGGCACGGCATGGGCTGCTCGCCCAGCGTGCGGCAGCGGTGGGCGGGCCAGCCCGGTCGCGGGCACCCATCGCGAGCCAGCCACCTGGTCCCTGTCCCTCGACTAAGTGCCCAGCGAGCGAGCCAGGAGAGCCATGTCACATGGACCCTGGGCATGGGAGGCATGCCCTGGAAGCCCCTAGCTGGCACGGCATGGGTCAAGTGCCCAGCGTGCGGTAGAGGTGGGCGCACCAGCCAGGCCACTGGCACCCATCGTGAGCCACCCCCTCGTCACTGTCCCTCGACATAGTGCGCAGCGAGCGAGCCATCGGAGCCGCGTCGCAAAGAATCTGGACATGGGAGGCATGCCCAGGCAGCCCCCAGCAAGCACGGCATGGGCAAAGTGCCCAGCATGCCACAGAGGAGGGCGCCCCAGCCAGGCCACAGGCGCCCATCGCGAGCCAGTCCCCTCGTCCCTGTCCCTCGACTAAGTGCCCAGCAAGTGAGCGAGGCGGGCCGCGTCGCAAAGATCCTTGGCACGGGAGGCATGCCCAGGCGGCCCCCAGCAAGCACGACATGGGCCAACTGCCCAGCAAGCGGCAGAGGAGGGCGCGCCAGCCAGGCCACAGGCGCCCATCACGAGCCAGCGCCCTAGTCCCTGCCCCTCGACTAAGTGCCCAGCGACCGAGCCAGGGGGGCTGCGTCACACGGACCCTGGGAACAGGTGGCACGCCCAGGGTGCCCCCAGCAGGCACGGCATGGGCCAAGTGCCCAGCGTGCGGCAGAGGAGGGCGCGCCAGACAGGACACAGTCGCCCATCACGAGCCAGCCCCCTCGTCCCTGTCCCTCGACTAAGTGCCCAGCGAGAGAGCCAGGGGGGCCGCGTTGCATGAACCCTTGGCACAAATGGCACGCCCAGGCAGCCCCCAGCAGGCACGCCATGGGTTGCTCGCCCAGCGTGCGGCAGCGGTGGGCGCGCCAAACAGGCCATGGGCACCTATTGCGAGCCAGCCCCCTCGTCCCTGTCCCTCGACAAAGTGCACAGCGAGCAAGCCTGGGGAGCTGCATTGCACAGATCCTGGGCACAGGAGGCATGCCCAGGCAGCCCCCAGTATGCACGGCATGGGCTGCTCGCCCAACGTGCGGCAGCGGTGGGCGAACCAGCAAGGCCGCGGGCGCCCATCGCGAGCCAGCCCCCTCGTCCCTGCCCCTCAACTGACTGCCTAGCGTGCAAGCCAGAAATGCCGTGTCGCATGGACCCTGGGCACGGCTGGCATGCCCAGGCAGCCCCCAGCAGGCACGGCATGGGCCAAGTGCCCCACGTGCGGCAGCGGTGGGCACACCAGCCAGGCCACAGACGCCCATCGCGACCCAGCCCCCTCGTCCCTGTCGCTCGACTAAGTGCCTAGCGAGCCTGCCAGGGGAGATGTGTTGCACGGACCTTCGGCACGGGAGGTAGGCCACGGCATCCCCCAGCAGGCTCGGCATGGGCCAAGTACCCAGCGTGCGGCAGCGGTGGGCGCGCCAGCCAGGCCGCGGGCGCCCATCGCTAGCCAGCCCCTACGTCCCTGTCCCTCGACTGAGTGCCCAGCGAGCGAGCCAGGGGGACCGCATCGCACGGACATTGGGAGCAGGTGGCATGCCCAAGAAGCCCCCAGGAGGCACGGCTTAGGCTGCTCACCCAGCGTGCGGCAGCGGTGGGCGAGCCAGCCAGGCAACGGGCTCCCATCTCAAGCCAGCCCCCACGTCCCTGTCCCTCGACTAAGTGCCCAGCGAGCGAGCCAGGGGTGCCATGTCGCACGGACCCTCGGCATGGGTGGCACGCCCAAGCAGCCCCCAACAGGAAAGGCATGGGCTGCTCGCCCAGCGTGCGGCAGCGGTGGGTGCACAAGCCAGGCCGCGGGCACCCATCGCGAACCAGCCCCCTCCTCCCTGCCCCTCAACTAACTGCACAGCATGCGAGCCATGGGTGCCGCGTTGCATGGACCCTGGGCATGGGTGGCACACCCAGGCAGCCCCAGCAGGCACGGCATGGGCTGCTCGCTCAGCGTGCGGCAGCGGTGAGCGCCAACCAGGGCGCGGGTGCCCATCGCGAGCCAGCCCCAACATCCCTGTCCCTTGACTGACTGCCCAGCGTGCGAGCCAGGGGGGCTGCGTCGCATGGACACTGGGAACAGGTGGCACGCCCAGGCAGTCCCCAGCAGGCACGGCATGGGCTGGTCGCCCAGCGTGCGGCAGCGATGGGCGCGCCAGCCAGGCCGCGGGCGCCCATCGCGAGCCAGCCCACTCGTCCCTGTCCCTCGACTGACTGCCCTGCGTGCGAGCCAGGGGGGTGGCATCTCACGGACCCTCGGCATGGGTGGCACGCCCAGGCAGCCCCCAGCTGGCATGGCATGGGTTGCTCGCCCAGCGTGCGGCAGCGGTGGGCGCAAAAGCAAGGCCGCGGGCGCCCATCGCGAACCAGCCCCCTCCTCCCTGCCCCTCGACTGACTACCCAGCGTGCGAGCAAGGGGTGCCGCGTCGCATGGACCCTGGGCACGGGTGGCATGCCCAGGCAGCCCCCAGAAGGCATGGCATGGGCTTCTCGCCCAGCGTGCGGCTGTGGTGGGCGGGCCAGCCAGGCCGTGGGCACCCATCGCGAGCCAGCCCCCTCGTCCCTGCCCCTCGACTGACTTCCCAGCGTGCAAGCTAGAGGTGCTGCGTCGCACAGACCCTGGGCACGAGTGGCACACCCAGGCAGCCCCCAGCAGGCATGGCATGGGCCAAATGCCCAGCGTGCAGCAGCGGTGGGCGCGCCAGCCAGGCCACAGGCGCCCATCGTGAGCCAACCCCCTCGTCCCTGTCAATCGACTGACTGCCCAGCGTGCGAGCAAGGGGGGCGGCATCGCACGGACCCTTGGCACGGGTGCCATGCCAAGGCAGGCCCCAGCAGGCACGGCATGGGCTGCTCGCCCAGTGTGCGGCAGCGGTGGGCGAGCCAGCCAGGCAACGGGCTCCTGTCGCGAGCCAGCCCCCACGTCCCTGTCCCTCGACTAAGTGCCCAGCGAGCGAGACAGGGGGGCCGCGTCGCACGGTCCCTAGGCACGGGTAGCATACCCAGGCAGCCACCAGCAGGCTCCGCATGGGCTGCTCGCCCGGAGTGCGGCAGCGGTGGGCGCACCAATCACGCCGTGGGCGCCCATCGCAAGCCAGCCTCCTCGTCCCTGTCCCTCGACTGACTGCACAGCGTGCGAGCCAGGGGGGCCGCGTCGCATGGACACTGGGCACGGGTGGCACTCCCAGGCAGCCCCCAGCAGCCACAGCATGGGCTGGTCGCCCAGAGTGTGGAAGCGGTGGGCGCGCCAGCCAGGCCGCGGGCCCCCAACGCGAGCCAGCCCCCTCGTCCCTGTCCCTCGACTGACTGCCCAGCGTGCGAGCCAGGGGGACGGTGTCGCACGGACCCTCGGCACAGGTGGCACGCCCAAGCATCCCCCAGCAGGCACGGCATGGGCTGCTCGTCCAGTGTGCGGCAGCGGTGGGCGCACCAGTCAGGCAACGGGAGCCCATCGCGAGCCAGCCCCCACGTCCCTGTCCCTCGACTATGTGCCCAGCGAGCGAGACAGGGGGGCCATGTTGCACGGTCGCTGGGCATGGGTGGCACGCCCAGGAAACCCCCAGCAGGTTCGGCATAGGGTGCTCACCCTGAGTGCGGCAGCGGTGGGCACGCCAGCCACGCCGCGGGCGCCCATCGCAAGCAAGCCCCCTCGTCCCTGTCCCTCGACTGACTGCCCAGCGTGCGAGCCAGGGGGGCCGCGTGGCATGGACCCTGGGCACGAGTGGCACGCCCAGGCAGCCCCCAGCAGGTACAGCATGGGTTGTTCACCCAGCGTGCGGCAACAGTGGGCGCCCCAGCCAGGCCTCGGGCGCCCATTGCGTACCAGCCCCCTCCTCCCTGCCCCTCGACTGACTACCCAGCGTGCGAGCAAGGGGTGCCGCGTCGCATGGACCCTGGGCACGGGTGGCATGCCCAGGCAGCCCCCAGCAGGCACGGCATGGGCTGCTCGCCCAGCGTGCGGCAGTGATGGGGGCGCCAGCCAGGCCACGGCGCCCATCGCGAGCCAGCCCCCTCGTCCCTGCCCCTCGACTGACTGCCCAGCGTGCGAGCCAGGGGTGCCGCATCGCACGGACCCTGGGCACTGATGGCACGCCGAGGCAGCCCCAAGCAGGCACAGCTTGGGCTGCTCACCCAGCGTGCCGCAGCGGTGGGTGTGCCAGCCAGGCCGCGGGCGCCCATCGCGAGCCAGCCCCGACGTCCCTGTCCCTCGACTAAGTGCCCAGCGAGCGAGCCAGGGGTGCCATGTCGCATGGACCCTGGGCACGGGTGGCACACCCAGGCAGCCCCCAGCAGGCAAGGCATGGGCTGATCGCCGAGCGTGCGGCAGCGGTGGGCGCGCCAGCCAGGCTGCGGGCACCCATCGCAAGCCAGCCCCCACGTCCCTGCCCCTCGACTGAGTGCCCAGTGAGCGAGCCAGGGGGGCCGTGTCGCACAGACTCTGGGCATGGGTGGCATGCCCAGGCAGCCCCCAGCAGGCACAGCATGGGCTGCTCGCCCAGTGTGCGGCAGCGGTGGGCGCGCAAGCCAGGCTGCGGGGGCCCATCGCGAGCCAGCCCCCCCATCCCTGTCCCTCGACCGAGTGCCCAGCGAGCGAGCCTGGGGGGCCGCGTCGCATGGAACCTGGGCACGAGTGGCACGCCCAGGAAGCTCCCAGCAGGCACAGTATGGGCTGCTCGCCCAGCGTGTGGCAGCGGTGGGCGCGCCAGCCAGGCCGTGGGCGCCCATCGCGAGCGAGCCCCCACGTCCCTGTCCCTCGACTAACTGCCCAGCAAGTGAGCCAGATGGGCTGTGTCGCATGGACCCTGGGCAAGGGTGGCACGCCTGGGCAGCCCCCAGCAGGCACGGCATGGGCTGCTCGCCCAGCGTGCGGCAGCTGTGGGCGCGCCAGCCTAGCCGCGGGCATCCATCGCGAGCCAGCACCCACGTCCCTGTCCCTCAACGTAGTGCCCAGCGAGCGAGCCAGGGGGGCCACGTCGCACAGACCCTGGGCACGGGTGGTACGCCCAGGCAGCCCCCAGCAGGCACGGCATGGGCTGCTCGCCTAGCATGCGGCAGTGGTGGGCGCGCCAGCCAGGCCACGGGCGCCCATCGCGAGCCAGCCCCCTCGTCCCTGCCCCTCGACTGACTGCCCAGCGTGCGAGCCAGGGGTGCCGCATCGCATGGACCCTGGGCACTGATGGCACGCCGAGGCAGCCCCAAGCAGGCACAGCTTGGGCTGCTCGCCCAGCGTGCCGCAGCGGTGGGCGTGCCAGCCAGGCCGCGGGCACCCATCGCGAGCCAGCCCCGACGTCCCTGTCCCTCGACTAACTGCCCAGCGAGCGAGCCAGGGGTGCCATGTCGCATGGACCCTGGGCACGGGTGGCACACCCAGGCAGCCCCCAGCAGGCAAGGCATGGGCTGATCGCCGAGCGTGCGGCAGCGGTGGGTGCGCCAGCCAGGCTGCGGGCACCCATCGCAAGCCAGCCCCCACGTCCCTGCCCCTCGACTGAGTGCCCAGTGAGCGAGCCAGGGGGGCCGTGTCGCACAGACTCTGGGCATGGGTGGCATGCCCAGGCAGCCCCCAGCAGGTACGGCATGGGCTGCTCGCCCAGTGTGCGGCAGCGGTGGGCGTGCAAGCCAGGCTGCGGGGGCCCATCGCGAGCCAGCCCCCCCATCCCTGTCCCTCGACCGAGTGCCCAGCGAGCGAGCCTGGGGGGCCACGTCGCATGGAACCTGGGCACGGGTGGCACGCCCAGGCAGCCCCCAGCAGGCACAGTATGGGCTGCTCGCCCAGCGTGTGGCAGCGGTGGGCGCGCCAGCCAGGCCGTGGGCGCCCATCGCGAGCGAGCCCCCACGTCCCTGTCCCTCGACTAAGTGCCCAGCAAGTGAGCCAGATGGGCTGTGTCGCATGGACCCTGGGCAAGGGTGGCACGCCTAGGCAGCCCCCAGCAGGCACGGCATGGGCTGCTCGCCCAGCGTGCGGCAGCTGTGGGCGCGCCAGCCTAGCCGCGGACATCCATCGCGAGCCAGCACCCACGTCCCTGTCGCTCAACGTAGTGCCCAGCGAGCGAGCCAGGGGGGCCACGTCGCACAGACCCTGGGCACGGGTGGCATGCCCAGGCAGCCCCCAGCAGGCACGGCATGGGCTGCTTGCCCAGCGTGCGGCAGTGGTGGGCGCGCCAGCCAGGCCACGGGCGCCCATCGCGAGCCAGCCCCCTTGTCCCTGCCCCTCGACTGACTGCCCAGCGTGCGAGCCAGGGGTGCCGCATCGCACGGACCCTGGGCACTGATGGCACACCGAGGCAGCCCCAAGCAGGCACAGCTTGGGCTGCTCACCCAGCGTGCCGCAGCGGTGGGTGTGCCAGCCAGGCCGCGGGCGCCCATCGCGAGCCAGCCCCGACGTCCCTGTCCCTCGACTAAGTGCCCAGCGAGCGAGCCAGGGGCGCCATGTCGCATGGACCCTGGCACGGGTGGCACACCCAGGCAGCCCCCAGCAGGCAAGGCATGGGCTGATCGCCGAGCGTGCGGCAGCGGTGGGCGCGCCAGCCAGGCTGCGGGCACCCATCGCAAGCCAGCCCCCACGTCCCTGCCCCTCGACTGAGTGCCCAGTGAGCGAGCCAGGGGGGCCGTGTCGCACAGACTCTGGGCATGGGTGGCATGCCCAGGCAGCCCCCAGCAGGCACAGCATGGGCTGCTCGCCCAGTGTGCGGCAGCGGTGGGCGCGCAAGCCAGGCTGCGGGGGCCCATCGCGAGCCAGCCCCCCCATCCCTGTCCCTCGACCGAGTGCCCAGCGAGCGAGCCTGGGGGGCCGCGTCGCATGGAAACTGGGCACGGGTGGCACGCCCAGGCAGCTCCCAGCAGGCACAGTATGGGCTGCTCGCCCAGCGTGTGGCAGCGGTGGGCGCGCCAGCCAGGCCGTGGGCGCCCATCGCGAGCGAGCCCCCACGTCCCTGTCCCTCGACTAACTGCCCAGCAAGTGAGCCAGATGGGCTGTGTCGCATGGACCCTGGGCAAGGGTGGCACGCCTAGGCAGCCCCCAGCAGGCACGGCATGGGCTGCTCGCCCAGCGTGCGGCAGCTGTGGGCGCGCCAGCCTAGCCGCGGGCATCCATCGCGAGCCAGCACCCACGTCCCTGTCCCTCAACGTAGTGCCCAGCGAGCGAGCCAGGGGGGCCACGTCGCACAGACCCTGGGCACGGGTGGCATGCCCAGGCAGCCCCCAGCAGGCACGGCATGGGCTGCTCGCCCAGCGTGCGGCAGTGGTGGGCGCGCCAGCCAGGCCACGGGCGCCCATCGCGAGCCAGCCCCCTCGTCCCTGCCCCTCGACTGACTGCCCAGCGTGCGAGCCAGGGGTGCCGCATCGCACGGACCCTGGGCACTGATGGCACGCCGAGGCAGCCCCAAGCAGGCACAGCTTGGGCTGCTCGCCCAGCGTGCCGCAGCGGTGGGCGTGCCAGCCAGGCCGCGGGCGGCCATCGCGAGCCAGCCCCGACGTCCCTGTCCCTCGACTAAGTGCCCAGCGAGCGAGCCAGGGGTGCCATGTCGCATGGACCCTGGGCACGGGTGGCACACCCAGGCAGCCCCCAGCAGGCAAGGCATGGGCTGATCGCCGAGCGTGGGGCAGCGGTGGGTGCGCCAGCCAGGCTGCGGGCACCCATCGCAAGCCAGCCCCCACGTCCCTGCCCCTCGACTGAGTGCCCAGTGAGCGAGCCAGGGGGGCCGTGTCGCACAGACTCTGGGCATGGGTGGCATGCCCAGGCAGCCCCCAGCAGGTAAGGCATGGGCTACTCGCCCAGTGTGCGGCAGCGGTGGGCGTGCAAGCCAGGCTGCGGGGGCCCATCGCGAGCCAGCCCCCCCATCCCTGTCCCTCGACCGAGTGCCCAGCGAGCGAGCCTGGGGGGCCACGTCGCATGGAACCTGGGCACGGGTGGCACGCCCAGGCAGCCCCCAGCAGGCACAGTATGGGCTGCTCGCCCAGCGTGTGGCAGCGGTGGGCGTGCCAGCCAGGCCGTGGGCGCCCATCGCGAGCGAGCCCCCACGTCCCTGTCCCTCGACTATGTGCCCAGCAAGTGAGCCAGATGGGCTGTGTCGCATGGACCCTGGGCAAGGGTGGCACGCCTAGGCAGCCCCCAGCAGGCACGGCATGGGCTGCTCGCCCAGCGTGCGGCAGCTGTGGGCGCGCCAGCCTAGCCGCGGGCATCCATCGCGAGCCAGCACCCACGTCCCTGTCCCTAAACGTAGTGCCCAGCGAGCGAGCCGGGGGGGCCACGTCGCACAGACCCTGGGCACGGGAGGCACGCCCAGGCAGCCCCCAGCAGGCACGGCATAGGCTGCTCGCCCAGCATGCGGCAGTGGTGGGCGCGCCAGCCAGGCCACGGGTGCCCATCGCGAGCCAGCCCCCTCGTCCCTGCCCCTCGACTGACTGCCTAGCGTGCAAGACAGAGGTGCCGCGTCGCATGGACCCTGGGCACGGGTGGCATGCCCAGGCATCCCCCAGCAGGCACAGCATGGGCTGCTCGCCCAGCGTGCGGCAGCAGTGGGCGCGCCAGCCAAGCCACGGGCGCCCATCGCTAGCCAGCCCCCTCGTCCCTGCCCCTCGACTGACTGCCCAGAGTGCGAGCCAGGGGTGCCACAGCAGTCGCCAGCAGGCACGGCGCCAGCCTTGCCAGGGGCGCCGCACGCGAGCCAGCCGTGAGCACGCTGTGAGGCTCAGCCCATGCTGTGGGCTTTGATTTCATGGGCAAGCTGGCCTTGGCCGTGGCCCCTGGCTCTGGGTGACCCTGAGGGCTGCCATGGGGTGGCTGGAGGTGTGCGGGACAGGGCAGCCAGCATGCATCATAGGCCAGGCAGAGGCACAGCTGCCCCAGCCTGCTGGCCGCAATGCCTAGTTGCGAAATTGTTGTGAATTGACCATCTTTTCATCATGAAATTTTTCCCAAAATGACTCAAATAATTCTTGTAATTCATGAGGAGTCTGCCCCTGAAGTTTGGGATCATTTCGACTCACGGGCTATTTTTGATGATTTTTTCGATTTTCGGCTGTAGAAAATTTATTAAAAAAAATTTAGTGCCCAGAAAATTCTGAAATTTTTTCTAGTGGTAGATATGATTATTCTCCATTTATGTACAAAATTTCAGCTCAAAATTCCAAGTAAATAATTTTTCAGACCCATTATGACGGCTTAGATATATTGATGTTTCCTCCTGCCGGGAGTGAAATTTCATTTAAGACTCTTTAGGGGGGAGGTGGTCACCTAGCTTGCTGGGTGCCAACAGGCCATGCGTGCCTCCCCCCCTGCCCATCCCACGTGGGCAGGCGCTGGGCTCGGGCAACCCAGCGCGCATGGCATGGGCAGGGCAGTTTGCTGCCTTGCCCATCCAGCCGGTGGTGCGTGGCTGTGGCGGCCACCACTGCCGGCAAGCAGGCGGCCGGCGACGTCGGCCGAAGAGTGTGGGATGCCCGATCAGTAGCCAACAGAGTGGGGAAAACATGGGAAACGAAATCCACTAAATTGTGGGCAATGAAATGAGAAAAATTGTGGGATAATGAGCTGGGATGTGGCTACACAAGCTCGACGCTGTGGGCAGCGAAGCTAATGATGATGCATGCTACGCGAGTGCCAAATCGCTGGGGGGATTTCGAGCATGCGAAGTGCTTCGTCGCAGGCCCTCAAGGTGGCAAAAGTTGGGTTTGATCCCGACGCTCAGGCTTGCCTAGGCACACTCGTTGCGCAGCGTGATCGGCAACACGATCGTCGGCCGTTAGCAACGAGCTAGCCACACGGCCAGCCTGGGCAAGGGGTGACACCCCTGCTGCCAAGGCTCATCGGTGGGAAAAACGTGGGCAACGAAACAAGAGAAATTGTGGGATAATGAGCTGGGATGTGGCTAGACAAACTTGACGGTGTCGGTGGCGAAGCTAACGATGATGCATGCTACGCGAGGGCCAAATCTCTAGGGGGATTTCGAGGATTCGGAGTGCTTCGTCGTAGGCCCTCGAGACAGTGGATGCGGGGCTGGATCCCGACACCCAGGCTTGCCTAGGCGGACTCGTTGCACAGCGCGATCGATGACACGATCGTCGGCTGTTAGCAATGAGCGAGCCACATGGTCAGCCTGGGCAAGGCGTGACACCCCTGCTGCCAAGGCCTCATTGGTGGGAAAATTGTGGGCAACGAAATGAGAAAAATCGTGGGATAATGAGCTGGGATGTGGCTACACAAGCTCGACGGTGTGGGCGGCGAAGCTAACGATGACGCATGCTACGCGAGGGCCAAATCACTGGGGGGATTTTGAGCATGCGGAGTGCTTCATCGCAGGCCCTCGAGGTGGTGGATGCGGGGCTGGATCCCGACGCCCAGGCTTGCCTAGGCGGACTCGTTGCGCAGCGCGATCGACGACACGATCGTTGGCCGTTATCAAGGAGCGAGCCACACAGCCAGCCTGGGCAAGGTGTGACACCCCTGCTGCCAAGGCCTCATCGGTGGGAAAAATGTGGGCAACAAAATGAGGAAAAATCGTGGGATAATGAGCTGGGATGTGGCTACATAAGCTCGACGGTGTGCGCGGCGAAGCTAACGATGATGCATGCTATGCGAGGGCCAAATCGTTGGGGGGAATTTGGAGCATGCGAAGTGCTTCGTCGCAGGCCCTCGAGGTGGCAGATGTGGGGTTGGATCTCGACGCTCAGGCTTGCCTAGGCGGACTCATTGCGTAGCGCGATCGACGACACGATCGTTGGCCTTTAGCAATGAGCGAGCCACACGGCCAGCCTGGGCACCCTTGCTACCAAGGCCTCATCGGTGGGAAAAACGTGGGCAACGAAGTGAGAATAATCGTGGGTTAATGAGCTGGGATGTGGCTAGATGAGCTCGATGGTGTGGGCGGCGAAGCTAACGATGATGCATGCTACGTGAGGGCCAAATTATTGGGGGGATTTCGAGCATGCGGAGTGCTTCGTCACAAGCCCTCGAGGCGGCAGACGTGGGGTTGGATCTCGACACTCAGGCTTGCCTAGGCGAACTCGTTGCGCAGTGCGATCGACAACACGATCGTCGGCCGTTAGCAACGAGCGAGCCACAAGGCCAGCCTGGGCACCCCTGCTTCCAAGGCCTCATCGGTGGGAAAAATGTGGGCAACGAAGCAAGAATAATCGTGGGATAATGAGCTGGGATGTGGCTAGACAAGCTCGATGGTGTGGGCAGTGAAGCTAATGATGATGCATGCTATGTGAAGGCCAAATCGTTGGGGGGATTTCAAGCAT
>JAJFZO010000885.1:260000-267500 GCA_021397835.1 Moringa oleifera | reverse complement strand
CGTTGGGCGCGCCAGCCAGGCCGCTGGTGCCCATCGCGAGCCAGCCCCCACGTCCCTGACCCTCGACTAAGTGCTCAGTGAGCGAGCCAGGGGGGCCGCGTTGCATGGACCCTGGGCACGAATGGCATGCCCAGGCAGCCCCCAGCAGGCATGGCATGGGCAAAGTGCCCAGCGTGCAGCAGCGGGGGGCGCGCCAGCGAGGCAACAGGCACCCATCGCTAGGCAGCCCCCTCATCCCTGCCCGTCGACTGACTGCCCAGCGTGCGAGCCAGGGGTGCCGCGTCGCACGGACCCTTGGCACGGTTGGCATGCCCAGGACGCCCCTAGGAGGCACGGCATGGGCTGCTCACCCTGTGTGCGGCAGCGGTGGGCACGCTAGCCAGGCCGCGGGCGCCCATCGCGAGCCAGCCCCAACGTCCCTGTCCCTCGACTAAGTGCCCAGCGAACGAGCCAGGGGGGCTGTGTCGCACTGACCCTGGGCATGGGAGGCATGCCCTGGCATCCCCCAGCAGGCACGGCATGGGCTGCTCGCGCAGCGTGAGGCAGCAGTGGACGCGCCAGCAAGGCCTCGGGTGCCCATCGCGAGCCAGCCCCCACGTCCCTGTCCCTCGACTGACTGCCCAGCGTGCGAGCCAGGGGTGCCACATCGCATGGACCCTGGGCACGGGGGGAATGCCCCGGCAGGCCCCAGCAGGCACGGCATGGGCCAAGTGCCCAGTGTGCAGCAGAGGAGCAAGCACCAGCAAGGCCACAGGCGCCCATCGCGAGCCAGCCCCCACGTCCCTGTCCCTCGACGTAGTGCCCAGCGAGCGAGCCAGGGGGGCCGCGTCACACGGACCCTGGGTATGGGTGGCATGCTTAGGCAGCCCCCAGCAGGGACGGCATGGGCTGCTCGCGCAGCGTGCGGCAGCAGTGGACGCTCCAGCAAGGCCTCGGGCGCCCATCGCGAGCCAGCCCCCACGTCCCTGTCCCTCGACTGACTGCCCAGCGTGCGAGCCTGGGGTACCCGATTGCACGGACCCTGCACATGGGGGGCATGCCCCGGCAGGCCCCAGAAGGCACGGCATGGGCCAAGTGCCCTGTGTGCCGTAGAGGTGGGGGGGCCAGCCAGGCCACGGGCGCCCATCGCGAGCCAGCCCCCTCGTCCCTGTGCCTTGACTTGGTGCCCAGCGAGCGAGCCAGGGGAGCCGCGTCGCATGGACCCTAGGCATGGGAGGCATGCCCCAGCTTCCCCTAGCAGGCACGACATGGGCCAAGTGCCCAGCGTGCGGCAGCGGTGGGTGCACCAGCCAGGCCACGGGCTCCCATCGTGAGCTAGCCCCCTCGTCCCTGTCCCTCGACTTAGTGCCGAGCGAGTGAGCCAAGGGAGCCGCGCCGCATGGACAATGGGCACGGGAGGCATGCCCCGGCATCTCCCAGCAGGCATGGCATGGGACGAGTGCCCAGCGTGCAGTAGAGGTTGGCGCGCCAGCCAGGCCACGGGCGCCCAACGCGAGCCAGCCCCCTCATCCCTGTCCCTCGACTTAGTGCCCAGCGAGCGAGCCAGGGGAGCCGTGTCGCACAGACTCTGGGAACGGGAGGCATGCCGAGGCAGCCCCCAGCAGGCACAGCATGGGCCAAGTTCCCAGTGTGCGGCAGAGGAGGGCGTGCCAGACAGGACACAGGTGCCCATCATGACCCAGCCCCCTCGTCCCTGTCCCTCGACTAAATGCCCAGCGAGCGAGCCAGGGGGGCCGCGTAGCATGGATCCAGGTCACGGATGGCACGCCCAGGCAGCCCCCAGCAGGCACGACATGGGTTGCTCGCCCAGCGTGTGGCAGTGTTGGGCGCACCAGCCAGGCCGCTGGCGCCCATCGCGAGCCAGCCCCCACGTCCCTGACCCTCGACTAAGTCCTCAGCGAGCGAGCCAGGGGGGCCACATTGCATGGACCCTGGGCACGTATGGCACGCCCAGGCAGCCCCCAGCAGGCACGGCATGGGCAAAGTGCCCAGCGTGCGGCAGCGGGGGGCACGCCAGCGATGCAACAGGCACCCATCGCTAGCCAGCCCCCTCATCCCTGCCCCTCGACTGACTGCCCAGCGTGGGAGCCAGGGGTGCCGCGTCGCACGGACCCTCGGCACGGTTGGCATGCCCAGGACGCCCCCAGGAGGCACGGCATGGGCTGCTTGCCCTGTGTGCCACAGCGGTGGGCACGCTAGCCAGGCCGCTGGCGCCCATCGTGAGCCAGTCCCCACGTCCCTGTCCCTCGACTAAGTGCCCAGTGAGCGAGCCAGGGGGGCCGCGTCGCATGGACCCTGGGCATAGGTGGCACACCCAGGCAGCCCCCAGCAGGCACGGCATGGGCTTCTTGACCAGCGTGCGGCAGCGATGGGTGCGCCAGCCAGGCCGCGGGCGCCCATCGCGAGCCAGCGACCACGTCCCTGTCCCTCTACTAAGTGCCCAGAGAGCGAGCCAGGGGGGCCACTTCGCACAGACCCTGGGCATGTGTGGCACGGCCAGGCAGCCCCCAACAGGCATGGCATGGGCTGCTCGCGCAGCATGCGGCAGCAGTGGATGCGCCAGCCAGGCCGTGGACGCCCATCGCAAGCCAGCCCCCACGTCCCTGTCCCTAGACTGACTGCCCAGCGTGCAAGCAAGGGGTGCCGTGTCGCACGGACCCAGGGCATGGGTGGCACGCCCATCGCGAGCCAGCCCCCTCGTTCTTGTCCCTCGACTGACTTCCCAGCATGCGAGCCAGGGGTGCCACACTGCACGCACCCTGGGCACGGGTGGCACGCCCAGGCAGCCCCAGCAGGCATGGCATGGGCTACTTGCCCAGCGTGCGGCAGCGATGGGCGAGCCAGCCAGGCCGCGGGCGCCCATCGCGAACCAGCCCCCACGTCCCTGTCCCTCGACATAGTGCCCAGCGAGCGAGCCAGGGGGGCCGCGTCGCACGGACCCTGGGCTTGGGTGGCATGCCCAGGCAGCCCCGTGCAGGCACGGGGTGGGCTGCTCGCCCAGCGTGCGGCAGCAGTGGGCGCGCCAGCCAGGCCGTGGGCGTCCATCGCGAGCCAGCCCCCACGTCCCTGTCCCTCGATGTAGTGCCCAGCGAGCAAGCCAGGGGGGCCGGATCGCACAGACCCTGGCACGGGTGGCACCCCCAGGAAGCCCCCGGCAGGCACGGCATGGGCTGCTCGCCCAGCGTGTGGCAGCGGTGGGCACGCTAGCCAGGCCGCGGGCGCCCATCGCGAGCCAGCCCCCAAATCCCTGTGTCTGTACGTAGTGCCCAGCGAGCGAGCCAGGGGAGCCGCATCGCACGGACCCTGGCACGGGTGGCACGTCCAGGCAGTCCCCAGCAGGCAGGGCATGGGCTGCTTGCCCAACGTGCAGCAGCGGTGGGTGCACCAGCCAGGCCGCGGGCGCCCATCGCGAGCAAGCCCCCTCGTCCCTGTCCCTTGACTTACTTCCCAGCATGAGACCATGGGGTGCAACGTCGCACAGACCCTGGGCTCAGGTGGCACGCCCAGGCAGCCCCAAGCAGGCACGGCATGGGCTGCTCGCCCGGCGTGCGGCAGTGGAGGGCGCGCCAGCCAGGCCGTGGGCGCCCATCGCGAGCCAGCCCCCACGTCCCTGTCCGTCGACTAAGTGCCAGCGAGCGAGCCAGGGGAGCCACATCGCACGGCTCCTGGCATGGGTGGCACGCCCAGGCAGCCCCCAGCAGGCACAGCTTGGGCTTCTCGCCCAGCATGTGGAAGCGGTGGGCGCGCTAGCCAGGCCGCAGGCACCCATCGCGAGCCAGCCACCACGTCCCTGTCCCTCGATGTAGTGCCCAGCGAACGAGCCAGGGGGGCCGCATTGCACTGACCCTGGCACAGGTGGCACGCCCAGGCAGCCCCCAGCAGGTACGGCATGGGCTGCTCGCCCAGCGTGCGGCAGTGGTGTGCACGGTAGCAAGGCCGCGGGCGCCCATCGCGTGTCAGCCCCCACGTCCCTGTCCCTCGACATTGTGCCCAGCGAGCGAGCCAGGGTGCCAAATCGCACAGATCCTGGGCACAGGTGGCTCGCCCAGGCAGTCCCCAGCAGGTACGGCATGGGCTGCTCACCCAGTGTGTGGAAGCAGTGGGCGCGCTAGCCAGGCCGCGGGCGCCCATCGGGAGCCAGCCCCCACGTCCCTGTCCCTCGACGTAGTGCCCAGCGAGCGAGCCAGGGGGGCCGGATCGCACGGACCCTGGCATGGGTGGCACCCCCAGGCAGCCCCCAGCAGGCACGGCATGGGCTGGTCGCCCAGCGTGTGGCAGCGGTGGGCGCACCAGCCAGTCCGCGGGCGCCCATCGCGAGCCAGACCCTTCGTCCCTGTCCCTCAACTGACTGCCCAGCGTGCGACAATGGGGTGCCACGTCGTACGGACCCTGGGCACGGGTGGCATGCCCAGGCAGCCCCCAGCAGGCACGGCATAGGCTGCTCACCCAGCGTGCGGCAGCGGTGGGCGCTCCAGCCAGGCCGCGGGCGCCCATCGCGACCCAGCCCCCACGTCCCTGTCCCTCGACGTAGTTCCCAGCGAGAGAGCCAGGGGGGCCGCGTCGCACGGACCGTGGGCACGGGTGGCACGCCCAGGCAGCCCCCAGCAGGCTCGGCATGGGCTGCTCGCCCAGCGTGTGGCAGCAGTGGGTACGCCATCCAGGCCGCGGGCGCTCATCGGGAGCTAGCTCCCACGTCCCTGTCCCTTGACTAAGTGCCCAGCGAACGAGCCACGGGGGCCGCGTTGTACGGACCCTGGGCATGGGTGGCACGCCCAGGCAGCCCCCAGCAGGCACGGCATGGGCTGCTCGCCCAGCGTAAGGCCGCGGTGGGCACTCCAGCCAGGCCGCGGGTGACCATCGCGACCCAGCCCCCACGTCCCTGTCCCTCGACGTAGTTCCCAGCGAACGAGCCAGGGGGGCCGCCTCGCACAGACCCTGGGCACGGGTGGCATGCCCAGGCAGCCCCCAGCAGGCTCGGCATGGGCTGCTCACTCAGTGTGCGGCAGCGGTGGGCGCGCCATCCAGGCTGCGGGCGCTCATCGTGAGCTAGCCCCCACATCCCTGTCCCTTGACTAAGTGCCCAGTGAGCAAGCCATGGGGGCCGCATCGCACGGACCCTGGGCATGGGTTGGCATGCCCAGGCATCCCCTAGCAGGCACGGCATGGGCTGCTCGCCCAGCGTGGGCAGCGGTGGGCGTACCAGCCAGGCCGTGGGCGCTCATCGCGAGCCAGCCCCCACGTCCTTGTCCCTCGACGTAGTTCCCAGCGACCGAGCAAGGGGGGCCACATTGCACGGACCCTGGCATGGGTGGCACGCCCAGGCAGCCCCCAGCAGGCACGGCATGGGCTGCTCGCCCAGCGTGCGGCAGCGGTGGGAGCGCTACCCAGGCCGCGGGCGCCCATCGCGAGCCAGCCCCCACATCCCTGTCCCTCGATGTAGTGCCCAGCGAGCGAGCCAGGGGGGCCGGATCGCACGGACCCTGGCATGGGTGGCACCCCCAGGCAGCCCCCAGCAGGCACGGCATGGGCTGGTCGCCCAGCGTGTGGCAGCGGTGGGCGCACCAGCCAGGCCGCAGGCGCCCATCGCGAGCCAGACCCTTCGTCCCTGTCCCTCAACTGACTGCCCAGCGTGCGACAATGGGGTGCCACGTCGTACGGACCCTGGGCACGGGTGGCATGCCCAGGCAGCCCCCAGCAGGCACGGCATAGGCTGCTCACCCAGCGTGCGGCAGCGGTGGGCGCTCCAGCCAGGCCGCGGGCGCCCATCGCGACCCAGCCCCCACGTCCCTGTCCCTCGACGTAGTTCCCAGCGAGAGAGCCAGGGGGGCCGCGTCGCACGGACCGTGGGCACGGGTGGCACGCCCAGGCAGCCCCCAGCAGGCTCGGCATGGGCTGCTCGCCCAGCGTGTGGCAGCAGTGGGTACGCCATCCAGGCCGCGGGCGCTCATCGGGAGCTATCCCCCACGTCCCTGTCCCTTGACTAAGTGCCCAGCGAACGAGCCACGGGGGCCGCGTTGCACGGACCCTGGGCATGGGTGGCACGCTCAGGCAGCCCCCAGCAGGCACGGCATGGGCTGCTCGCCCAGCATAAGGCCGCGGTGGGCGCTCCAGCCAGGCCGCGGGTGACCATCGCGACCCAGCCCCCACGTCCCTGTCCCTCGACGTAGTTCCCAGCGAGCGAGCCAGGGGGGCCGCCTCGCACAGACCCTGGGCACGGGTGGCACGCCCAGGCAGCCCCCAGCAGGCTCGGCATGGGCTGCTCGCTCAGTGTGCGGCAGCGGTGGGCGCGCCATCCAGGCTGCGGGCGCTCATCGTGAGCTAGCCCCCACATCCCTGTCCCTTGACTAAGTGCCCAGCGAGCGAGCCATGGGGGCCGCATCGCACGGACCCTGGGCATGGGTGGCATGCCCAGGCATCCCCTAGCAGGCACGGCATGGGCTGCTCGCCCAGCGTGCGGCCGCGGTGGGCGCACCAGCCAGGCCGTGGGCGCTCATCGCAAGCCAGCCCCCACGTCCTTGTCCCTCGATGTAGTTCCCAGCGACCGAGCAAGGGGGGCCACATTGCACGGACCCTGGCATGGGTGGCACACCCAGGCAGCCCCCACCAGGCACGGCATGGGCTGCTCGCCCAGCTTGCGGCAGCGGTGGGCACGCCAGCCAGGCCGCGGGCGCCCATCGCGAGCCAGCCCCCTCATCCAGGCCCCTCGACTGACTGCCCAGCATGCGAGCCTGGGGTGCCGCATTGCACAGACCCGGGGCATGGGTGGCATGCCCAGGCAGCCCCCAGCAGGCACGGCATGGGCTGCTCGCCCAGCGTGCGGCAGCGGTGGGGACGCCAGCCAGGCCGCGGGCACCGATCTCGAGCCAGCCCCCACGTCCCTGTGCCTCGACGTAGTGCCCAGCGAGCGAGCCCGGGGGGCCGCATCGCACGGACTCTGGGCATGGGTGGCATGCCCAGGCAGCCCCCAGCAGGCACGGCATGGGCTGCTCGCCCAGCGTGTGGCAGCGGTGGGCACGCCAGCCAGACCGCGAGTGCCCATCGCGAGCCAGCCCGCTCGTCCCTGCCCCTTGACTGACTGCCCAGCATGCGAGCCAGGGTTGCCGTGTCGCACGGACCTTGGGCACGGGTGGCACGCCCAGGCAGCCCCCAGCAGGCACGGCATGGGCTGCTCGCCCAGCGTGCTGCAGCGGTTGCCGCGCCAGCCAGGCCACGGGCGCCCATCGCGAGCCAGCCCCCTCGTCCCTGCCCCTCGACTGACTGCCCAGCGTGTGAGCCAGGGGTGCCACAGCAGTCACCAGCAGGCATGGCACCAGCCTTGCCAGGGGTGCCCCACGCGAGCCTGCCGTGAGCAAGCTGTGAGGCTCAGCACATGCTGTGGGCGTTGATTTCATGGGCAAGCTGGCCTTGGCCATGGCCCCTTGCTCTTGTGGACCCTGAGGGCTGCCATGGGGTGGCTGGAGGTGCGCTGGACAGGGCAGCCAGCATGCACCATGGGCCAGG
>JAJFZO010000885.1:242500-255000 GCA_021397835.1 Moringa oleifera | reverse complement strand
GCGAGAGACCGATAACGAATAAGTACCGCGAGGGAAAGATGAAAAGGACTTTGAAAAGAGAGTCAAAGAGTGCTTGAAATTGTTGGGAGGGAAGCGATGCATGCGCCCGTCGCCTAATTGCCGACCTGCAGTCGGGGCCTCCAGGCCCCCAAAGGCACGTGATGTTGGCCAAGCTCGCATGGCGGAGGAGCCTCGCGGGTTGCCTTGAAGTGTGAATCCCACCGAGTGACGGGTAGAATCATTTGCAGATGACTTAAATACGCAACGGGGTATTGTAAGTGGCAGAGTGGCCTTGCTGCCACGATCCACTGAGATTCAGCCCTTTGTCGCTTCGATTCATCCCTCCCCGCCCCCCTCCTGAACCCCCACAACAATTGTCCCTCTCTTTTTGAAAATTGATGCCACGAGGTCAGAAACGGTCCCTCAAGATAATGGCCTGGAAAAAGAAGTAAGTTCTTTGGGCTTGTAGAGAATGAGAAACACAAGAGAAAAACACTTGGAAACATATCGGGAAGCATTGGAGAACCAAGTGTTACTGCAATAAAAAATATATATATCTAACAGAAACTTGTCCCTCGATGCTGTCCCTCAGTAAAGTACTGCCCAGTGAGCGAGCCAGGGGAGCGGCGTCACATGGACCCTGGGCACGGGAGGCATGCCCCAGCAGGCACGGCATGGGCCAAGTGCCCAGCGTGCGGCAGCGGTGGGTGCGCCAGCCAGGCCACGGGCACCCATCGCGAGCCAGCCCCCTCATCCCTGTCCCTCGACTTAGTGCACAGCGAGTGAGCCAGGGGAGCCGCGACACACGGACCCTGGGCACGGAAGGCATGCCCAGGTCCCTCGACTAAGTGCCCAGCGAGCGAGCCAGGGGTGCCGCGTCGCACAGACCCTGGGAGTGGGTGGCATGCCCAGGCAGCCCCCAGCAGGTAAGGCATGGGCCAACTGCCGAACATGCGGCAGCGGTGGGCGCGCCAGCCAGGCCACAGGCGCCCATCGCGAGCGAGCCCCCACGTCCCTGTCCCTCGACAAAGTGCTCAGCGAGCGAGCCAGGGGGGCCGCATCGCACGGACCCTGGGCACGTGTGGCATGCCCAGGCAGCCCCCAGCAGGCATGGCATTGGCTGCTCGCCCAGCGTGCGGCAGCGGTGGCCGCGCAAGGCAAGCCGCGGGCGCCCATTGTGAGCCAGTCCCCTCGTCCCTGCCCCTCGACTGACTGCCCAGCGTGCGAGCCAGGGGTGCCACGTCGCACGGACCCTGGGCATGGATGGCATGCCCAGGAAGCCCACAGCAGGCACGGCATGGTCTGCTCGCCCAGCATGCGGCAGCTGTGGGGGCGCTAGCAAGGCCGCGGGCGCCCATCGCGAGCCAGCCCCCTCGTCTCTGCCCCGCGACTGACTGCCTGGTGTGTGAGCCAGGGGTGCCGCGTCGCACAGACACTGGGCATGTGTGTTACGCCCAGGCAGCCCCCAGCAGGCACGGCATGGGCCAATTGCCCAGCGTGTGGCAGCGGTGGGCGCGCCAGCCAGGCTGCGGGCCCCTATCGCTAGCCAGCCCCCTCGTCCCTGTCCCTCGACTAAGTGCCCAGCGAGCGAGCCAGGGGAGCCGCATCGCAGGGAGCCTGGGCCTGGTTGGCGCGCCCAGGAAGCCCCCAGCAGGCACCGCATGGGCTGCCTGCCGAGCGTGCGGAAGTGGTGGGCGGGCCACCCAGGCCGCGGGCGCCCATCGCGAGCGAGCCCCCACGTCCCTGTCCCTCGACAAAGTGCTCAGCGAGCGAGCCAGGGGGGCCGCATTGCACGGACCCTGGGCACGTGTGGCACGCCCAGGCAGCCCCCAGCAGGCATGGCATTGGCTGCTCGCCCAGCGTGTGGCAGCGGTGGCCGCGCAAGGCAAGCCGCGGGCGCCCATTGTGAGCCAGTCCCCTCGTCCCTGCCCCTCGACTGACTGCCCAGCGTGCGAGCCAGGGGTGCCACGTCGCACGGACCCTGGGCATGGATGGCACGCCCAGGAAGCCCACAGCAGGCACGGCATGGGCTGCTCGCCCAGCATGCGGCAGCTGTGGGGGCGCTAGCAAGGCCGCGGGCGCCCATCGCGAGCCAGCCCCCTCGTCCCTGCCCGTCGACATAGTGCCCGGCGAGCGATCCAGGGGGGCCGCGTCGCACAGACCCTGGGCAGGGGTAGCATGCCCAGGCAGCCCCCAGCAGGCATGGCATGGCCTGCTCGCCCAGCGTGCGGCAGCGGTGGGTGCGCCAGCCAGGCTGCGAGCGCACATCATGAGCCAGCCTGCACGTCCCTGTCCCTCGACGTAGTGCACAGCGAGCGTGCCAGAGGGGCCGCGTCGCATGGACCCTGGGCACGGGTGGCACACCCAGGGAGCCCCCAGCAGGCACGGCATGGGCTACTCGCCCAGCGTGCGTCAGCCGTGGGCGCGCCAGCCAGGCCGCGGGCGCCCATCGCGAGCTAGCCCCCACGTCCCTGTCCCTCGACGTAGTGCCCAGAGAGTGTGCCAGAGGGGCCGCGTCGCATGGCCCTGGGCACGGGTGGCTCGCCCAGGCAGCCCCCAGCAGGCACGACATGGGCTTCTTGCCCTGCGTGCGGCAGCGGTGGGTGCGACAGCCAGGCCGTGGGCGCCCATCGCGAGCAGGCCCCCACGTCCCAGTCCCTCGACTAACTGCCCAGCGTTCGAGCCAGGGGTGCCACGTCGCACGGACCCTGGGCACGGGTGGCATACTTAGGCAGAACCCAGCAGGCATGGCATGGGATGCTCGCCCTGCGTGCGGCAGCAGTGGGCGCGCCAGCCAGGCCGCTGGCGCCCATCGCGAGCAAGCCACCTCGTCCCTGTCCCTCGACATAGTGCCCAGCGAGCGAGCCAGGGGGGCCGTGTGGCACAGATCCTGGGCAAGGGTGGCACGCCCAGGCAGCCCCCAGCAGGCACGGTATGGGCTGCTCGCCCAGCGTGCGGCAGCGGTGGGTGCGCCAGCCAGGCCGCGGGCGCCCATCGCCAGCCAGCCCCCACGTCCCTGTCCCTCGACGTTGTGCCCAGCGAGTGTGCCAGGGGGGCCGCATCGCATGGTCCCTGGGCACGGGTGCCTCGCCCAGGCAGCCCCCAGCAGGCACGGCATGGGCTGCTTGCCCAGCGTGCGGCAGCGGTGGGTGCGCCAGCCAGGCCGTTGGCGCCCATCACGAGCAAGCCCCCACGTCCCTGTCCCTCGACGTAGTGCCCAGCGAGCGTGCCAGGGGGGCCGCGTCGCACGGACCCTGGGTACGGGTGGCACAACCAGAAAGCCCGCAGCCGGCATGGCATGGGCTGCTCGCCCAGCGTGCGGCAGCGGTAGGAGTGCCAGCCAGGCCGCGGGCGCCCATCGCGAGCCAGCCCACTCGTCCCTGCCCCTCGACTAACTGCCCAGCGTTCGAGCCAGGGGTGCCACGTCGCACGGACCCTGGGCACGGGTGGCATGCTTAGGTAGAACCCAGCAGGCACGGCATTGGATGCTCGCCCTGCGTGCGGCAGCAGTGGGCGCGCCAGCCAGGCCGCGGGCGCCCATCGCGAGCAAGCCCCCTCGTCCCTGTCCCTCGACATAGTGCCCAGCGAGCGAGCCAGGGGGGCCACGTCGCATGGACCCTGGGCAGGGGTGGCACACCCAGGCAGCCCCCAGCAGGCATGGCATGGGCTGCTCGCCCAGGGTGCGGCAGCAGTCGGTGCGCCAGCCAGGCCGCGGGCGCCCATCGCGAGCCAGGCCCCACGTCCCTGTCCCTCGACGTAGTGCCCAGCAAGTGTGCCAGGGGGGCCGCGTTGCATGGTCCCTGGGCACGGGTGGCTCACCCAGGCTGCCCCCAACAGGCACGGCATGGGCTGCTCGCCCAGCGTTCGGCAGCGGTGGGTGCGCCAGTCAGGCCGTGGGCGCCCATCGCGAGCAAGCCCCCACGTCCGTGTCCCTCGACGTAGTGTCCAGCGAGCGTGCCAGGGGGGCCTTGTTGCATGGACCCTGGGCACGGGTGGCACACCCAGGTAGCCCCCAGCAGGGACGGCATGGGCTGCTCGCCCAGCGTGCGGCAGCGGTGGGCGTGCCAGCCAGGCTGCAGGTGCCCATCGCGAGCCAGCCCCCTCGTCCCTGCCCCTCGACTAACTGCCCAGCGTGCGAGTCAGGGGTGCCACATCGCACGGACCCTGGGAACGGGTGGCACACCCAGGCAGCCCCCATCAGGCATGGCATGGGCTGCTTGCCTAGAGTGCGGGCAGCGGTGGGTGCGCCAGCAAGGCCGCGGGCGCCCATCGCGAGCCAGCCCCTCGTCCCTGTCCCTTAACATAGTGCCCAGTGAGCGAGCCAGGGGGGCCGCATCGCACGGACCCTTGGCATGGGTTGCACGCCCAGGAAGCCCCCAGCAGGCACGGCATGGGCTGCTCGCCCAGCGTGCGGCAGCGGTGGGCGCGCCAGCCAGGCCGCGTGCGTCCATCGCGAGCCAGCGCCCTTGTCCCTGCCCCTCGACTAACTGACCAGCATGCGAGCATGGGGTGCCACGTCGCACAGACCCTGGGCACGGGTGGCACGCCTAGTTAGCCCCCAGCTAGCACGGCATGGGCTGCTCGCCCAGCGTACGGCAGCGGTGGGCGTGCCAGCCAGGCCGCGGGCGCCCATCGTGAGCCAGCCCCCACGTCCCTGTCCCTTGACTAAGTGCCCACCGAGCGAGCCTGAGGGGCCGCATCGCGCGGACCCTGGGAAAAGGGGGCACGGCCAGGCATCCCCCAGCGGGCACGGCATGGGCTGCTAGCCCAGAGTGCGGCAGCGGTGGTCGCGCCAGCCAGGCCGCGGGCGCCCATCGGTAGCCAGCCCCCTCGTCCCTGCCTCTCCACTGACTGCCCATCGTGCGAGCCAGGGGTGTCGCGTCGCAAGGGCCCTGGGCATGTGCGGCATGCCCAGGCAGCCCCCAGCAGGCACGGCATGGGCCGCTCGCACAGCGGTGGGCGCGCCAGCCAGGCCGCATGCGCCCATTGCGAGCGCGCCCCCTCGTCCCTGCCCCTCGACTAACTTCCCAGCGTGCAAGCCAGGGGTGCCACGTCGCACAGACCCATGGCACGGGTGGCACGCCCAGGAAGCTCCCAGCAGGCACGGCATGGGCTTCTCGGCCAGCGTGCGGCAGCGGTGGGTGAGCCAGCCAGGCCGCGGGCGCCCATCGCGAGCCAGCCCCCTCGTCCCTGTCCCTCGACATAGTGCCCAGTGAGCGAGCCAGGGGGGCCACGTCGCACGGACCCTGGGCATGGGTGGCACGCCCAGGCAGCCCCCAGCAGGCACGGCATGGACGGCTCGCCCAGCGTGCGGCAGCCATAGCCAGCCCCATCGTCCCTTCCCCTCCACTGACTGCCCAGCGTATGAGCCATGGGTGCCACGTCGCGCAGACCCTGGGAAAGGGGGGCATGCCCAGGCATCCCCCAGCGGGCATGGCATGGGCTGCTAGCCTAGCGTGCCGCAGCGGTTGGCGCGCCAGCCAGGCCGCGGGCGCCCATCGCTAGCCAGCCCCCTCGTCCCTGCCCCTCGACTGACTGCCCATCGTGCGAGCCAGGGGTGTCGCATCGCAAGGGCCCTGGGCATGTGCGGCACGCCCAGGCAGCCCCCAGCAGGCACGGCATGGGCTGCTCGCCCAGCGTGCGGCAGCGGTGGGCGCGCCAGCCAGGCCACTGGCACCCATCACGAGCCAGCCCCCTCGTCCCTGTCCCTCGACATAGTGCCCAGCGAGCGAGCCA
This sequence comes from Moringa oleifera, assembly GCA_021397835.1. Taxonomy (NCBI): domain Eukaryota; kingdom Viridiplantae; phylum Streptophyta; class Magnoliopsida; order Brassicales; family Moringaceae; genus Moringa; species Moringa oleifera. The sequence goes on along the minus strand of JAJFZO010000885.1, from coordinate 249,264 downwards.
GGGGGGCCGCGTCGCATGGATCCTCGGCATGGGTGGCAAGCCCAGGCAGCCGCCAGCAGGCACGGTCTGGGCTGCTCGCCCAGCGTGCGGCAGCGGTAGCCAGCCCCCTCGTCCCTGCCCCTCGACTGACTTCCCAACGTGCGAGCTAGGGGTGCCGCGTCGCACGGACCCTGCGCACACGCCCAGGCAACCCGCAGCAGGCACGGCATGGGCTGCTTGCCCAACGTGCGGCAGCGGTAGGCGCACCAGCCAGGCCGCGGGCGCCCATCGCGAGCCAGCCCCCTCGTCCCTGCCCCTCGACTAACTGCCCAGCGTGCGAGCCAGCGTTGCCACGTCTCACGGACCCTGGGCTTGGGTCGCATGCCTAGGCAGCCCCCAGCAAGCATGGCATCGGCTACTCGCCCAGCGTGCGGCAGCGGTGGGCATGCCAGCCAGGCCGCGTGCGCCAATCGAGAGACAGCCCCCTCGTCCCTGTCCCTCGACGTAGTGCCCGGCAAGCGAGCCAGGGGGGCCACGTCGCACGGACCCTGGGCATGGGTGGCACACCGAGGCAGCCCTCAGCAGGCACGGCATGGGCGGCTCGCCCAGCATGCGGCAGCCGTAGCCAGCCCCATCGTCCCTTCCCCTCCACTGACTGCCCAGCGTGCGAGCCATGGGTGCCACGTCATGTGGACCCTGGGAATGGGGGGCACACCCAGGCAGCCCTCAGCAGGCACGGCATGGGCTGCTCTCCCAGCGTGCGGCAGCGGTGGGCACGCCAGCAAGGCCGCTGGCGCCAATCGCGAGCCAGCCCCTCGTCCGTGCCCCTCGACTGACTGCCCAGCGAGCGAGCCAGGGGTGCCACGTTGCATGGACCCTGGGCATGGGTTGCACACCCAGGAAGCCCCCAGCAGGCACAGCATGGGATACTCGCCCAGCATGCGGCAGCGGTGGGAGCCAGGCCGCGGGCGCCAATCGCGAGCCAGCCCCCTCATCCCTGTCCCTCGACATAGTGCCCAGCGAGCGAGCCATGGGGGCCACATCGCATGGTTGGGCATGGGTGGCACGCTCAGGCAGCCACCAGCAGGCACGGTCTGGGCTGCTCGCCCAGCGTGCGGCAGCGGTAGCCAGCGCCCTCGTCCCTGCCCCTTGACTGACTTCCCAACGTGCGAGCTAGGGGTGCCGCGTCGCACAGACCCTGGGCACGGGGGGCACGCTCAGGCAACCCGCAGCAGGCACGGCATGGGCTGTTCGCCCAGCGTGCAGCAGCAGTAGGCGCGCCAGCCAGGCCGCTGTCGCCCATCGCGAGCCAGCCCTCTCGTCCCTGCCCCTCGACTAACTGCCCAGCGTGCGAGTCAGGGGTGCCACGTCGCATGGACCCTGGGCATGGGTCTCACGCCCAGGCAGCCCCCAGCAGGCACGGCATGGGCTACTCGCCCAGCGTGTGGCAGCGGTGGGTGTGCCAGCCAGGCCGCGGGCGCCCATCGCGAGCAAGCCCCCACGTCCCTGTCCCTCGACGTAGTGCCCAGCGAGCATGCCAGGGGGCCCACGTCGCATGGTCCCTGGGCACGGGTGGCACGCCGAGGCAGCCTCCTGCAGACACGGCATGGCCTGCTCGACCAGCATGCGGCAGCGGTGGGCGAGCCAGCCATGCCGCGGGCACGCATCGCGAGCCCGCCCCCTCGTCCCTGCCCCTTGACTGACTGCCAAGTGTGTGAGCCAGGAGTGTTGCGTCGCACAGGCCCTGGGCACGGCAGGCATGCCCAGGCAGCCCCCAGTAGGTACGGCATGGGCTGCTCGCCCAGCGTGCGGCAGCAGTGGGTGCGCCAGCCAGGCCCCGGGTGCCCATCGCGAGCAAGCCCCCACTCCCTGTCCCTCGACGTAGCGCCCAGCGAGCGTGCCAGGGGGGCCGTGTCGCATGGACCCTGGGCACGGATGGCACGCCCAGGCAGCCCCCTGCAGACACGGCATGGCCTGCTCGACCAGCGTGCGGCAGCGGTGGACGTGCCAGCCAGGCCGCGGGCACCCATCGCGAGCCCGCCCCCTCGTCCCTGCCCCTCGACTGACTGCCAAGTGTGTGAGCCAGGAGTGTTGCGTCCCACAGGACCTGGGCACGGCCGGCACGCCCAGGCAGCCCCCAGCAGGTACGGCATGGGCTGCTCGCCCAGCGTGCTGCAGCAGAGGGTGCGCCAGCCAGGCCGCGGGTGTCCATCACGAGCCAGCCCCCACGTCCCTGTCCCTTGACGTTGTGCCCAGCGAGCGTGCGAGGGGGCCCATGTTGCATGGTCCCTGGGCATGGGTGGCATGCCCAGGCAGCCTCCTGCAGACACAGCATGGCCTGCTCGACCAGCGTGCGGCAGCGGTGGGCGTGCCAGCCAGGCCGCGGGCACCCATCGCGAGCCCGCCCCCTCGTCCCTGCCCCTCGACTGACTGCCAAGTGTGTGAGCCAGGAGTGTTGCGTCACACAGGCCCTGGGCACGGCCGGCATGCCCAGGCAGCCCCCAGCAGGTACGGCATGGGCTGCTCGCCCAGCGTGCGGCAGCAGAGGGTGCGCCAGCCAGGCCGCGGGTGTCCATCACGATCCAGCCCCCACGTCCCTGTCCCTCGATGTAGTGCCCAGCGAGCGTGCGAGGGGGCCCGTGTCGCATGGTCCCTGGGCATGGGTGGCATGCCCAGGCAGCCTCCTGCAGACACGGCATGGCCTGCTCGACCAGCGTGCGGCAGCGGTGGGCGAGCCAGCCATGCCGCGGGCACGCATTGCGAGCCCGCCCCCTCGTCCCTGCCCCTTGACTGACTGCCAAGCGTGGAGCCAGGAGTGTTGCGTCGCACAGGCCCTGGCCATGGCAGGCATGCCCAGGCAGCCCCCAGCAGGTACGGCATGGGCTGCTCGCCCAGCGTGCGGCAGCAGTGGGTGCGCCAGCCAGGCCCTGGGTGCCCATCGCGAGCAAGCCCCCACGTCCCTGTCCCACGACGTAGTGCCCAGCGAGTGTGCCAGGGGGGCCGCGTCGCATGGACCCTGGGCACGGGTGGCACGCCTAGGCAGCCCCCTGCAGACACGGCATGGCCTGCTCGACCAGCGTGCGGCAGCGGTGGGCGTGCCAGCCAGGCCGCGGGCACCCATCGCGAGCCCGCCCCCTCATCCCTGCCCCTCGACTAACAGCCCAGCGTGTGAGCCAGGGGTGCCACATTGCACGGACCCTAGGCATGGATGGAATGCAACGCAGCCCCCAGCAGGCACGGCATGGCCGGCTCGACCAGCGTGCGGCAGCGGTGGGCGAGCCAGCCATGCCGCGGGCACGCATCGCGAGCCCGCCCCCTCGTCCCTGCCCCTCGACTGACTGCCAAGCGTGTGAGCCAGGAGTGTTGCATTGCACAGGCCCTGGGCATGGCAGGCACGCCCAGGCAGCCCCCATCAGGTACGGCATGGGCTGCTCGCCCAGCGTGTGGCAGCAGTGGGTGCGCCAGCCAGGCCCCGGGTGCCCATCGTGAGCAAGCCCCCATGTCCGTGTCCCTCGACGTAGTGCCCAGCGAGCATGCCAGGGGGGCCGCGTCGCATGGACCCTGGGCACGGGTGGCACGCCCAGGCAGCCCCCTGCAGACACGGCATGGCCTGCTCGACCAGCAGGCGGCAGCGGTGGGCGTGCCAGCCAGGCCGCGGGCACCTATTGCGAGCCCGCCCCCTTGTCCCTGCCCCTCGACTGACTGCCAAGTGTGTGAGCCAGGAGTGTTGCGTCGCACAGGCCCTGGGCACGGCCGGCACGCCCAGGCAGCCCCCAGCAGGTACGGCATGGGCTGCTCGCCCAGCGTGCGGCAGCAGAGGGTGCGCCAGCCAGGCCGCGGGTGCCCATCACGAGCCAGCCCCCACGTCCCTGTCCCTCGACAAAGTGCCCAGTGAGTGAGCCAGGGGGGCCGCGTCGCATGGTTTCTTGGCACGGGTGGCACACCCAGGAAGCCCCCAGCAGGCACGGCATGGGATTCTCGCCTAGCGTGCGGCAGCGGTGGGCGCGCCAGCCAGACTGCAGGCGCCCATCGCGAGCCAACGCCCTCGTCCCAGTCCCTCGACATAGTGCCCAGCGAGTGAGCCAGGGGGGCCGCGTCGCACTGATCCGGGGCATAGGTGGCACGCCCAGGCAGCCCCCAGCAGGCACGGTATGCGCTGCTTGTCCAGCGTGCGGCAGCGGTAGCCAGCCCCCTTATCCTTGCCCCTCGACTGACTGCCCAGCGTGCAAGCCAGGGGTGCCGCGTCGCACGGGCCCTGGGCACGGGTTGCATGCCCAGTAAGCCACCAGCAGGCACGGCATGGGCTGCTCGCCCAGCTTGCGGCAGCGGTGGGCGCACCAGCCAGGCCGCGGGCGCCAATCGCGACTCAGCCCCCACGTCCATATCCCTCGACTAAGTGCCCAACGAGCCAGCCAGGGGGGCCGCATCGCACGGACCCTGGGCTTGGGTCGCACGACCAGGCAGCCCCCAGCAGGCACGACATGGGCTGCTCGGCCAGCGTGCGGCAGCGGTGGGCGCGCCAGCCAGGCCGCGGGAGCCCTTCGCGAGCCAGCCTCCTCGTTCCTGCCCCTCGACTGACTACCCAGTGTGCGAGCCAGGGGTGCCGCGTCGCACGGACCCTGGGGATGGGTGGCACGCCCAGGCAGCCCACAGCAGGCATGGCATGGCCTGCTCGCCCAGCGTGCGGCAGCGGTAGGTGCGCCAGCCAGGCCGCGGCCGCCCATTGCGAGCAAGCCCCCACGTCCCTGTCCCTCGACTAAGTGCCCAGCGAGTGAGCCAGGGGGTCCACATCGCACGGACTCTGGGCAAGGGTGGCACGCCCAGGCAAGCCCCAGCTAGCACGGCATGGGCTGCTCACCCAGCGTGCGGCAGCGGTGGGCATGCCAGCCAGGTCGCGGGCGCCCATCGCGAGCCAGCCCCCTCATCCCTGCCCCTCGACTAAGTGCCCAGAGAGCGATTCAGGGGGGCCGCGTCGCACGGACCCTGGGCATGGGTGGCACTCCTTGGCAGCCGCCAACAGGCACGGCATGGGCTGCTCGCCCAGCGTGCGGCAGCGGTAGCCAGCCCCTTCGTCCCTGCCCCTCGACTGACTGCCCAGCGTGCGAGCCAGGGGTGCCGCGTCATAAGGACCCTGGGCACGGGTGGCACGCTCAGGTTGCCCCAAGCAGGCACAGCATGGGCTGCTCGCCCAGCGTGCGGCAGCGGTGGGCGCGCCAGCCAAGTTGTGGGTGCCCATCGCAAGCCAGTCCCCTCGTCCCTGCCCCTCGACTAGCTGCCCAGCGTGCGAGCCAGGGGTGCCACGTCGCACGGACCCTTGGCATGGGTGGCACGCCCAGGCAGCCCCAGGCAGGCAAAGCGTGGGATGCTCGCCCATCGTGCGGCAGCGGTGGGTGCGATAGCCAGACCGCGGGCGCCCATCTCGAGCCAGCACCCACGTCCCTCTCCCTCGACTAAGAGCCCAGCGAGCCTGCCAGAGGGGCCACGTCGCACGGGTGGCATGCCCAGGTAGCCTCCAGCAGGCACGGCATGGGCTGCTCGCCCAATGTGCGGCACGGTCGGCGTGCCAGCAAGACCGCGGGCGCCCATCGCGAGCCAGCCCTGTCGTCCCTGTCCCTCGACATAGTGCCCAGAGAGCGAGCCAGGGGGGCCGCGTCGCACGGACCCTGGGCATGGGTGGCACGCCTTGGCATCCGCCAACAGGCACGGCATGGGCTGCTCACCCAGCGTGCGGCAGCGGTGGCCAGCCCCTTCATCCCTCACCTCGACTGACTGCCCAGCGTGCGGGCTAGGGGTGCCGCGTCGCACAGACCCTGGGCATGGGAGGCATGCCCAGGCAGCCTCCAGCAGGCATGGCATGGGCTGCTCACCCAGCGTGCGCCAGCGGTGGGGGCGCCAGCTAGGCCGCGGGCGCCCATCGCGAACCATCCCCCTTGTCCCTGCCCCTCGACTGACAACCCAGCAAACGAGCCAGGGGTGCCGCATCGCACGGACCCTGGGCACGGGTGGCATGCCCAGGCAGTCCCAAGCAGGCAAAGCATGGGATGCTCGCCCATCGTACGGCAGCGGTCGGCGCGATAGCCAGACCGTGGGCGCCCATCGCGAGCCAGCCCCCACGTCCCTCTCCCTCGACTAAGTGCCCAGCGAGCCTGCCAGCGGGCCCACATCGCATGGACCCTGGGCCTGGGTGGCACGCCCAGGCAGCCCCAAGCAGCCACGGCATGGGCCGCTCGTCCAACGTGCGGCAGCGGTGGGCGCGCCAGCCAGGCCGCGGGCGCCTATCGCGAGCCAGCCCCTTCGTCTCTGCCCCTCGCCTAATTGCTCAGCGTGCGAGCCAGGGGTAACACGTCGCATGGACCCTGGGCATGGGTGGCACGCTCAGGCAGCCCCCAGCTGGCACGGCATGGCCTGCTCGCCCAGCGTGCAGCAGCGGTGGGCACCCCAACTAGGCCGCGGGTGCCCATCGTGAGCCAGCCCCCTCGTCCCGGCTCCTCTACATAGTGCCCAGCGAGCGAGCCAGGAGGGCCGCATTGCACAGACCTTGGGCCTGCGTGGCACGCCCAGGCAGCCCCAGCAGGCACGGCATGGGCGGCTCGCCCAGCATGCGGCAGTGGTAACCAGGCCCTTTGTGCCTGCCCCTCGACTGACTGCCCAGCGTGCAAGCCAGGGGTGCCGCGTCGTACGGACCATGGGCACGGGTGGCACGCCTAGGCCGCCCCTAGCAGGCACGGCATAGGCTGCTCACACAACGTGGGGCAGCAGTGGGCGCCCCAGCCAGGCTGCGGGTG
>JAJFZO010000885.1:232500-237500 GCA_021397835.1 Moringa oleifera | reverse complement strand
GGCCTTGCTGCCATGATCCACTGAGATTCAGCCCTTTGTCGCTTCGATTCGTCCCTCCCCCCCCTCCTGAACCCCTACAACAATTGTCCCTCTCTTTTCGAAAATCGATGCCACGAGGTCAGAAACAGTCCCTCAAGATAATGGCCTGGAAAAAGAAGCAAGTCCTTTGGGCTTGCAGAGAATGAGAAACACAAGAGAAAAACACTTGGAAACATATCGGGAAGCATTGGAGAACCAAGTGTTACTGCAATAAAAAATACATATATCTGACAGAAACTTGTCCCTCGATGCTGTCCCTCAGTAAAGTACTGCCCAGTGAGCGAGCCAGGAGAGTCGCGTCACATGGACCCTGGGCACGGGAGGCATGCCCCAGCAGCCCAACAGCAGGCACGGCATGGGCCAAGTGCCCAGCGTGCGGCAGCAGTGGGCGCGCCAGCCAGGCCACGGGCGCCCATCACGAGCCAGCCCCCTCGTCCCTGTCCCTCGACTCAGTGCACAGCGAGCGAGCGAGCCAGAGGAGCCATGACGCACAGACCCTGGGCACGGAAGGCATGCCCAGGCAGCCCCCAGCAGGCACGGCATGGGCCAAGTGCCCAGCATGCAGCAGCGGTGGGCGCACCAGCCAGGCCACGGGCTCCCATCGTGAGCCAGCCCCCTGGTCCCTGTTCCTCAACTAAGTGCCCAGCGAGCGAGCCAGGGGAGCCACGTCGCATGGACCCTGGGCACAGGAGGCATGCCCCATCAGCCCCAGAAGGCATGTCATGGGCTAAGTGCCAAGCGTGCGGTAGCGGTGGGCGCGCCAGCCAGGCCACGGGCGCCCATCGCAAGCCAGCCCCCTCGTCCCTGTCCCTTGACTTAGTGCCCAGCGAGCGAGCCAGAGGAGCCATGTCGCACAGACCCTGGGCATGGGAGCCATGCCCAGGCAACCCCCAGTATGCACGGCATGGGCCAAGTGCCCAGCGTGCGGCAGCGGTGGGCCCACCAGCCAGGTCGCAGGCTCCCATCGCGAGCCAGCCCCCACGTCCCTGTCCCTCGACTGACTGCCCAGCGTGCTAGTAAGGGGTACCACGTCGCACTGACCCCGGGCACGGGTGGCAGGCACAGGCAGCCCCCAGCAGGCATGAAATGGGCTGCACGCCCAGCATGCGGCAGCGGTGGCGCGCCAGTCAGGCAACGGGCGCCCAGCGCGAGCCAGCCCCCACGTCCCTGTCCCTTGACTAAGTGCCCAGCGAGCGAGCCAGGGGTTCCGCGTCGCACGGACCCTGGGCACAGATGGCACACCCAGGCAGCCCCCAGCAGGCAAGGCATGGGCTGCTTGCCCAGCGTGTGGCAGCGGTGGGCGCGCCAGCCAGGCAGCGGCCGCCCATCGCGAGCCAGCCCCCTCGTCACTTCCCCTCGACTGACTGCCCAGCGTACGAGCCAGGGGTGCCGCGTCGCATGGACCCTGGGCACGGGTGGTATGCCCAGACAGCCCTCAGCAGGCACGGCTTGGGCTGCTCGCCCAGCGTGAGGCAGCAGTGGGTGCGCCAGCCAGGCCGCGGGCACCCATCGCGAACCAGCCCCCTCCTCCCTGCCCCACGACTAAGTGCCCAGCGAGCGAGCTAGGGGTGCCGCGTCGCAGACCCTGGGCATGGGTGGCACACCCAGGCAGCCCCCAGCAGGCATGGCATGGGCTGCTCGCCCAGCGTGCGGCAGCGGTGGGCGTGCCAGCCAGGCCGTGGGCGCCCATCGCGAACCAGCCCCCTCCTCCCTGTCCCTCGACTGAGTGCCCAGCATGCGAGCCAGGGGTGCCACGTCGCATGGACCCCGGGCACGGGTGGCACGCCCAGGCAGCCCCCAACAGGCACGACATGGGCTGCTCGCCCAGCATGCGGCAGTGGTGGACGCGCAAGCCATGCCGCGAGCGCCCATCGCGAACCAGCCCCCCCGTCCCTGTCCCTCGACTGACTGCCCAGCGAGCGAGCCAAGGGGGCCGCATCGCATGGACCCTGGGCACGGGTGGCTCGCCCAGGCAGCCCTCAGCAGGCACGGCATGGGCCAAGTGCCCAGCGTGTGGCAGCAGTGGGCGCGCCAGCCAGGCCACAGGCGCCCATCGCGAGCCAGCCCACTCGTCCCCGTCCCTCGACTAAGTGCCCAGCGAGCTAGCCAGGGGAGCTGCATCGCACGGACCCTGGGCATGGGATGCATGCCCCGGCATACCCTAGCAGGCACGGCATGGGCCAAGTGCCCAGCGTGCGTCAGCGGTGGGCGCGCCAGCCAGGCCGCGGGCGCCCATCGCGAGCCAGCCCCCACGTCGCTGTCCCTCGACATAGTGCCCAGAGAGCGAGCCAGGGGCGCCGCGTCACACTGACCCTGGGCACGAGTGGCATGCCCAGGCAGCCCCCAGCAGGTATGGCCTGGGCTGCTCACCCAGTGTGCGGCAGTGGTGGGCGCACCAGCTAGGCAACAGGCGCCCATCGCAAGCCAGCCCCCACATCCCTGTCCCTCGACTAAGTGCCCAGCGAGCGAGCTAGGGGTGCCATGTCGCTAGGTCCCTGGGCACGGGTGGCACGCCCAGGAAGCCCCCAGCAGGCAAGGCATGGGCTGCTCGCCCAGCGTGCGGCAGCGGTGGGCGCGCCAGCCAGGTCGCGGGCGCCCATTGCAAGCCAGCCCCCACGTCCCTGTCCCTTGACTGAGTGCCCAGTGAGCGAGCCAGGGGGGCCGCATCGCATGGACCCTGGGCATGGGTGGCACGCCCAGGAAGCCCCCAGCAGGCACGGCATGGGCTGCACGCCCACCGTGCGGCAGCGGTGGCGCGTCAGTCAGGCAACAGGCGCCTAGCGCGAGCCAGCCCCCACGTCCCTGTCCCTTGACTAAGTGCCCAGCGAGCGAGCCAGGGGGGCCGCGTCTTACAAAACCTGGGCATGTGTGGCACACCCAGGCAGCCCCCAGCAGGCAAGGCATGGTCTGCTCGCCAAGCGTGCGGCAGCAGTGGGCGCACCAGCCAGGCCGCGGGCGCCCATCACGAACCAGCCCCCTCGTCCGTTCCCCTCGACTGACTGCCCAGCATGCGAGCCAGGGGTGCTGCATCGCATGGACCCCGGGCACGGGTGGCACACCAAGGCAGCCCCCAGCAGGCACGGAATGGGCTGCACGCCCAGCATGCGGCAGCGGTAGGCGAGCTAGCAAGGCCGCGGGCGCTCATGGCGAGCTAGCCCCCTCGTCCGTGCCCCTTGACTGACTGCCCAGAGTGCGAGCCAGGGGTGCCACAGCAGTCGCCAGCAGGCACGGTGCCAGCCTTTCCAGGGGCGCCGCACGCGAGCCAGCCGCGAGCACGCTGTGAGGCTCAGCACATGCTGTGGGCTTTGATTTCATGTGCAAGCTGGCCTTGGCCGTGGCCCCTGGCTTTGGTGGACCCTGAGGGCTGCCATGGGGTGGCTGGAGGTGTGCTGGACAGGGCAGCCAGCATGCATCATGGTCCAGGCAGAGGCACAGCCTCCCCAGCCTGCTGGCCGTAATGCTCAGTTGCGAAATTGTTGTGAATTGACCATCTTTTCATCATGGAATTTGTCGTGAAATGACTCAAATAATTCGTGTAATTCATGAGGAGTCTGCCCCTGAAGTTTGGGATCATTTCGACTCACGGGGTATTTTTGATGATTTTTTCGATATTCGGCCGTAGAAAATTCATTAAAAAAAATTTGGTGCCCAGAAAATTCTGAAATTGTTTTTGGTGGTAGATATGATTATTCTCCATTTATGTACAAAATTTCAACTCAAAATTCCAAGCAAATAATTTTTTAGACTCATTATTAAGGCTCAGATATATTGATGTTTCCTCCTGCCGGGAGTGAAATTTCATTTAAGACTCTTTAGGAGGGAGGTGGTCACCTAGCTTGCTGGGTGCCAACAGGCCATGCGTGCCTCCCCCCCTGCCCATCCCACGTGGGCAGGCGCTGGGCTCGGGCAACCCAGAGCGCATGGCACTGGCAGGGCGGCTTGCTGCCTTGCCCATCCAGCCGGTGGTGCATAGCTATGGCGGCCACCACCGCCGGCAGGCAGGCGGCCGACGACGTCGGCCGAAGAGTGTGGGATGCCCGATCAGTAGCCAACGGAGTGGGGAAAACATGGGAAATGAAATCCGCTAAATTGTGGGCAATGAAATGAGAAAAATCGTGGGATAATGAGCTGGGATGTGGCTACACAAGCTTGACGGTGTGGGCGACCGTTAGCAATGGGCGGTCGTGGGATTTTGACCATGCGGAGTGCTTCATCGCAGGCCCTCGAGGTGGCAGATGCAGGGCTGGATCCCGACGCCCAGGCTTGCCTAGGCAGACTTATTGCGCAGCGCGCTCGACGACACGATTGTCGGCCATTAGAATTGAGCGAGCCACACAGCTAGCCTGGGCAAGGCGTGACACCCATTCTGCTAAGGCCTCAGCGGTGGGAAAAATGTGGGCAACGAAATGAGGAAAAATGGTGGGATAATGAGCTGGGATGTGGCTACACAAGCTCGACGGTGTGCGCGGCAAAGCTAACGATGATGCATGCTACACGAGGGCCAAATCATTGGGGGGAATTTGGAGCATGCAGAGTGCTTCGTCGCAGGCCCTCGAGGTGGCGGACGTGGGGTTGGATCCCGACGCTCAGGCTTGCCTAGGCGGACTAGTTGCGTAGCGCAATCGACAACACGATCGTCGACCGTTAGCAACGAGCGAGCCACACGGCCAGCCTGGGCACCCCTGCTTGCAAGGCTTCATCGGTGGAAAAAACGTGGGCAATGAAGCGAGAATAATCGTGGGATAATGAGCTGGGATGTGGCTAGACAAGCTCGATGGTGTGGGCAGCGAAGCTAATGATGATGCATGCTATGTGAAGGCCAAATCGTTGGGGGGATTTCAAGCATGCGGAGTGCTTCGTCGTAGGCCCTCGAGGCGGTGGATGCGGGGTTAGATCTCGATGCTCAGGCTTGCCTAGAAGCGGACTTGTTGTGCAGAGCGATCGATGACATGGTCATTGAC
>JAJFZO010000885.1:210000-227500 GCA_021397835.1 Moringa oleifera | reverse complement strand
GGGTGGCACGCCCAGGCAGCCCCCAGCAGGCACGGCATGGGGTTCTCGCCCAATGTGTGGAAGCGGTAGCCCGCCGCCTCGTCATTGCCCCTCGACTGATTGCCCGGTGAGCGAGCCAGGGGGGCCATGTCGCACGGACCCTGGGCAAGGGTTGCACGCCCAGGCAGCCCCCAGCAGGCACAGCATGGGATGCTCGCCCAGCGTGCGGCAGCGATGGGCGCCCCAGCCAGGCCGCGGGCGCCCATCGCGAGCCAGCCCCCACGTCCCTGTCCCTCGACTAAGTGCCCAGCGAGCGAGCCAGGGGGGCCACATCGCACGGACCCTAGGCACGGGTGGCACGCCCAGGCAGCCCCCAGCAGGCACGGCATGGGCTGCTCGCCCAGCGTGCGGCCACGGTGGGCGCGGCAGCCAGGCCGTGGGCGCCCATCGCGAGCCAGCCCCCACGTCCTTGTCCCTCGACTAAGTGCCCAGCGAGCGAGATAGGGGGGCCACATTGCATGGACCCAAGGCACGGGTGGCATGCCCAGGCAGCTCCCAGCAAGCACGGCATGGGCTGCTCGCCCAGCGTGCGGCAGCGGTGGGTGCACCAGCCAGGCCGGGGGCGTTCATCGCGAGCCAGCCTCCACGTCCCTGTCCCTTGACGTATTTCCCAGCGAGCGCGCCAGAGGGCCCGCATCGTACGGACCCTGGGCACGGGTGGCACACCCAGGCAGCCCACAGCAGGCACGGCATGGGCTGCTCGCACAGCATGCAGCAGCGGTGCCGCGGCCGCCCATCGTGAGCCAGCCCCCTCGTTCCTGCCCCTCGACTGACTGCCCAGCGTGTGAGCCAGGGGTACCGCGTCGCACGGACCCTGGGCATGGGTGGCACACCCAGGCAGCCCCTAGATGGCACGGCATGGCCTGCTCGCCCTGCATGCGGCAGCGGTGGGTGCACCAGCCGGGCCACGGGGTCCCATCGCGAGCCAGCCCCCTCGTCCCTGCCCCTCGACTGAATGCCCAGCGTGCGAGCCTGGGGTGCCGCATTGCACGGACCCTGGGCACGGGTGGCACCCCCAGGCAGCCCCCAGCAGGCACGGCATGGGCTGCTCGACCAGCGTGCGGCAGCGGTGGGCGCGCCAGCCAGGCCGCGGGCGCCCATCGCGAGCCAGCCCCCTCGTCCCTGCCCCTCCACTGACTGCCCAGCGTGCGAGCCAGGGGTACCGCGTCGCACGGACCCTGGGCATGGGTGGCATACCCAGGCAGCCCCTAGATGGCACGGCATGGCCTGCTCGCCCTGCGTGCGGCAGTGGTTGGCGCGCCAGCCGGGCAACGGGCGCCCATCGCGAGCCAGCCCCCTCGTCCCTGCCCCTCAACTGAATGCCCAGCATGCGAGCCTGGCGTGCCGCGTCGCATTGACCCTGGGCATGGGTGGCATGCCCAGGCAGCCCCAGCAGGTATGGCATGGGCTGCTCGCCCAGCATGCGGCAGCGGTGGGCGTGCCAGCCAGGCCGCGGGCGCCCATCGCAAGCTAGACCCCACGTTCCTGTCCCTCGACTATGTGCCCAGCGAGTGAGCAAGGGGGGCTGCGTCTCATGGACCCCGGGCATGGGTGGCACACCCAGGCAGCCCCCAATAGGCATGGCATGGGCTGCTCGCCCATCGTACGGCAGCGGTGGGCGCACCAGCCAGGCCGCAGGCGCCCATTGCGAGCTAGCCCCCACGTCCCTGTCCCTCGACTAAGTGCCCCGTGAACGTGCCATGGAAGCCACATCACACAGACCCTGGGGACGTGTGGCACTCCCAGGCAGCCACCAGCAGGCACGGCATGGGCTGCTCGCCCATCGTCCGGCAGAGGTGGGCGCGCCAGCCAGGCTGTGGGCGGCCATCGCGACCTAGCCCCCTCGTCCCTGCCCCTCGACTGACTGCCCAGAGTGCGAGCCAGGGGTCCCGCGTCGCGCTGACCCGGGGCACGGGTGGCACGACCAGGGAGCCTCAAGCAGGCACGGCATGGGCTGCTCGCCCAACGTGCAGCAGCGGTGGGCGCACCATTTAGGCCACAGGCGCCCATCGCGAGCCAGCCCCCATGTCCCTGTCCCTCGACTAAGTGCCCCGTGAGTGAGCCATTGGGCCAACGTTGCAAAGACCCTGGGCATGTGTGGCATGCCCAGGCAGCCCCGAGCAGGCACGGCATGGGCTGCTCGCCCAACGTGCGGTAGCGTTGGGCGCGCCAGCCAAGCCGCGGGCGCCCATCGCGAGCCAGCCCCCTCGTCCCTGCCACTCGACTGACTACCCAGCGTGCGAGCCAGGGGAGCCGCGTCGCACGAACCCTGGGCACGGGTGGCAAGCCCAGGCAGGCCCCTGCAGGTACGACATGGGCTGCTCGCCCAGCGTGCAGCAGTGTTGGGCGCGCCAGCCAGGCCGTGGGCGCCCATCGCGATTTAGCCCCCACATTCCTGTCCCTCGACTAAGTGCCCAGCGAGCGAGCCAGGGGGGATGCGTCGCACGGACCCTGGGCATGGGTAGCACCCCCCGGAAGCCCCCAGCAGGCACAGCATGGGCTGCTCGCCTAATGTGCAGCAGCGGTGGGCGCGCCAGCCAGGCTGCGGTCGCCCATCGTGAGCCAGCCCCCGAGTCCCTGCCCCTCTACTGACTGCCCAGCGTGTGAGCCAGGAGTGCAGCGTTGCACGGACCCTGGTAACGAGTGGCACGCCCGGGCAGCCCCGAGCAGGCACGACATGGGCTGCTCACCCAGCATACGGCAGCGGTGGGCGCGCCAGCCAGGCCGCTGGCGCCCATCGCGAGCCAGCCCACTCGTCCCTGCCCCTCGACTGACTGCCCACAACGCGAGCCAGGGGTGCCGTGTTGCACGGACCCTGGGCACTGGCGGCACACCCAGGCATCCCCCAGCAGGCACGGCATGGGCTGCTCGCCCAGCATGCGGCAGCGGTGGGCGCGTCAGCCAGGCCGCTGGCGCCCATCGCGAGCCAGCCCACTCGTCCCTTCCCCTCGACTGACTGCCCACAACGCGAGCCAGGGGTGCCGTGTTGCACGGACCCTGGGCACTGGCGGCACACCCAGGCAGCCCCCAGCAGGCACGGCATGGGCTGCTCGCCCAGCATGCGGCAGCGTTGGGCGCGCCAGCCAGGCCGCGAGCGCCCATCGCGAGCCAGCCCCCACGTCCTTGTCACTCGACTAAGTGCCCAGCAAGCGAGATAGGGGGGCCACATTGCATGGACCCAAGGCACGGGTGGCACGCCCAGGCAGTTCCCAGCAGGCACGGCATGGGCTGCTCGCCCAGCGTGCGGCAGCGGTGGGTGCACCAGCCAGGCCGGGGGCGTCCATCGCGCGCCAACCCCCACGTCCGTGTCCCTGGACGTAATGCCTATCGAGCGCGCCAGGGGGCCCGCATCACATGGACCCTGGGCTCGGGTGGCACCCCCAGGCAACCCACAGCAGGCACGGCATGGGCTGCTCGCACAGCGTGCAGCAGCGGTGCCGCGGGCGCCCATCGCGAGCTAGCCCCCTCGTCCCTGCCCCTCGACTGACTGCCCAGCGTGCGAGCCAGGCGAGCCGCGTCGCACAGAACCTGGGCATGGGTGGCTCCCCCAGGCAAGCCCCAGCAGGCACGGCATGGGCTGCTCGACCAGCGTGCGGCAGCGGTGGGCGCGCCAGCCAGGCCGCGGGCTCCCATCGCGAGCCAGCCCCCTCATCGCTGCCCCTCGACTGAAAGCCCAGCGTGCGAGCCAAGGGTGCCATGTCGCATGGACCCTGGGCACGGGTGGCACGCCCAGGCAGCCGCTAGCAGGTACGGCATGGGCTGCTCGCCCAGCATGCGGCAGTGGTGGGCGCGCCAGCCAGGCCGCGGGCGCCCATCGCGAGCTAGACCACACGTTCCTGTCCCTCGACTATGTGCCCAGTGAGCGAGCCAGGGGGGCCGCGTCTCATGGACCCTGGGCACCGGTAGCACACCCAGGAAGCCCCCAGCAGGCATGGCATGGGCTGCTCGCCCATCGTGCGGCAGCGGTGGACGCATCAGCTAGCCCCCACGTCCTTGTCCCTCGACTAAGTGCCCAGCAAGCGAGATAGAGGGGCCACATTGCATGGACCCAAGGCACGGGTGGCACACCCAGGCAGCTCCCAGCAGGCACGGCATGGGCTGCTCGCCCAGCGTGCGGCAGCAGTGGGTGCACCAGCCAAGCCGGGGGCGTCCATCGCGAGCTAGCCCCCACGTCCGTGTCCCTCGACGTAATGCCTATCGAGCGCGCCAGAGGGCCCACATCACATGGACCCTGGGCATGGGTGGCACGCCCAGGCAACCCACAGCAGGCACGGCATGGGCTGCTCGACCAGCGTGCAGCAGCGGTGGGCGCGCCAGCCAGGCCGCGGGCGCCCATCGCGAGCCAGCCCCCTCATCCCTGCCCCTCGATTGAAAGCCCAGCGTGCGAGCCAGGGGTGCCATGTCGCATGGACCCTGGGCACGGGTGGCACGCCCAGGCAGCCGCTAGCAGGTACGGCATGGGCTGCTCGCCCAGCATGCGGCAGTGGTGGGCGCGCCAGCCAGGCCGCGGGCGCCCATCGCGAGCTAGACCACATGTTCCTGTCCCTCGACTATGTGCCTAGTGAGCGAGCCAGGGGGGCCTCGTCTCATGGACCCTGGGCAACGGTAGCACACCTAGGAAGCCCCCAGCTGGCATGGCATGGGCTGCTCGCCTATCGTGCTGCAGCGGTGGACGCATCAGCCAGGCCGCAGGCGCCCATTGCGAGCTAGCCCCCACGTCCCTGTCCCTCGACTAAGTTCCCCATGAGTGTGCCATGGATGCCACGTCGCACAGACCCTGGGCACGTGAGGAATGCCCAGGCAGCCCCCAGCAGGCACGGCATGGGCTGCCCGCCCATCGTGCTGTTGGGAATTTGACAACCAGATCCTTAGTTGATGGATCAAATATCAAATCCCTGTAACCTGAAAGCAACAATAATAAAAGCAAAAAGAAAGTAAACAACCACAGGAACACAAGATTTATAGTGGTTCACCCTCAATTGAGAGTTACATCCACTTTGCAGCCACTGCAGGAAACCCTTTCACTATGAAAATAGATTACAAGAGAGATAACCATTTTCCTAGCCCTCACTCTACTAGAATAAAACCCTAGGACTCTTACTCACTCTCTCTGTTGTGATGTTTACATGGGTAGAAGCCCCCCCTTTATATAGTAGAGCCCAAGGCCCAAAAGATAGATGTGTGAGAATCTCAAGATATCCTTTTTGATGAGTATATACTCTTTGGATGAGTATATTTCTTTTCAGATAAGCATATATATCCTTTCAGATAAGTATATGCCATCTCAGATAAATATATATCTTTTCAGATAAATATAAACCCTTTTGTGGATAAGTCTCCACACATACTCAACAATCTCCCACTTGGAGACTAATTCATTATCTCAATTGTTTCTTCCACCTGCAATGGCCATGACTTCCCAATCAGCAGCTGAGAAGCCCCACTGAAGTTGTACACAACTTCAGTTTCTCGATTGTAACAACCTTGGTTAGCATATCAGCTGGATTCTGACTTCCTTGTATCTTTTCGAGTGACAAGACACCATCTTCCAAAGCTGATCTTATGAAGTGATATCTGACTTGTATATGCTTCGTTCTAGCATGATACATAGGGTTCTTTGCCAAGTGAATGGCACTCTGGCTGTAACAATGCAACATACCTTTTTCAAACTTGTGCCCCAGTTCATTTAGGAAAGATAACAACCATATCATCTCCTTGCTTGCTTCTGTAAGAGCAACATATTCAGCCTCTGTGGTCGAAAGTGCAACTATCTTTTGTAGTTTAGACATCCGACTGATTGCAGTACCACCCAATGTATAAACATACCCTGTAGTACTTTTTCTGCTGTCGATATCACCAGCCATATCAGCATCAACATAACCATGCAAGCCCATATCTGTTTTTCTGAAGTATAAAGCGAAGTCTGCAGTGCTCTTCAAATACCTGAAGATCCATTTAACTGCTTCCCAGTGTTGCTTTCCTGGATTGCTCATATACCTGCTAACAACTCCCACTGCATGTGCTATGTCTGGTCTTGTACATACTGTGGCATACATTAGACTCCCAATAGCAGAAGCATAAGGCACCTTGCCCATATATGCAATTTCATCATCAGTTGAGGGAGACTGACTCTTGGATAGTCTGAAATGACTAGCCAAAGGTGTACTCACTGGTTTGGCACCATCCATTCTGAATCTAGCAAGCACTTTGTTGATGTATTTCTCCTGAGATAGCTTGAGAATTCCCTTTTCCCTGGTGATTCTCATCCCAAGGATTTGTTTGGCGGAACCCAAATCCTTCATAGCAAACTTCTTTGAAAGCTTACTCTTTAATTTCTCTATCTCATGCAAATTAGCTCCAGCAATTAACATATCATCAACATACAGCAGTAATATAATGTAAGAGTTATCATACCTCTTAACATAACAACAATGGTCTGCCTGGCATCTTAAGAAACCATTGTCACCCATAAAGTTGTCAAACTTCTTGTACCACTGTCTTGGAGCTTGTTTTAACCCATACAAACTTTTCATAAGTTTGCATACCATTTTCTCCTTACCATTGACTTCAAATCCTTGTGGCTGTTTCATGTAAATTTCTTCCTCCAAGTCACCATGAAGAAAAGCAGTTTTTACATCCATTTGCTGCAGATGCAAATCTTCCTGAGCCACTAACCCAAGCACTATTCTGATTGTAGTCAACTTAACCACTAGGGAGAAAATCTCTGTGTAGTCAATACCTTCCTTTTGTTGAAAGCCTTTAACTACTAACCTTGCTTTATACCGCTTGTTGCCATCATGTTCTTCTTTTATCCGGTAAACCCATTTGTTCTGCAAGGCCCTTTTTCCATGTGGTAGTTCTGCCAACTCCCATGTTTGATTACTCATGAGAGAATTCATCTCATCTTTCATGGCTAACTCCCACTTGATTGATTCATCACCCTGCAAAGCTTCATCAAAACTCTCTGGTTTACCCCTATCAGTCAACAAGATGTAGTTCAGAGATGGTGAAAATCTCTGTGGTGGTCTCACAGTTCTGGAAGATCTTCTCACTTCTGTCACAGGAGTGGTTGGATTTACCTCTGGAGCCATACTTTCCTGATTTTGCTCAGCAATGTCATCTTCAACTTCTTCAGTATTCTGTTGCAACTGATTCACTAGAATGTCTCTCAAGTGGATCACTTCAGGCCTTTTTGTCTCAGAATCTGTTACTTCTGAACTCTTGCCCAAACTATCCTTGTACAGAACTTGCTCATTGAAGATTACATCCCTGCTCCTAATGATCTTCCTGTTTTGGCTATCCCAGAAACGATAACCAAAATCATTGTCACCATATCCAATGAAAAAACATTTTTTTGATTTAGGATCAAGTTTGCCTCTAGAAGCAGCATCAATATGGATATATGACAGGCAACCAAATATTCTTAGAAAAGACAGATTTACCTTTTTGCCACTCCAAACCTCCTCGGGTATTCTGCAATCCAAAGGAACTGAAGGGCCCCTATTGATTAAATAGGCTGCAGTGTTAACTGCATCTGCCCAAAATGCCTTGGGCAACCCTGCATGCATTCTCATGCTCCTTGCACGCTCATTCAGTGTTCTGTTCATCCTTTCTGCAACACCATTCTGCTGAGGTGTACCTGGAGTAGTCTTCTCCATCTTGATCCCATTGTCAGCACAAAACTGTTTGAAATCCCCATCAATGTATTCTCCACCATTATCAGATCTCAAACACTTAACTTTAAGATTAGTTTCATTCTCAACCATGGCTTTCCATTTCCTGAAAGCATCAAATACATCAGATTTATTCTTTAGAAAATAAATCCATACCTTTCTGGTTGAGTCATCAATGAAAGTCACATAGTAGCTAGATCCCCCAAGAGACGTCACAGTCAAAGGCCCCCATACATCTGTATGAACTAACTCTAGTTTTTGCTGCTTCAACTGCTTTCCTGCTTTGGAGAAGCTGACCCTTTTCTGTTTGCCAAGGATGCAGCTTTCACACAACTTGTGCACTACAGATTTTAAATCCGGCAAATTACCATTTGCCACCATGACCTTCATTCCCTTTTCACTCATATGCCCAAAGTCTGCAATGCCATAGGTCAGAGTTCATACCAGTGTCAACAGCAGCCACTGTATCCTTGCAACTTGAAGTCATATAGAGAGTTCCAGTTTTGCTTCCTTGAGCAACAACCATGGCACTTTTGGTAACTTTCCAAGCATTATCATTGAAAGTCACCCTATGCCCTTCACTGTCAATCTGTCCAACAGAAATTAGATTTCTCATCAACTTTGGCACATGTCTCACCTTTTGAATCTTCCAGATATTCCCATTTGGCATCTTCAATTTAACATCACCCATACCAACAATATTCAAAGGTTCTCCATCAGCAAGATAGACCTTCCCAAAATTTCCAGCAATATAATTTTCTATTATTTTGCCATATGCAGTGGTATGAAAAGACGCCCCAGAATCTAAAACCCAAGACTCAAGAGGATTATCAATAGCCAAAAGTAAAGCATCATCTACCTCATCTGTTACAGCATTTGCAGTGTCATCTTTATGCTCATCTTTTTTCTTCAGTAAGCGACAGTCTTTCTTCATGTGGCCCTTTTTCTTACAGTTCCAGCATTCCAGATTTCTTCCAGATCTAGATTTGCTTCTTCCATTCCTTGACTTAGATTTGCCGTTATTGCGATCAGAGTTTCTGTCACTTTCTCTTCCCCTGTTTTCAACATTTAGGGCAGAATTTGCAACTGATGTTTCACCTGAATCGATCCTCCGAATCTCTTCTGCAAGAACTCGATCACGAACATCATTGAAGTTCAATTTTGAACTCCCAACAAAATTGCTCATCGCTGCTCTCATGGGCTCCCAACTATTTGGCAACGATGCCAATAGTATCAAGGCACGTACTTCATCATCAAAGTCAATCTCAACAAAAGATAACTGATTAACTATTGTATTAACTCATTAAGATGAGTTGCCACAGAATTACCTTCACCCATTTTCAAGTTGAATAGCTTCTTCATGAGAAAAACCTTGTTGTTTGCTAAAGGTTTTTCATACATGTCAGATAGCACCTTCATCAGACTTGCAGTTGTTTTCTCCTTCGCCACGTTGTGAGCAACGTTCTTTGACAGTGTCAGCCGAATAACTCCCAGCACCTGTCGATCAAGGAGATCCCAATCGCTTTCTGAAATCTTTTCAGGCTTTTGACCCAAAAGTGGTTCATGCAGCTTTTTCCCATACAGATAATCCTCGATTTGCATTCTCCAGAAGGCATAATCTGTACCATCGAACTTGATGATCCCATGTGATGAGTTTTCTTCACTACCCATTGCTTTCAATCTCAAGGCCCAAAAGATAGATGTGTGAGAATCTCAAGATATCCTTTTTGATGAGTATATACTCTTTGGATGAGTATATTTCTTTTCAGATAAGCATATATATCCTTTCAGATAAGTATATGCCATCTCAGATAAATATATATCTTTTCAGATAAATATAAACCCTTTTGTGGATAAGTCTCCACACATACTCAACACGTGCGGCAGAGGTGGGCGCGCCAGCCAGGTCGCGGGCGGCCATCGCAAGCTAGCCCCCTCGTCCCTGCCCCTCGACTGGCTGCCCAAAGTGGGAGCCAGGGGTGCCGCGTCGCATGGACCCTGGGCATGGGTGGCATGACCAGGAAGCCTCAAGCAGGCACGTTATGGGCTGTCGCCCATTGTGCGGTAGCGGTGGGTGCATCAGCCTGGCCGCGGGTGCCCATCGCGAGCTAGCCCTCATGTTCCTATCCCTCGACTAAGTGCCCAGCGAACGAGCCAGGGGGGCCGCGTCACATGGACCCTGAGCGTGGGTGGCACACCCGGGCAGGCCCCAGCAGGCATGGCATGGGCAGCTCCCCCATCTTGCGGCAGCGGTGGGCGCACCATTTAGGCCACAGGCGCCCATCGCGCGCCAGCCCCCACGTCCCTGTCCCTCGACTAAGTGCCCCGTGAGCGAGCCATGGGGGCCACGTTGCACAGACCCTAGGCACGTGTGGGATGCCCAGGCAGCCCCGAGCAGGCACGGCATGGGCTGCTCGCCCAGCGTGCGGCAGCGGTGAGCGCGCCAGCCAGGCCGCGGGCGCCCATCGCGAGCCAGCCCCCTCGTCCTTGCAACTTGACTGACTGCCCAGCGTGCAAGCCAGGGGTGCCGCGTCGCACAAACCCTGGGCATGGGTGGCCGGCCCAGGCAGCCCCCAGCAGGCATTACATGGGCTGCTCGCCCACCGTGTGGCAGCGTTGGGTGTGCCAGCCAGGCCGCGGGCGCCCATCGCGAGTTAGCCCCCACGTTCCTGTCCTTCGACTAAGTGCCCAGCGAGCGAGCCAGGGGGGCCGCGTCGCAAGGACCCTGGGCATGGGTGGCACGCCCAGGAAGCCCCCAGCAGGCATGGCATGGGCTGCTCGCCCAATGCACGGCAGCGGTGGAAGCGCCAGCCTGGCCGCGGTCGCTCATCGCGAGCCAGCCTCCGAGTCCCTGTCCCTCAACTGAGTGCCCAGCGTGCGAGCCAGGGGTGCCATGTCGCACGGACCCTGGGCACGGGTGGCATGCCCAGGCAGCCCCCAGCAGGCACGGCATGGGCTGCTCGCCCAGCATGCGGCAGCGGTGGGCGCGCCAGCCATACCGCGGATGCCCATCGCGAGCTAGACCCCACGTTCCTGTCCCTCGACTATGTGCCCAGCGAGCGAGCCAGGGGGTCCACGTCTCCCGGACCGTGGGCATGGGTGGCACACCCAGGCAGCCCCCAGCAGGCATGGCATGGGCTCCTCACCCATAGCGAGCCAGCCCTGTCGTCCCTGCCCCTTGACTGACTGCCCAGCTTGCGAGCTAGGGGTGCCACGTTGCACTGACCCAGGGCACGGGTGGCACGCTCAGCCAGCCCCCAGCAGGCACGGCATGGCTTCTCACCCAGTGTGCTGCAACGGTGGACTCGCCAGCCAGGCCACGGGCGCCCATCGTGAGGTAGCCCCACGTTCCTGTCCCTCGAGTAAGTGAACAGCGAGTGAGCCAAGGGGGCCGCGTTGCACGGACCCTGGCCATGGGTGGCATGCCCAGGCAGCCCCCAGCATGCACGGCATGGGCCAAGTGCCCAGCATGCGGCAGCGGTGGGCGCACCAGCCAGGCCACGGGCTCCCATCGCGAGCCAGCCCCCTGGTCCCTGTCCCTCGTCTAAGTGCCCAGCGAGTGAGCCATGGGAGCCGCATCGCATGGTCCCTGGGCACGGGTGGCACGCCCAGGCAGACCCCAGCAGGCACGGCATGGGCAGCTCGCCCAGCGTGCGGCAGCGGTGGGCACGCCAGCTGGCCGCGGGTGCCCATTGCGAGCCAGCCCCCGAGTCACTGCCCCTCGACTGACTGCCCAGCGTGTGAGCCAGGGGTACTGCATCGCATGGACCCCAGGCATGGGTGGCATGCCCGGGGAGCCCCCAGCAGGCACGGCATGGGCTGGTCGCCCAGCGTGCGGCAGCGGTGGGCGCGCCAGCGAGGCCAAGGGTGCCCATCGAAAGTCAACCACCACGTCCTTGTCCCTAAACAAAGTGCCCAGCGAGCGAGCCAGGGGAGCCGTGTCACACAGACAATGGGAACGGGTGGCACACCCAGGCAGCCCCCAGCAGGCATGGCATGGGCTGCTAGCCCAGCTTGCGGCAGCGGTGAGCCCATCGCGAGCCAGCCCCCTCGTCCCTGCCCCTCGACTGACTGCCCAGCGTGCGAGCCAGGGGTGCTGCGTCGCACGGAACCAGGGCACGGGTGGCACACCCAGCCAGCCCCCAGCAGGCACGGCATGGGCTGCTCGCCTAGCGTGCGGCAGCAGTGGACGCGCCAGCCAGGCCACGGGCGCCCATCGTGAGCTAGCCCCCACGTTACTGTCCCTCGACTAAGTGCCCAGCGAGCAAGCTAAGGGGGCCGCGTTGCAGAGACCCTGGCCACGGGTGGCATGCCCAGGCAGCCCCCAACAGGCACGGCATGGGCCAAGTGCCCAGCACGCGGCAGCGGTGGGCGCACCAGCCAGGCCACGGGGTCCCATCGCGAGCCAGCCCCCTGGTCCCTGTCCCTCATCTAAGTGCCCAGCCACTGAGCCAGGGTATACACACGCCCAGGCAGCCCCCAGCAGGCATGGCATTGGCTGTTCGCCTAGTGTGCGGCAGCGGTGGTCGCGCCAGCTGACCGCGGGCGCCCATCGCGAGCCAGCCCCCGAGTCACTGCCCCTCGACTGACTGCCCAGCGTGTGAGCCAGGGGTGCTGCGTCGCACGGACCCTGGGCACGGGTGGCACACCTGGGGAGCCCCCAGCAGGCACAGCATGGGCTGGTCGCCCAGCGTGTTGCAGCGGTGGGCACGTCAGCCAGGCCAAGGGTGCCCATCGAAAGCCAACCCCCACGTCCCTGTCCCTCGACAAAGTGCCCAGCGAGCGAGCCAGGGGGGCCACGTCGCACAGACCCTGTGCACAGGTGGCACACCCAGGCTGCCCCCGGCAGGCATGACATGGGCTGCTCGCCCATCGTGTGGCTGAGGTGGGTGCACCAGCCAGGCCACAGGCGCCCATTGTGAGCCAGCCCCCACGTCCCTGTCCCTCGACTAAGTGCGTCGTGAGCGAGCCATGGGGGCAACGATGCACAGACCCTGGGCACGGGTGGCACACCCAGGCAGCCCCCAGTAGGTATGGCATGGGCTGCCCGCCCATCGTGTGGCTGAGGTGGGCGCACCAGCCAGGCCACAGGCGCCCATTGCGAGCCAGCCCCCACGTCCCTGTCCCTCGACTAAGTGCCTCGTGAGCGAGCCATGGGGGCAACGATGCACAGACCCTGGGCACGGGTGGCACGCCCAGGCAGCACTCAGCAGGCATGGAATGGGCTGCTCGTCTAGCGGGCCACGCGCCAGCCAGGCCACGGGAGCCCATCGCGAGCCAGCCTCCTCGTCCCTCCCCCTCGACTGACTGCCCAGTGTGCGAGCTAGGGGTACCGCATTGCACAGACCCTAGTGATGGGTGGCACACCCAGGCAGCTCCCAGCAGGAACGGCATGGGCTGCTCGCCAGGCGTGCGGCAGCAGTGGGAGCGCAAGCCTGGCCGCGGTCGCCCATCGCGAGCTAGCCCCCACGTCCCTGTCCCTCGACTAACTGCCCAGCGAGCAAGCCGGGAGGGCCGCGTCGCCCGGACCCTGGGCACGGGTGGCAAGCCCAGGCAGCCCCCAGCAGATATGGCATGGGCTGCTCACCCAGCGTGCGGCTGCGGTGGGCGCGCCAGCCAAGCCGCTGGCGCCGATCGCGAGCCAACCCCTCATCCCTGCCCCTCGACTGACTACCCAACGTGCGAGCTAGGGGTGCCGTGTCGCACGGACACTGGGCACGGGTTGCATGCCCAGGTAGCCCCCAGCAGGTATGGCATGGGCTGCTCGCCCAGCGTGTGGCTGCGGTGGGCGCGCCAGCCAGGCAGCGGGCGCCCATCGCGAGCCAGCCCCCTCGTCCCTGCCCCTCGACTGACTGCCCAGCGAGCGAGCCAGCGGGGCCACATTGTACGGACCCTGGGCAAGGGTGGCATGCCCAGGAAGCCCCCAGCAGGCATGGCATGGGCTGCTCGCCCAGCGTGCGGCTGCGGTGGGCGTGCCAGCCAGGCTGCGGGCGCCGATCGCGAGCCAACCCCTCGTCCGTGCCCCTCGACTGACTACCCAACGTGCGAGCTAGGGGTGCCGCGTCGCACGGACACTGGGCACGGGTTGCACACCCAGGCAGCCCCCACCAGGCAAGGCATGGGCTGCTCGCCCAGCGTGCTGCTGCGGTGGGTGCGCCAGCCAGGCAGCGGGTGCCCATCGCGAGCCAGCCCCCTCATCCCTGCCCCTCGAATGACTGCCCAGCGTGCGAGCTAGGGGTGCCGCGTCGCACGGACCCTAGTGATGGGTAGCACGCCCAAGCAACCCACAGCAGGCACGGCATGGGCTGCTCGCCCAGCGTGCTGCAGCGGTGGGAGCGCCAGCCAGGCCGCGGTCGCCCATCACGAGCTAGCCCCCACGTCCCTGTCCCTCGACTAAGTGCCCAACGAGCGAGCCAGGGGGGCCGCGTCGCACGGACCCTGGGCATAGGTGGCATGCCCAGGAAGCCCCCAGCAGGCACGGCATGGGCTGCTCGCCCAGCGTGCGGCAGCGGTGGGAGCTCCAGCCAGGCCGCGGTCGCCCATCGTGAGCTAGCCCCCACGTCCCTGTCCCTCGACTTAGTGCCCAGCGATCGAGCCAGGGGGGCCGCGTCGCACTGACCCTGGGCATGGGTGGCACGCCCAAGCAGCCCCCAGCAGGCACGGCATGGGCTGCTTGACCAGCGTGCGGCAGCAGTGGGTGCGCCAGCCAGGCCGCGGGCGCCCATCGCGAGCCAACCCCCTCGTCCCTGCCCCTTGACTGACTGCCTAGCGTGCGAGCCGGGGGTTCCGCGTCGCACGGACCCTGGGCACGGGTGGCACGCCCAGGCCGCCCCCAGCAGGCACGGCATGGGCTGCTCACCCAGCGTGCGGGAGTGGTGGGTGCGTGAGCCAGCCCCCTCGTCCCTGCACCTCGACTGACTGCCTAGCGTGCGAGCCAGGGGTGCCGCTTCGCACGGACACTGGGCACGGGTTTCAAGCCCAGGCAGCCCCCAGCAGGCACGGCATGGGCTGCTCGCCCAGCGTGCGGCAGTGGTGGGTGCGCCAGCCATGCCGCGGGTGCCCTTCGCGAGCTAGCCCCCACGTCCCTGTCCCTCGACTAAGTCCCCAGCGACCGAGTCAGGGGGCCCGGGTGTTAGAAACCCTGGGCATGTGTGGCACGGCCAGGTAGCCCCCAGCAGGCACGGCATGGGCTGCTCGCGAAGCTTGCGCCAGCGGTGGGCGCGCCAGCCAGGCCGCGGGCGCCCATCATGAGCCAGCCCCTCGTCCCTTCCCCTCGACTGACTGCCTAGCGTGCGAGCCAGGGGTGCCATGTCTCACTGACCCTGGGCATGGGTGGCAGGCACAAGCAGCCCCCAGCAGGCATGGAATGGGCTGCACGCCCAGCATGCGGCAGCGGTAGTCGAGCCAGCCAGGCTGCGGGCGCCCATCGCGAGCCAGCCCCCTCGTCCCTTCCCCTCGACTGACTGCCCAGCATGCTAGTAAGGGGTACCACGTCGCACTGACCCCGGGCACGGGTGGCAGGCACAGGCAGCCCCCAGCAGGCATGGAATGGGCTGCACGCCCAGCATGCGGTAGCGGTGGCGCGCCAGTCAGGCAACGGGCACCCAGCGTGAGCCAGCCCCCGTCCGTGTCCCTCGACTGAGTGCCCAGCGAGGGAGTCAGATGGGCTGCGTCACATGGACCCTGGGCAAGGGTGGCATGCCTAGGCAGCCCCCAGCAAGCACGGCTTGGGCTGCTCGCCCAGCGTGCGTCAGTGGTGGGCGAGCCAGCAAGGCCGCGGGCGCCCATCACGAGCCAGCCCCCACGTCCCTGTCCCTCGACGTAGTGCCCAGCGAGCGAGCCAGGGGGGCCACGTCGCACGGACCCTGGGCACGGGTGGCACGCCCAGGAAGCCCCCAGCAGGCACGGCATGGGCTGCTAACCCAGCGTGAGGCAGCGGTGGGCGCGCCAGCCAGGCCGCGGGCGCCCATCGCGAGCCAGCCCCCTCGTCCCTGCCCCTTGACTGACTGCCTAGCATGCGAGCCTGGGGTGCCGCATCACACAGACCCTGGGCATGGGTGGCACGCCCAGGCCGCCCTCAGCAGGCACGGCATGGGCTGCTCACCCAGCGTGCGGCAGTGGTGGGTGCGCCAGCCAGGCCACGGGCGCCCATCGCGAGCTAGCCCCCTTGTCCCTGCCCCTCGACTGACTACCCAGCGTGCGAGCCAGGGGTGCTACATCGCACGGACCCTGGGGACGGGTGGCACACCCAGGCAGCCCCCAGTAGGCACAGCATGGGCTGCTCACCCAGCGTGCGGCAGTGGTGAGCGCGCCAGCCAGGCCACGGGCGCCCATCGCGAGCCATCCTTCTCGTCCGTGCCCCTCGACTGACTGCCCAGAGTGCGAGCCAGGGGTGCCATAGCAGTCGCCAGCAGGCACGGCGCCAGCCTTGCCAGGGGCGCCGCATGCGAGCCAGCCGCGAGCACGCTGTGAGGCTGAGCACATGCTGTGGGCTTTGATTTCATGTGCAAGCTGGCCTTGGCCGTGGCCCCTGGCTCTGGTTGACCCTGAGGGCTGCGATGGGGTGGCTGGAGGTGTGCTGGACAGGGCAGCCAGAATGCATCATGGGCCAGGCAGAGGCACAGCTTCCCCAGCCTGCTGGCCGTAATGCCCAGTTGCAAAATTGTTGTGAATTGACCATCTTTTCATCATGGAATTTGTCGTGAAATGACTCAAATAATTCGTGTAATTCATGAGGAGTCTGCTCCTGAAGTTTGGGATCATTTCGACTCACGGGCTATTTTTGATGATTTTTTCGATATTCAGCTGTAGAAAATTCATTAAAAAAAATTTAGTGCCCAGAAAATTTTGAAATTTTTTTTGGTTGTAGATATGATTATTCTCCATTTATGTACAAAATTTCAGCTCAAAACTACAACTAAATAATTTTTTAGACCCATTATTACGGCTCAGATATATTGATGTTTCCTCCTGCCGGGAGTGAAATTTCATTTAAGACTCTTTAGGGGGGAGGTGGTCACCTAGCTTGCTGGGTGCCAACAGGCCATGTGTGCCTCCCCCCCTGCCCATCCCACGTGGGCAGGCGCTGGGCTCGGGCAACCCAGAGCGCATGGCATGGGCAGGGCGGCTTGCTGCCTTGCCCATCCAGCCGGTGGTGCGTGGCTGTGGCGGCCACCAACCCCGGCAGGCAGGCAGCCGGCGACGTCGGCCGAAGAGTGTGGGATGCCCAATCAGTAGCCAACGGAGTGGGGAAAACATGGGAAATGAAATCCGCTAAATTGAGGGCAATGAAATGAGAAAAATCATGGGATAATGAGCTGGGATGTGGCTACACAAGCTCGACGGTGTGGGCGGCGAAGCTAATGATGATGCATGCTACGCGAGGGCCAAATCGCTGGGGGGATTTTGAGCATGCGGAGTGCTTCTTCGCAGGCCCTCGAGGTGGCGGAAGTTGGGTTTGATCCCGACGCTCAGGCTTGCCTAGGCAGACTCGTTGCGCAGCGCGATCGGCGACACGATCGTCGGCCGTTAGCAACGAGCGACCCACACGGCTAGCCTGGGCAAGGCGTGACACCCCTGCTGCCAAGACCTCATCGGTGGGAAAAACGTGGGCAACAAAATGAGAGAAATTGTGGGATAATGAGCTGGGTTGTGGCTAGACAAACTCGACGATGTGGGTGGCGAAGCTAACGATGATACATGCTACGCGAGGGCCAAATCTCTGGGGGGATTTCGAGCATGCGGAGTGCTTTGTCGCAGGCCCTTGGGATGGCAGATGTGGGGCTGGA
>JAJFZO010000885.1:195000-202500 GCA_021397835.1 Moringa oleifera | reverse complement strand
GCATGGGAG
Source organism: Moringa oleifera (assembly GCA_021397835.1). Taxonomy (NCBI): domain Eukaryota; kingdom Viridiplantae; phylum Streptophyta; class Magnoliopsida; order Brassicales; family Moringaceae; genus Moringa; species Moringa oleifera. Next base: position 202,491 of record JAJFZO010000885.1, on the reverse strand, counting down.
GCATGCCCCAGCAGCCCCCAGTAGGCATGGCATGGGCCAAGTGCCCAGCGTGTGGTTGAGGTGGGCGCGCCAGCCAGGCGACGGGCGACCTTCGCAAGCCAGCCCCCTCGTCCCTGTCCCTCGACTAAGTGCCCAGCGAGCGAGCCAAGGGAGCCGCGTTGCACGGACCCTGCACATGGGAGGCATGCCCCAGCAGCCCCCAGTAGGCATGGCATGGGCCAAGTGCCCAGCGTGTGGTTGAGGTGGGCGCGCCAGCCAGGCGACGGGCGACCTTCGCAAGCCAGCCCCCTCGTCCCTGTCCCTCGACTAAGTGCCCAGCGAGGGAGCAAGGGGAGCCGCGTCGCACAGATCCTGGGCACGTGAGGCATGCAAAGGCAGCCCCCAGTATGCACGGCATGGGCCCAGTGCCCAGCGTGCGGCAGCGGTGGGCGCACCAGCGAGGACACAGGTGCCCATCGCGAGCAAGCCCCCTCGTCCCTATCCCTCGACTAAGTGCCCAGCGTGCGAGCCAGGGGTACCGCATCACGCACGGACCCTGGGCAAGGGTGGCATGCCCAGGCAGCCCCCAGCAGGCATGGCATGGGCTGCTCACCCAGTGTGCGGCAGCGGTGGGCGCACCAGCCAGGCCGCGGGCGCCCATCGCGAGCCAGCCCCCACGTCCCTGTCCCTCTACTAAGTGCCCAGCGAGCGAGCCAGGGGGGCCGCATCGCATGGACCTTGGGCAAGGGTGGCACGCCCAGGAAGCCCCAAGCAGGCATGGCGTGGGCCACTCGCCCTTCATGCGGCAGCGGTGGGCGCGCCAGCCAGGCCGCGGGCGCCCATCGCGAGCCAGCCCCCACGTCCCTGTCCCTCTACTAAGTGCCCAGCGAGCGAGCCAGGGGGGCCGCATCGCATGGACCTTGGGCAAGGGTGGCACGCCCAGGAAGCCCCAAGCAGGCATGGCGTGGGCCACTCGCCCTTCATGCGGCAGCGGTGGGCGCGCCAGCCAGGCCGCGGGCGCCCATCGCGAGCCAGCCCCCACGTCCCTGTCCCTCGACTATGTGCCCAGCGAGCGATCTAGGGGGGCCGTGTCGCACGGACCCTGGGCACGGGTGGCATGCCCAGGAAGCCCCCAGCAAGCACGGCATGGGCTGCTCACCCAGTGTACGGCACCGGTGGGCACACCAGCCAGGCCGCGGGCGCCCATCGCGAGCCAACCCCCACGTCCCTGTCCCTCGACTAAGTGCCAAGCGAGCGAGCCAGGGGAGCCGCGTCGCATGGACCCTTGGCAAGGGTGGCACGCCCAGGCAGCCCCCAGAGGGCACGGCATGGGCTGCTCGCCCATCGTGCGGCAGCGGTGGGCGCGCCAGCCAGGCCGGGGGCGCCCTTCGCAAGCAAGCCCCCTCGTCCCTACCCCTCGACTGGCTGCCCAGCGTGCGAGCCAGCGGTGCCGCGTCGCACGGACCCTGGGCATGGGTGGCATGCCCAGGCAGCCCCCAGCAGGCACGGCATGGGCTGCTCGCCCAGTGTGCAGCAGCGGTGAGCGCACCAGCCAGGCCGCGGGCGCCCATCGCGAGCCAGCCCCCACGTCCCTTTCCCTTTACTGACTGCCAAGCGAGCAAGCCAGGGGGCCGCGTCACACGGACCCTGGGCACGGTTGGCACGCCCAGGCAGCCCCCAGCAGGCACGGCAGGGGCTGCTCACCCAGCGTGCAGCAGCTATCGGCGCGCCAGCTGGGCTGCGGGCACCCATCGCGAGCCAGCCCCCACGTCCCTCTCCCTCGACTAAGTACCCAGTGAGCGAGCCAGAGGGGCCACGTTGCACGGACCCTGGGCACTGGTGGCACGCACAGGACACCCCCCGCAGGCACGGCATGGGCTGCTCGCCAAGTGTGCGGTAGTGGTGGGCGCGCCATCCAGGTAGCGGGCGCCCATCGCGAGCCAGCACCCACGTCCCTGACCCTCGACTAAGTGCCTAGCGAGCGAGCCAGGGGGGCCGCATCGCACAGACCCTAGGGATGGGTGGCGCGCCCAGGCAGCCCCCAGCAGGCAGGGCATGGGGTTCTCGCCCAGTATGTGGAAGCGGTAGGCCGCCCCCTCGTCATTGCCCCTCGACTGACTGCCCGGCTAGCGAGCCAGGGGGGCCATGTCGCACAGACCCTGGGCAAGGGTTGCACGCGCAGGCAGCCCCCAGCAGGCACAGCATGGGATGCTCGCCCAGTGTGCGGCAGCGGTGGGCACCCCAGCCAGGCCGCGGGTGCCCATCGGGAGCCAGCCCCCTCGTCCCTGCCCCTCGACTGACTGCCCAGAGTGCGAGCCAGGGGTACCGCGTTGCACGGACCATGGGCACGGGTGGCACGCCTAGGAAGCCCCCGGCAGTCACGGCATGGGCTGCTCTCCCAGCGTGCGGCAGCGGTGGGCGCGCCAGCCAGGCCGCTGGCGCCCATCGCGAGCCAGTCCCCACGTCCCTGTCCCTCGACTAAGTGCCCAGCGATGGTGCCAGAGGGGCCACGTCGCATGGAACCTGGGCACGGGTGGAACGCCCAGGCAGCACCCAGCAGGCACAGCATGGGCTGCTCGCCCAGCGTGCGGCAGCGGTAGCCAGCCCCCTCGTCCCTGCCCCTCGACTGACTGCCCAGCGTGCGAGCCAGGGGTGCCGCGTTGCACGGAACCTGGGCACGGGTGGCACACCCAGGCAGCCCCCAGCAGGCACGGCATTGGCTGCTCGCCCAGCGTGCGGCAGCGGTAGCCAGCCCCCTCGTCCCTGCCCCTCGGCAGCGGTAGCCAGCCCCCTCATCCCTGCCCCTCGACTGACTGCCCAGCGTGCGAGCCAAGGGTGCCACGTTGCACGGACCCTGGGCACTTGTGCCACGCCCAGGAAGCCCCCAGCGGGTACGGCATGGGCTGCTCACCCAGCGCGCGGCAACGGTGGGTGCACCAGCCAGGCCGCGGGCGCCCATCGCGAGCCAGCCCCCTCGTCCCAGCCCCTCGACTGACTGCCCAGCGTGCGAGCCAGCCACCACGTCCTTGTCCCTCGACTAAGTGCCCAGCGAGCGAGCCAGGGGGGCCGCGTCGCATGGAACCTGGGCACGGGTAGCACGCCCAGGCAGCCCCCACCCGGCATGGCATGCGCTACTCGCCCAGCGTGCGGCAGCGGTGGGCGCGCCAGCCAGGTCGCGGGCGCCCATCGCGAGCCAGCCCCACGTCCCTGTCCCTCGACTAAGTGCCCAGCGAGCGAGCCAGGGGGGCCATGTCGCACGGGCCCTGGACACTTGTGGCATGCCCAGGCAGCCCCCAGCAGGCACAGCATGGGCTGCTCGCCCAGCGTGCGGCAGCGGTAGCCAGCCCCCTCGTCCCTGCCCCTCGACTGACTGCCCAGCCTTCGAGCCAGGGGTGCCGCGTCGCACAGACCCTGGGCACTGATGGCACTCCTAGGCAGTCCCCAGCAGCCACGGCATGTGCTGCTCGCCTAGCGTGCGGCAGCGGTGGGCCAACCAGCCAGGCCGTGGGCACGCATCACGTTCCAGCCCCGTCGTCCCTGCCCCTCGACTGACTGCCTAGCTTGCGAGCCAGGGGAGCCGCGTTGCAAGGACCCTGGGCACGGGTGGCACGCCATGGCAGCCTGCAGCAGGCACGGCATGGGCTGCTCGCCCAGCGTGCTGCTGCGGTGGGCGCCCCAGCCACGCCGCGGGCACCCATCGCGAGCCAGCCCGCTCGTCCCTGCCCCTCGACTGACTGCCCAGAGTGCGAGCCAGGGGTGCTGCATCGCACGGACCATGGGCACGGGTGGCACGGCCAGGCAGCCCCCAGCAGGCACGGCATGGGCAGCTCACCCAGCATGCGGCAGCAGTGGGCGCGCCAGCCAGGCCGCGGGTGCCCATTGCGAGCAAGCCCCACGTCCCTGTCCCTCGACTAAGTGCCCAGCGAGCGAGCCAGGGTGGCCACGTCGCATGGACCCTGGGCACAGGTGGCACGCCCAGGCAGCCCCCAGCAGGCACGGCATGGGCTGCTCGCCCAGCGTGCGGCAGCGTTAGCCAGCCCCCTCGTCCCTGCCCCTCGAAAGACAGCCCAGCGTGCGAGCCAGGAGTATCGCGTCGCACGGACCCTGGGCACTGATGGCACGCCGAGGCAGTCCCCAGCAGGCAGGCCATGCGCTGCTCACCCAGCGTGCGGCAGCGATGGGCGAGCCAGCCTGGCCGCGGGTGCCCAGCGCGAGCAAGCCCCCTCGTCCCTGCCCCTTGACTGACTGCCCAGAGTGCGAACCAGGGGTGCTGCGTCGCACTGACCATGGGCACGGGTGGCACGCCCAGGCAGCCCCCAGCAGGCACGGCATGGGCGGTTCGCCCAGCGTGCGGCAGCGGTGGGCACGCCAGCCAGGCCGCGGGCGCCCATCGAGAGCCAGCCCCACGTCCCTGTCCCTCAATTAAGTGCCCAGTGAGCTAGCCAGGGGGACCACATCGCACAGACCCTGGGCACTGGTGGCACGCCCAGGCAGCCCCCAGCAGGCATGGCATGGGCTGCTCGCCCAGTGAGCGGCAACGGTGCGAGCCCCCTCGTCCCTGCCCCTCGACTGACTGCCCAGCGTGCGAGCCAGGGGTGCCCTGTCGCACGGACCCTGGGCACTTATGGCATGCCAGGCAGCCCCCAGCAGGCAGGCCATGCGCTGCTCACCCAGCGTGCGGCAGCAGGCCGCGGGTGCCCATAACGAGCCAGCCCCCTCGTCCCTGCCCCAAGACTGACTGCCCAGCTTCCGAGCCAGTGGGCGCGGATGGCATGCCCAGGCAGCCCCCAGTAGGCATGGCATGGGCTGCTCGACCAGCGTACGGCAGCGGTGGGCGCGCCAGCCAGGCCACGGGCGCCCATCGCGAGCCAGCCCCCACGTCCCTGTCCCTCGACTAAGTACCCAGAGAGCGAGCCAGGGGAGCTGCGTCGCATGGACCCTGGGCACTGGTGACACGCACAGGCAGTCCCCAGCAGGCACGGCATGGGCTGCTCGCCCAGTGTGCGGCAGCGTTGGGCGCGCCAGCCATGACGCAGGTGCCCATTGTCAGCCAGCCCCCTTGTCCCTGCCCCTCGACTGACTGGCAAGTGTGCGAACTAGGGGCACGGGTGGCATGCCCAGGCAGCCCCCAGCAGGCACGGCATTGGCAGCTCGCCCAGCGTGCGGCAGCGGTGGGCGCGCCAGCCAGGCCGCGGGCGCCCATCGAGAGCCAGCTCCACGTCCCTGTCCCTCGACTAAGTACCCAGCGAGCGAGCCAGTGGGGCCACATTGCACCGACCGTTGGCACGGGTGGCATGCCCAGGCAGTCCCCAGCAGGCACGGCATGGGCTGCTCACCCATCGTGGGGCAGCGGTGGGCGCGCCAGCCTGGCTGTGGGCACCCATCGCGAGCCAGCCCCCACATCCCATCCCTCGACTAAGTGCCTAGCGAGCGAGCCAGGGGGGCCACGTTACATGGGCCCTGGGCACGGGTGGCACACCCAGGCAGCACTCAGCAGGCATGGCATGGGCTGCTCGCCCAGCGTGCGGCAGCGGTAGCCAGCCCCCTCGTCCCTGCCACTTGACTGACTGCCCAGCGTGCGAGCCAGGGCTGTCGCATCGCACGGACCCTGGGAACGGGTGGCATGCCCAGCCAGCCCCCAGAAGGCATGGCATGGGCTGCTCGCCCATCGAGGGGCAGCGATGGGACCGCCAGCCAGGCTGCGGACGCCCATCGCGAGCCAGCCCCCACGTCCCTGCCAGCCCCCACGTCCCTGTCCCTCGACTAAGTGGCCAGCGAGCGAGCCAGGCGGGCCACGTCGCACGGACCCTGGGCACGGGTGGCATGCCCAGGCAGTCCCCAACAGGCCCGGCATGTGCTGCTCGCCCAGCGTGGGGCAGCGGTGGGCGCGCCAGGCAGGCCGCGGTTGCCCATCGCGAGCCAGCCCCCACGTCCCTGTCCCTCGACTAAGTGCCTAGCGATCGAGCCAGGGGGGCCACATCACATGGACCCTGGGCACGGGTGGCACGCCCAGGCAGCCCCCAGCAGGGACGGCATGGGCTGCTCGCCCAGCGTGCGGCAGCGTTAGCCAGCCCCCTCGTCCCTGCCCCTCGACTGACTTCCCAGCGTGCGAGCCAGGGGTGCCGCGTCGCACTGACACAGGGAACGGGTGGCATGCCCAGGCAGCCCCCAGCAGGCACGGCATGGACTGCTGACCCACCGTGCGGCAGCGGTGGGCGCGCCAGCCAGGCCGTGGGCACCCATCACGAGCCAGCCCCCTCGTACCTGCCCCTCGGCTGACTGGCCAGAGTGCGAGCCAGGGGTGCTGCATCGCACGGACCATGGGCATGGGTGGCATGCCTAGGAAGCCTCCAGCTGGCATGGCATGGGCAGCTCGCGCAGCATGCGGCAGCGATGGGCGCGCCAGCCAGTCCGTGGGTGCCCATCGCGAGCAAGCCCCACATCCCTGTCCCTCAACTTAAGTGCCCAGCGAGCGAGCCAGGTGGGCTGTGTTGCACGGACCATGGGCACGGGTGGCACGCCCAGGCAGCCCCCAGCAGGCACGGCATGGGCTGCTCGCCCAGCGTTTGGCAGCGTTAGCCAGCCCCCTCGTCCCTGCCCCTCGACCGACTGCCCAGTGTGCGAGCCAGGGGTGCCGCGTCGCACGGACACTGGGCACTGATGGCACGCCCAGGCAGTCCCCAGCAGGCACGGCATGCGTTGCTCGCCCAGCGTGCGGCAGCGGTGGGCCAGCCAGCCAGGCCGCGGGCGCGCATCGCGTGCCAGCCCCGTCGTCCCTGCCCCTCGACTTACTGCCTAGCTTGTGAGCCAGGGCAGCCGCGTTGCACAGACCCTGGGCATGGGTTGCATGCCAAGGCAGCCCGCAGCAGGCACGGCATGGGCTGCTCGCCAAGCGTGCGGCAGCGGTGGGCGCCCCAGCCAGGCCATGGGCACCTATCGCGAGCCAGCCCCCTCGTCCCTGCCCCTCGACTGACTGCCCAGAGTGCGAGCCAGGGGTGCTGCGTCGCATGGACCATGGGCACGGGTGGCACGCCCAGGCAGCCCCCAGCAGGCACGGCATGGGCAGCTCACCCAGCATGCGGCAGCGGTGGGGGTACCAGCCAGGCTGCGGGCGCCCATCGAGAGCCAGCACCACGTCCCTGTCCCTCGACACAGTGCCCAGCGAGAGAGCCAGGGGGGCCACATCGCATGGACCCTGGGCACTGGTGGCACGCCCAGGCAGCCCCCAGCAGGCACGGCATGGGCTGCTCGCCCAGCGTGCGTTAGCGGTAGCCGGCCCCCTCGTCCCTGCCCCTCGACTGACAGCCCAGCATGCGAGCCAGGGGTGCCACGTCGCACGGACCCTGGGCACTTATGGCACACCAGGCAGCCCCCAGCAGGCAGGCCATGCGCTGCTCGCCCAGCGTGTGGCACCGGTGGGCGAGCCAGCCAAGCCGCGGCCGCCCATCGCGAGCCAGCCCCCTCGTCCCTGCCCCTCGACTGACTGCCCAGCGTGCGAGCCAGGGGTGCCGC
>JAJFZO010000885.1:145000-190000 GCA_021397835.1 Moringa oleifera | reverse complement strand
CAGTATGCACAGCATGGGCCAAGTGCCCAGCGTAAGGCAGCGGTGGGAGCACCAGCCAGGCCACGGGCGCCCATCGAGAGCAAGCCCCCTCGTCCCTGTCCCTCGACTAAGAGCCCAGCGAGCGAGCCAGGGGGGCCGCGATGCATGGACCCTGGGCACGAGTGGCATGCCCAGGCAGCCCCTAGCAGGCACGGCATGGGCCAAGTGCCCAGCGTGTGGCAGAGGTGGGCGCGCCAGCCAGGACACAAGCGCCAATCGCGAGCCAGCCCCCTCGTCCCTGTCCCTCGACTAAGTGCCCAGCGAGTGAGCCAGGGGAGCCTTGTCACACTGACCATGGGCATGGGAGACATGCCCCAGCAGCCCCCAGCAGGCACGGCATGGGCCAAGTGCCCAGCGTGCGGCTGCGGTGGGTGCCTCAGCAAGGCCACAGGTGCCCATCACGAGCAAGACCCCTCGTCCCTGTCCCTCGACTTAGTGCCCAGCGAGTGAGCCAAGGGAGCCATGTCGCATGGACTCTGGGCATGGGGGGCAGGCCTAGGCAGCCCCCAGCAGGCATGGTATGGGCCAAGTGCCCAGCATGCGGCAGAGGAGGGCGCGCCAGCCAGGCCACAGGCGCCCATCACGGGCCAGCCCCCTCGTCCCTGTCCCTCGACCAAGTGCCCAGTAAGCGAGCCAGGGGAGCTGAATCGCATGGACCCTGAGCACGGGAGGCATGCCCCAGCAGCCCCCAGCAGGCACGGCATGGGCTGCTAGCCCAGCATGCGGCAGCGATGGGCGCGCCAGCCAGGCCGCGGGCACCCATCGCGAGCCAGCCCCCTTGTCCCTGCCGCTCGACTGACTGCCCAGCATGCGTGCCAGGGGTGCCGCGTCGCATGGACCCTGGGCATGGGTGGCATGCCCAAGCAGCCCCCAGCAGGCACGGCATGGGCTGCTCACCCAGTGTGCGGCAGCGGTGGGCAAGCCAGCCAGGTCGCGGGCGCCCATCGCGAGCCAGCCCCCTCGTCCCTGCCCGTCGACTGACTGCCCAGCGTGTGAGCCAGGGATGCCGAGTTGCATGGACCCTGGGCAGGGGTGGCACGCCCAGGCAGCCCCCAGCAGGCACGGCATGGGCTATTCGCCCAGCGTGTGGCAGCGGTGGGTGTGCCAGCAAGGCCGCGGGCGCTCATCGCGAGCCAGCCCGTCCCTGTCCCTCGACTAAGTGCCCAGTGAGCGAGCCAGGGGGGCTGCGTTGCATGGACCCTGGGCACGGGTGGCACGCCCAGGCAGCCCCTAGCTGGAACGGCATGGGCTACTCGCCCAGCGTGCAGCAGCGGAGGGCGCGCCAGCCAGGCCGCGGGCGCCCATCGCGAGCCAGCCCCCACGTGCCTCTCCCTCGACTATGTGCCCTGCAAGCGAGCCAGGGGGGCTGTGTTGCATGGAGCCGGGGCACAGGTGGCATGCCCAGGCAGCCCCCAGCAGGCACGGCATGGGCTGCTCGCCCAGCGTGCGGCAGCGGTGAGCGCGCCAGCCAGGCTGCGGGCGCCCATCGCGAGCCAGCCCCCACGTCCCTGTCCCTCGACTAAGTACTCAGTGAGCAAGCCAGGGGAGCCGCATCACACGGACCCTGGGCACGTGTGGCACACCCAGGCAGCCCCCAGCAGGCATGGAATGGGCTGCTCACCAAGCGTGCAGCAGCGGTGGGCGCGCCAGCCAGGCCGCGGGCCCCCATCGCGAGCCAGCCCCCTCGTCCCTGCCCTCGACTGACTACCTAGCATGCGAGCCAACGGTGCCGCGTCGGACAGACCCTGGGCACGGGTGGCACGCCCAGGCAGCCCCCAGCAGGCATGGCATGGGCTGCTCACCAACGTGTGGCAGCGGGGGGCGCGCCAGCCAGGCCGCGGGCGCCCATCGCGAGCTAGCCCCCACGTCCCTGTCCCTCGACTAAGTGCACAGCGACCGAGCCAGGGGTGCCGCGTCGCACGGACCCTGGGCAGAGGAAGCATGCCCCGGCATCCCCCAGCAGGCACGGCATGGGCCAAGTGCCCAGCATGCGGTAGAGGTGGGTGAGCCAGCCAGGCCACGGGCATGGGCCAAGTGTCCAGCGTGCTGCAGCGGTGGGTGCGCCAGCAAGGCCACAGGCGCCCATCGTGAGCCAGCCCCCTCGTCTCTGCCCCTAGACGAAGTGCCCAGCGAAAAAGCCACGGGAGCCACATTGCACAGATCCTGGGCACGGCATGGGCGCGCCAGCCAGGCCGTGGGCGCCCATCGCAAGCCAGCCTCCTCGTCCCTGCCCTCGACTGACTGCCTAGCGTGCGAGCCAGGGGCACCGCGTTGCATGGACCCTGGGCATGGGTGGCACACCAAGGCAGCCCCCAGCAGGCACAGCATGGGCCAACTGCCCAGCGTGCAACAGCAGTGGGCGTGCAAGCGAGGCCACAGGCGCCCATCGCGAGCCAGCCCCCTCGTCCCTGTCCCTCGGCTAAGTGCCCAGCGAGCGAGCCAGGGGAGCCACACTGGATGGACCCTGGGCACGGGAGGCATGCCTCGACAAACCCCAGCAGGCACGGCATGGGTAAAGTGCCCAGCGTGCGGCAGCGGTGGGCGTGCCAGCGAGGCCACATGCGCCCATCGCGAGCCAGCCCACTCATCCCTGTCCCTCGACTAAGTGCCCAGCGATCGAGCCAGGGGAGCAGTGTCGCACGGACCCTTGGCATGGGAGGCATGCCCCAGCAGCCCCCAGCAGGCATGGCATGGGCCAAGTGCCGAAAGTGCGGCATCGGTGGGCACGACAGCCAGGCCACAGGCGCCCATCGCGAGCCAGCCCCCTCGTTCCTGTCCCTCGACCAAGTGCCGAGTGAGCGAGCCAGGGGAGCCATGTCGCACGGACCCTGGGCACAAGGGGCATGACCAGGCAGCCCCCAGCAGGCACGGCATGGGCCAAGAACCCAGTGTACGGCAGAGGAAGGCGCGCCAGCCAGGCCACAGGCGCCCATCACTAGCAAGCCCCCTCGTCCCTGTCCCTCGCCTAAGTGCCCAGCGAACAAGCCAGGGGAGCCACATCACACAGATGCTGGGCACGGAAGGAATGCCAAAGCAGCCCCCAGCAGGCATGGCATGGGCCAAGTGCCCCGCGAGTGGCAGCGGTGCGCGCGCTAGCAAGGCCACGGGCACCCATCGCGAGCCAGCCCCCTCGTCCCTGTCCCTCAACTAAGTGCCCAGCGAGTGAGCCAGGGGAGCTGCGTTGCACAGACCCTGGGCACAGGAGGCATGCCCAGGAAGCCCCCAGCAGGTATGGCATGGGCCAAGTACCCAGCGTTTGGCAGCGGTGGGCGCGCCAGCCAGGCCACAGGCGCCCATCGCGAGCCGGCCCCCTCGTCCCTGTCCCTCTACTAAGTGCCCAGCGAGCGAGCCAGGGGAGCCGCGTCGCATGGACCCCGAGCACGGGAGGCATGCCCAGGCAGCCCCCAGCAGGTACGGCAAGGGCCAAGTGCCCAGTGTTCGGCAGCGGTGGGCGCGCCAGCCAGGCCACAGCCGCCCATCGCGAGCCAGCCCCCTCTTCCCTGTCCCTCGACTAAGTGAACAGCGAGCGAGCCAGGGGAGCCGCGTCGCACGGATGCTGGGCACGGGAGGTATGCCCAGTCAGCCCCAAGCAGGCGCGCCATGGGCCAAGTGCCCAGCATGCGGCAAAGGTGGACGCTCCAGCGAGGCCACGGGCGCCCATCACGAGCCAACCCCCTTGTCCCTGTCGCTCGACTAAGTGCCCTCCGAGCGAGCAAGGGGAGCCGCGTCGCAGGGACCCTGGGCAAGGGAGGTATACCCAGTCAGCCCCCAGCAGGCGCGGCATGGGCCAAGTGCCCAGCATGCGGCAAAGGTGGACGCACCAGCGAGGCCACGGGCGACCATCACGAGCCAGCCCCCTCGTCCCTGTCCCTCGACTAAGTGCCCTGCGAGCGAGCAAGGGGAGCCGCGTCGCATGGACCCTGGGTACGGGAAGTATGCCCAGTAAGCCCCCAGCAGGTGCGGCATGGGCCAAATTCCCAGCATGCAGCAAAGGTGGGCGCGCCAGCGAGGCCACGGGCGCCCATCACGAGCCAGCCCTCTCGTCAATGTCCCTCGACTAAGTGAACAGCGAGCGAGCCAGGGGAGCCGTGTCGCACAGACCCTGGGCACGGGAGGTATGCCCAGTCAGCCCCCAGCAGGCGCGGCATGGGCCAAGTGCCCACCATGCGGCAAAGGTGGACGCGCCAGCGAGGCCACGGGAGCCCATCACGAGCCAGCCCCCTCGTCCCTGTCCCTCGACTAAGTGCCCTGCGAGTGAGCCAGTGGAGCCGCATCGTATGGACCCTGGGCATGGGAGGTATGCCCAGTCAGCCCCCAGCAGGCCGGCCATGGGCCAAGTGCCCAGCATGCGGCAAAGGTGGACGCGCCAGCGAGGCCACGGGCGCCCATCACGAGCCAACCCTCTCGTCCCTGTCCCTCGACTAAGTGCCCTCCGAGCGAGCCAGGGGAGCCACATCGTATGGACCCTGGGCAAGGGAGGCATGCCCAGTCAGCCCCCAGCAGGCGCGGCATGGGCCAAGTGCCCAGCATGCGGCAAAGGTGGACGCACCAGCGAGGCCACGGGCGCCCATCACGAGCCAGCCCCCTCGTCCCTGTCCCTCGACTAAGTGCCCTCCGAGCGAGCCAGGGGAGCCACATCGTATGGACCCTGGGCAAGGGAGGCATGCCCAGTCAGCCCCCAGCAGGTGCGGCATGGGCCAAGTGCCCAGCATGCGGCAAAGGTGGACGCACCAGCTAGGCCACGGGCGCCCATCACGAGCCAGCCCCCTCGTCCCTGTCCCTTGACTAAGTGCCCTGTGAGCGAGCCAGGGGAGCCACATCGTATGGACCCTGGGCAAGGGAGGCATGCCCAGTCAGCCCCCAGCAGGTGCGGCATGGGCCAAGTGCCCAGCATGCGGCAAAGGTGGACGCCAGCGAGGCCACGGGCGCCCATCACGAGCCAGCCCCCTCGTCCCTGTCCCTTGACTAAGTGCCCTGCGAGCGAGCCAGGGGAGCCACATCGTATGGACCCTGGGCAAGGGAGGCATGCCCAGTCAGCCCCCAGCAGGTGCGGCATGGGCCAAATTCCCAGCATGCGGCAAAGGTGGGCGCGCCAGCGAGGCCACGGGCGCCCATCACGAGCCAGCCCCCTCGTCCCTGTCCTCGACTAAGTGCCCTACGAGCGAGCAGGGGAGCCGCGTCGCATGGACCCTGGGCACGGGAGGTATGCCCAGTCAGCCCCCAGCAGGTGCGGCATGGGCCAAATTCCCAGCATGCAGCAAAGGTGGGCGCGCCAGCGAGGCCACGGGCGCCCATCACGAGCCAGCCCTCTCGTCAATGTCCCTTGACTAAGTGAACAGCGAGCGAGCCAGGGGAGCCGCGTCGCACAGACCCTGGGCACGGGAGGTATGTATGCCCAGTCAGCCCCCAGCAGGCGCGGCATGGGCCAAGTGCCCAGCATGCGGCAAAGGTGGACGCGCCAGCGAGGGCACGGGCGCCCATCACGAGCCAGCCCTCTCGTCAATGTCCCTCGACTAAGTGAACAGCGAGCGAGCCAGGGGAGCCGCGTCGCACAGACCCTGGGCACGGGAGGTATGCCCAGTCAGCCCCCAGCAGGGGCGGCATGGGCCAAGTGCCCACCATGCGGCAAAGGTGGACGCGCCAGCGAGGCCACGGGAGCCCATCACGAGCCAGCCCCCTCGTCCCTGTCCCTGGACTAAGTGCCCGGCGAGCGAGCCAGTGGAGCGGCGTCGCATGGACCCTGGGCATGGGAGGTATGCCCAGTCAGCCCCCAGCAGGTGCGGCATGGGCCAAATTTCCAGCATGCGGCAAAGGTGGGCGCGCCAGCGAGGCCACGGGCGCCCATCACGAGCCAGCCCTGTCGTCAATGTCCCTCGACTAAGTGGGCAGCGAGCGAGCCAGTAGAGCTCCGTCGCACAGACCCTGGGCACGGGAGGTATGCCCAGTCAGCCCCCAGCAGGCGCAGCATGGGCCAAGTGCCCACCATGCGGCAAAGGTGGACGCGCCAGCGAGGCCACGGGCGCCCATCACGAGCCAGCCCCCTCGTCCCTGTCCCTCGACTAAGTGCCCTGCGAGCGAGCCGGTGGAGCCGCATCGTATGGACCTGGGCAGGGAGGTATGCCCAGTCAGCCCCCAGCAGGCGCGGCATGGGCCAAGTGCCCAGCATGCGGCAAAGGTGGACGCACCAGCGAGGCCACGGGCGCCCATCACGAGCCAGCCCCCTCGTCCCTGTCCCTCGACTAAGTGCCCTGCGAGTGAGCCAGGGGAGCCGCGTAGCATGGACCCTGGGCACGGGAGGTATGCCCAGTCAGCCCCCAGCAGGTGCGGCATGGGCCAAATTCCCAGCATGCGGCAAAGGTGGGCGCGCCAGCGAGGCCACGGGCGCCCATCACGAGCCAGCCCCCTCGTCCCTGTCCCTCGACTAAGTGCCCTGCGAGCGAGCCAGGGGAGCCGTGTCGCATGGACCGTGGGCACGGGAGGTATGCCCAGTCAGACCCCAGCAGGTGCGGCATGGGCCAAATTTCCAGCATGCAGCAAAGGTGGGCGCGCCAGCGAGGCCACGGGCGCCCATCACGAGCCAGCCCTCTCGTCAATGTCCCTCGACTAAGTGAACAGCGAGCGAGCCGGGGGAGCCGCGTCTCACAGACCCTGGGCACGGGAGGTATGCCCAGTCAGCCCCCAGCAGGCGCGGCATGGGCCAAGTGCCCACCATGCGGCAAAGGTGGACGCGCCAGCGAGGCCACGGGAGCCCATCACGAGCCAGCCCCCTCGTCCCTGTCCCTCGACTAAGTGCCCTGCGAGTGAGCAAGTGGAGCCGCATCGTATGGACCCTGGGCACGGGAGGTATGCCCAGTCAGCCCCCAGCAGGCGCGGCATGGGCCAAGTGCCCAGCATGCGGCAAAGGTGGACGCGCCAGCGAGGCCACGGGTGCCCATCACGAGCCAACCCCCTCGTCCCTGTCCCTCGACTAAGTGCCCTCCGAGCTAGCCAGGGGAGCCACATCGTATGGACCCTGGGCAAGGGAGGCATGCCCAGTCAGCCCCCAGCAGGCGCGGCATGGGCCAAGTGCCCAGCATGCGGCAAAGGTGGACGCACCAGCGAGGCCACGGGCGCCCATCACGAGCCAGCCCCCTCGTCCCTGTCCCTGACAAGTGCCCAGCGAGCGAGCCAGGGGAGCCGCGTCGCATGGACCCTGGGCATGGGAGGTATGCCCAGTCAGCCCCCAGCAGGTGCGGCATGGGCCAAATTCCCAGCATGCGGCAAAGGTGGGCGCGCCAGCGAGGCCACGGGCGCCCATCACGAGCCAGCCCTGTCGTCAATGTCCCTCGACTAAGTGGACAGCGAGCGAGCCAGTAGAGCCCCGTCGCACAGACCCTGGGCACGGTAGGTATGCCAAGTCAGCCCCCAGCAGGCGCGGCATGGGCCAAGTGCCCACCATGCGGCAAAGGTGGACGCGCCAGCGAGGCCACGGGCGCCCATCACGAGCCAGCCCCCTCGTCCCTGTCCCTCGACTAAGTGCCCTGCGAGCGAGCCGGTGGAGCCGTATCGTATGGACCTGGGCACGGGAGGTATGCCCAGTCAGCCCCCAGCAGGCGCAGCATGGGCCAAGTGCCCAGCATGCGGCAAAGGTGGACGCGCCAGCGAGGGCACGGGCGCCCATCACGAGCCAGCCCTCTCGTCAATGTCCCTCGACTAAGTGAACAGCGAGCGAGCCAGGGGAGCCGCGTCGCACAGACCCTGGGCACGGGAGGTATGCCCAGTCAGCCCCCAGCAGGCGCAGCTTGGGCCAAGTGCCCACCATGCGGCAAAGGTGGATGCGCCAGCGAGGCTACGGGCGCCCATCACGAGCCAGCCCCCTCGTCCCTGTCCCTCGACTAAGTGCCCTGCGAGCGAGCCAGTGGAGCCGCATCGTATGGACCTGGGCACGGGAGGTATGCCCAGTCAGCCCCCAGCAGGCGCGGCATGGGCCAAGTGCCCAGCATGCGGCAAAGGTGGACGCGCCTGCGAGGCCACGGGCGCCCATCGCGAGCCAGCCCCCTCGTCCCTGTCCCTCAACTAAGTGCCCAGCGAGCGAGCCAGGGGAGCCGCGTCGCATGGGCCCTGGGCATGGGAGGCATGCCCCGGCAGCCCCCAGCAGGCACGGCATTGGCCAAGTGCCGAGTGTGCGGCAGCGGTAGGCGCGACAGCCAGGCCTCAGGCACCCATCGTGAGCCAGCCCCCACGTCCCTGTCCCTCGACCAAGTGCCCAGTGAGCGAGCGATGGAGCTGCCTCACATGGTCCCTGGGAGCAAAGGGTATAACCAGGCAGCGCCCAGCAGGCACGGCATGGGCCAAGTGCCTGGCGTGCGGCAGAGGAAGGCGCGCAAGCCAGGCCACAGGCGCCCATCGTGACCCAGCCCCCTCGTCCCTGTCCCTCGCCTAAGTGCCCAGCGAACGAGCCGGGGGACCCGCATCGCACAGATACTGGGCTCGGGAGGCATGCCCAGGCAGCCCCCAGCAGGCACGGCATGGGCCAAGGGCCCCGCGAGCGGCAGCAGTGGGCGCGCCAGCTAGGCCACAGGCGCCCATCGCAAGCCAGCCCCCTCGTCCCTGTCCCTCGACTAAGTGCCCAGCGAGCAAGCCAGGGGAGCCGCGTCGCATGTACCCTGGGCATGGGAGGTATGCCCAGTCAGCGCCCAGCAGGTATGGCATGGGCCAAGTGCCCAGCATGCGGCAAAGGTGGGCGTGCAAGCGAGGCCACGGGCGCCCATCACGAGCCAGTCCACTCATTCCTGTCCCTCGACTAAGTGTCCAGCAAGCAAGCCAGGGGAGCCGCATCACATGGACCCTGGGCACTGGCGGTATGCCCAGTCAGCCCGCAGCAGGTGTGGCATGGGCAAAGTTCCCAGCATGTGGCAAAGGTGGGCGCGCCAGCGAGGCCACGGGCGCCCATCACGAGCCAGCCCCCTCGTCAATGTCCCTCGACTAAGTGCCCTGCGAGCGAGCCAGTGGAGCCGCATCGTATGGACCCTGGGCACGGGAGGTAGGCCCAGCCAGCCCCCAGCAGGTGCGGCATGGGCCAAGTGCCCAGCATGCGGCAAAGGTGGATGCGCCAGCGAGGCCACGGGCGCCCATCGCGAGCCAGCCCCCTCGTCCCTGTCCCTCAACTAAGTGCCCTGCGAGCGAGCCAGGGGAGCCGCGTCGGATGGACCCTGGGCACAGAAGGCATACCCCGGCAGCCCCCAGCGAGTGCAGCATGGGCCAAGTGCCCAGCATGCGGCAGCGGTGGGCGTGCCAGCGAGCCCACAGGCGCCCATCGCGAGCCAGCCCCCTCGTCCCTGTCCCTCGACTAAGTGCCCAGCGAGAGAGCCAGGGGAGCCGCGTCGCACAGACCCTGGGCACGGGAGGTATGCCCAGTCAGCCCCCAGCAGGCGCAGCTTGGGCCAAGTGCCCACCATGCGGCAAAGGTGGATGCGCCAGCGAGGCTACGGGCGCCCATCACGAGCCAGCCCCCTCGTCCCTGTCCCTCGACTAAGTGCCCTGCGAGCGAGCCAGTGGAGCCGCATCGTATGGACCCTGGGCACGGGAGGTATGCCCAGTCAGCCCCCAGCAGGCGCGGCATGGGCCAAGTGCCCAGCATGCGGCAAAGGTGGACGCGCCAGAGAGGCCACGGGCGCCCATCACGAGCCAACCCCCTCGTCCCTGTCCCTCGACTAAGTGCCCTCCGAGCGAGCCAGGGGAGCCGCATCGTATGGACCCTGGGCAAGGGAGGCATGCCCAGTCAGCCCCCAGCAGGCGTGGCATGGGCCAAGTGCCCAGCATGCGGCAAAGGTGGACGCACCAGCGAGGCCACGGGCGCCCATCACGAGCCAACCCCCTCTTCCCTGTCCCTCGACTTGGTGCCCTCCGAGCGAGCCAGGGGAGCCACATCGTATGGACCCTGGGCAAGGGAGGCATGCCCAGTCAGCCCCCAGAAGGCGCGGCATGGGCCAAGTGCCCAGCATGCGGCAAAGGTGGATGCACCAGCGAGGCCACAGGCGCCCATCACGAGCCAGCCCCCTCGTCCCTGTCCCTTGACTAAGTGCCCTGCGAGCGAGCCAGTGGAGCCGCGTCGCATGGACCCTGGGCATGGGAGGTATGCCCAGTCAGCCCCCAGCAGGTGCGGCATGGGCCAAATTCCCAGCATGCGGCAAAGGTGGACGCGCCAGCGAGGCCACGGGCGCCCATCACGAGCCAGCCCCCTCGTCCCTGTCCCTCGACTAAGTGCCCTCCGAGCGAGCCAGGGGAGCCGCGTCGCATGGACCCTGGGCAGGGAGGTATGCCCAGTCAGCCCCCAGCAGGTGCGGCATGGGCCAAGTGCCCACCATGCAGCAAAGGTGGACGCGCCAGCGAGGCCACGGGCGCCCATCACGAGCCAGCCCCCTCGTCCCTGTCCCTCGACTAAGTGCCCAGCGAGCGAGCCAGGGGAGCCGCATCGTATGGACCCTGGGCAACGGGAGGCATGCCCAGTCAGCCCCCAGCAGGCGCGGCATGGGCCAAGTGCCCACCATGCGGCAAAGGTGGACGCGCCAGCGAGGCCACGGGCGCCCATCACGAGCCAGCCCCCTCGTCCCTGTCCCTCGACTAAGTGCCCTGCGAGCGAGCCAGTGGAGCCGCATCATATGGACCCTGGGCACGGGAGGTAGGCCCAGCCAGCCCCCAGCAGGTGCGGCATGGGCCAAGTGCCCAGCATGCGGCAAAGGTGGATGCGCCAGCGAGGCCAGGGCGCCCATCGCGAGCCAGCCCCCTCGTCCCTGTCCCTCAACTAAGTGCCCAGCGAGCGAGCCCGGGGAGCCGCGTCGCACGGGCCCTGGGCATGGGAGGCATGCCCCGGCAGCCCCCAGCAGGCATGGCATTGGCCAAGTGCCGAGTGTGCGGCAGCGCTAGGCGCGACAGCCAGGCCTCAGGCACCCATCGTGAGCCAGCCCCCTCGTCCCTGTCCCTCGACCAAGTGCCCAGTGAGCGAGCGATGGAGCTGCTTCACATGGTCCCTGGGAACAAAGGGTATAACCAGGCAGCCCCCAGCAGGCACGGCATGGGCCAAGTGCCTAGCGTGCGGCAGAGGAAGGCGCGCAAGCCAGGCCAGAGGCGCCCATCGTGACCCAGCCCCCTCGTCCCTGTCCCTCGCCTAAGTGCCCAGCGAACGAGCCGGGGGACCCGCATCGCACAGATACTGGGCTCGGGAGGCATGCCCAGGCAGCCCCCAGCAGGCACGGCATGGGCCAAGGGCCCCGCGAGCGGCAGCAGTGGGCGCGCCAGCTAGGCCACAGGCGCCCATCGCAAGCCAGCCCCCTCGTCCCTGTCCCTCGACTAAGTGCCTAGCGAGCAAGCCAGGGGAGCCGCGTTGCATGGACCCTGGGCACGGGAGGTATGCCCAGTCAGCCCCCAGCAGGTATGGCATGGGCCAAGTGCCCAGGGTTCGGCAGCGGTGGACGCGCCAGCCAGGCCACAGGCACCCATAGCGAGCCAGCCTCCTCGTCCCTGTCCCTCGACTAAGTGCCCAGTGAGCGAGCCAGGGGAGCCGCCTCACATGGACCCTGGGCAAGGGAGGTGTGCCCAGTCAGCCCCCAGCAGGCGCGGCATGGGCCAAGTGCCCAGCATGCGGCAAAGGTGGGCGCGCAAGCGAGGCCACGGGGGCCCATCACGAGCCAGCCCACTCATCCCTGTCCCTCGACTAAGTGTCCTGCGAGCAAGCCAGGGGAGCCGCGTTGCATGGACCCTGGGCACTGGCTGTATGCCCAGTCAGCCCGCAGCAGGTGTGGCATGGGCAAAGTTCCCAGCATGCGGCAAAGGTGGGCGCGCCAGCGAGGCCACGGGCGCCCATCACGAGCCAGCCCCCTCATCAATGTCCCTCGACTAAGTGCCCTGCGAGCGAGCCAGGGGACCCGTGTCCCATGGACCCTGGGCAGGAAAGGTATGCCCAGTCAGCCCCCAGCAGGTGCGGCATGGGCCAAGTGCCCAGCATGCTGCTAAGGTGGGCGCGCCAGCAAGGCCACAGGCGCCCATCGCGAGCCAGTACCCTCGTCCCTGTCCCTTGACTAAGTGCCCAGCGAGGGAGCCAGGGGAGCCACGTCGGATGGACCCTGGGCACGGGAGGCATGCCCCGGCAGCCCCCAGCGGGAGCAGCATGGGCCAAGTGCCCAGCGTGCGGCAGCGGTGGGTGTGCCAGCGAGCCCACAGGCGCCCATAGCGAGCCAGCCCCCCGTCCCTGTCCCTCGACTAAGTGAACAGCGAGCGAGGCAGGGAAGCCGCGTCTCACGGACCCTGGGCACAGGAGGCATACCCAGTCAGCCCCCAGCAGGTGCAGCATGGGCCAAGTGCCCAGCATGCGGCAAAGGTGGGCGCGACAGCCAGGCCACGGGCGCCCTTCACGAACCAACCCGCTCGTCCCGGTCCCTCGACTAAGTGCCCTTCGAGTGAGCCAAGGGAGCCACATCGCATGGACCATTGGCACGGGAGGCATGTCTCAGCAGCCCGCAGCAAGCACGGCATGGGCCAAGTGCCCAGCGAGCGAGCCAGGGGAGCCGCGTTGCATGGGCCCTGGGCATGGGAGGCATGCCCTGGCAGCCCCCAGCAGGCACGGCATTGGCCAAGTGCCGAGCGTGCTGCAGCGGTTGGCGCGACAGCCAGGCCTCAGGCGCCCATCGCGAGCCAGCCCCCTCGTCCCTGTCCCTCGACCAAGTGCCCAGTGAGGGAGCCAGGGGAGCCGCTTCGCACAGACCCTGGGCACAGAAGGCATGACCAGGCGGCCCCCAGCAGGCAAAGCATGGGTCAAGTGCCCATCGTGCGGCAGAGGAAGGCGCGCCAGCCAGGCCACAGGCGCCCATCGTGACCCAGCCCCCTCGTCCCTGTCCCTCGCCTAACTGCCCAGCGAATGAGCCAGGGGAGCTGCATCGCACAGATACAGGGCACAGGAGGCATGCCCAGGCAGCCCCCAGCAGGCGCGGCATGGGCCAAGTGCCCCACGAGCGGCAGCAGTGGGCGCTCCAGCCAGGCCACGGGCGCCCATAACGAGCCAGCCCCGTCGTCCCTGTCCCTCGACTAAGTGCCCAGCGAGCGAGCCAGGGGAGCCGCGTCACATGGACCCTGGGCATGGGAGGTATGCCCAGTCATCCCCCAGAAGGCACGGCATGGGCCAAGTGCCCAGCATGCGGCAAAGGTGGGCGCGCCCGCGAGTCCACGGGCGGCCATCAGGAGCCAGCCCCCTCTTCCCTGTCCCTCGACTAAGTGCCCAGCGAGCGAGCCAGGGGAGCCGCGTCACATAGACCCTTGGCAAGGGATTCATTCCCTAGCAGCCCGCAGCAGGCGCAGCTTGGGCCAAGTGCCCAGCGTGCGGCGGCGGTGGGTGCGCCAGTGAGGCCACAGGCACCCATCACGAGGTAGACCCCTCGTCCCTGTCCCTCGACTTAGTGCCCAGCGAGCGAGCCCAGTGAGACGCGTCACATGGACTCTGGGCACAGGGGGCATGCCCAGGAAGCCCCCAGCAGGCACGGCATGGGCTAAGTGACCAGTGAGCTGCAGAGGAGGGCACGCCAGCCAGGCCACAGGCGCCCATCGGGAGCAATCCCCCTCGCCCCTATCCCTCGACTAAGTGCCCAGCGAGTTAGCCAGGGGAGACATGTCGGATGGACACTGGGCACAGGAGGCATGCCCCGGCAGCCCCCAGCAGGCACGGCATGGCCAAGTGCCGAGCATGCGGCAGCGGTGGGCGCGACAGCCAGGCCACAGGCGCCCATCGCGAGCCAGCCCCCACGTCCCAGTCCCTCGACCAAGTGCCCAGCGAGCGAGCCAGGGGAGCTGCATTGCACAGACACTGGGCATGGAAGGAAGGCCCCGGGAGCCCCAAGCAGGCACGGCATGGGCCAAGTGCCCAGCGAGCGGCAGCAGTGGGCGTGCCAGCCAGGCCACGGGCGCCCAACGCGAGCCAGCCCCCTCGTCACTGTCCCTCGACTAAGTGCCCAGAAAGCGACCCAGGGGAGCCACGTGGCATGGACCCTTGGCACGGGAGGCATGCCCAGGCAGCCCCCAGCAGGTAAGGCAAGGGCCAAGTACCCAGCGTTCGGCAGCGGTGGGCGCTCCAGCCAGGCCACAGGCACCCATTGCAAGCCAGCCCCCTTGTCCATGTCCCTCGACTAAGTGCCCAGCGAGTGAGCCAGGGAAGCTGCGTCGCACGGTCTTTGGCCATGGGAGGCATGCCCCAGCAGCCCCCAGCAGGCATGGCATGGGCCAAGTGTCCAGCATGCGGCAGCGGTGGGCGTGCCAGCGAGTCCACAGGCGCCCATCGTGAGCCAGCCCCCTCGTCCCTGTCCCTCGACTAAGTGCCCAGCAAGTGAGCCAGGGAAGCCGCGTCGGATGGACCCTGGGCACATGAGGCATGCCCCAGCAGCCCCCAGCAGGTGCGGCATGGGCCAAGTGCCCAGCGTGAGGCAGCGGTGAGCGTGCCAGCGAGGCCACAGGCGCCCATCGTGAGCCAGCCCCCTCGTTCCTGTCCCTCGACTAAGTGCCCAGCGAGCGAGCCAGGACAGCTGCGTCACACGGAACCTGGGTGTGGGAGGCATGCCCTGGCAGCCCCCAGCAGGCACGGCTTGGGCCAAGTGCCCAGTGTGCAGCAGCGGTGGGCGCGCCAGCCAGGCCATAGCCGTCCATCGTGAGCCAGCCCCCTCATCCCTGCCCCTCGACTAAGTGCCCAGCGAGCAAGCCAGAGGAGCCGCGTTGCACAGACCCTTGGCACAGGAGGCATGTCCAGTCAGCCCCCAGCAGGCACGGCATGGGCCAAGAGCCCAGCGTTCTGCAGAGGAGGGCGCGCCAGCACTGCCACAGGCGCCAATCGCGAGCCAGCCCCTTCGTCCCTGTCCCTCGACTAAGTGCCCAGCGAGAGAGCCAGGGGAGCCGTGTCGCATGGACTCTTGGCACGGGAATCATGCCCCGGCAGCCCGCAGCAGGCACGACATGGGCCAAGTGCCCAGCGTGGGCGGCGGTGGGTGCGCCAGCGAGGCAACAGGCGCCCATCATGAGGCAGACCCCTCGTCCCTGTCCCTCGACTTAGTGCCCAGTGAGCAGCCGCGTCGCATGGACTCTGGTCACAGGGGGCATGCTCAGGAAGCCCCCAGCAGGCACAGCATGGGCCAAGTGCCAAGCGTGCTGCAGAGGAGGGCGCGCCAGCCAGGCCACAGGCGCCCATCGCCTGCCAGCCCCCTCGTCCCTCTTGATCGACTAAGTGCCCTGCGAGTGAGCCAGGGGAGCTGCGTCGGATGGACCCTGGGCACAGGAGGCATGCCCCGGCAGCCCCCAGCAGGCACGGCATGGGCCAAGTGCCCAGCATGCGGCAGCGGTGGGCGTGCCAGCGAGTCCACAGGCGCCCATCGTGAGCCAGCCCCCTCGTCCCTGTCCCTCGACTAAGTGCTCAGCGAGCGAGCCAGGGGAGCCGCGTCGCATGGAGCCTGGGCATGGGAGGCATGCCCGGCAGCCCCCAGCAGGCATGGCATAGGCCAAGTGCCGAGCGTGCGGCAGCGGTGGGCGCGACAGCCAGGCCACTGGCGCCCATTGCGAGCCAGCGCCCTCGTCCCTGTCCCTCGACTAAGTGCCCAACGAGCGAGCTAGGGCAGCCACGTTGAATGGACCTTGAGAATCGGAGGCATGCCCAGGCAGCCCCCAGTGGGTACGGCCTGGGCCAAGTGCCCAGCGTTCGGCAGCGGTGGGCGCGCCAGCCAGGCCACAGGCGCCCATCGCGAGCCAGCCCCCTCGTCCCTGTCCCTCGACTAAGTGCCAAGCGAGTGGGCCAGGGGAGCCGCGTCGCATGGACCCTGGTCATGGGTGGCATGCCCCAGCAGCCCACAGCAGGCACGTCATGGTTCAAGTACCCAGCGTGCGGAAGCGGTGCGCTCGCTAGCCAGGCCACAAGCGCCCATCGCGAGCCAGCCCCCTCGTCCCTGTCCTTCGACTAAGTGCCCAGCGAGCGAGCCAGGGGAGCCACGTGGCATGGACCCTTGGCATGGGAGGCATGCCCAGGCCACCCCCAGCAGGTATGGCAAGGGCCAAGTTCCAAGCGTTTGGCAGCGGTGGGTGTGCCAGCCAGGCCACAGGCGCCCATCGCGAGCCAGCCCCCTCATCCCTGTCCCTCGACTAAGTGCCCAGCGAGCGAGCCAGGGGAGCTGCGTCGCAAGGACCCTGGGAACAGGAGGCATGCCCCGGCAGCCCCGAGCAGGCAAGGCATGGGCCAAGTGCCCAGCGTGAGGCATAGGTGGGCGTGCCAGCGAGGCCACAGGCGCCCATCGCGAGCCAGCCCCCTCGTTCCTGTCCCTCGACTAAATGCCCAGAGAGCGAGCCAGGACAGCCGTGTCGCATGGAAACTGGGTGTAGGAGGCATGCCCCGGCAGCCCCCAGCAGGCACGGCTTGGGCCAAGTGCCAAGCGTGCGGCAGCGGTGGGCACGCCAGCCAGGCCACAGGCATCCATCGCGAGCCAGCCCCCTCATCCCGGCCACTCAACTAAGTGCCCAGCGAGTGAGCCAGGGGAGCCGCATTGCACAGACACTGGGCACAGGACGCATGCCCAGGCAGCCCCCAGCAGGCACGGCATGGGCCAAGTGCCCAGCGAGCGGCAGCATTGGATGCGCCAGCCAGGCCACCGGCGCCCATCGCGAGCCAGCCCCCTCGTCCCTGTCCCTCGACTAAGTGCCCAACGAGCGAGCTAGCGCAGCCATGTTGAATGGACCCTGAGAATCGGAGGCATGCCCAGGCAGCTCCCAGCGGGTACGGCATGGGCCAAGTGCCCAGGGTCCGGCAGCGGTGGGCGCGCCAGCAAGGCCACTGGCGCCCATCGCGAGCCAGCCCCCTCGTCCCTGTCGCTTGACTAAGTGTCAAGCGAGCCGGCAAGGGGAGCCGCGTCGCATGGACCCTGGGCATGGGTGGCATGCCCCAGCAGCCCGCAGCAGGCACGTCATGGTTCAAGTACCCAGCGTGCGGAAGCGGTGGGCTCGCTAGCCAGGCCACAGGCGCCCATCGCGAGCCAGCCCCCTCGTCCCTGTCCTTCGACTAAGTGCCCAGCGAGCGAGCCAGGGGAGCCACGTGGCATGGACCCTTGGCATGGGAGGCATCCCAGGCGCCCCCAGCAGGTACAGCAAGGGCCAAGTGCCCAGCGTTCGGCAGCGGTGGGCGCGCCAGCCAGGCCACAGGCGCACATCGCGAGCCAGCCCCCTTGTCCCTTCCCTCGACTAAATGCCCAGCGAGCGAGCCAGGGGAGCTGCGTTGCACGGACCCTGGGCACAGAAGCCTTGCCCCGGCAGCCCCCAGCAGGCATGGCATGGGTCAAGTGCCCAGCGTGAGGCATAGGTGGGCGCGCCAGCCAGGCCACAGGCATCCATCGCGAGCCAGCCCCCTCATCACTTTCCTCTCGACTAAGTGCCCAGCGAGTGAGCCAGGGGAGCTGCGTCGCACGGACCCTGGGCACAGAAGCCTTGCCCCGGCAGCCCCCAGCAGGCATGGCATGGGTCAAGTGCCCAGCGTGAGGCAGCGGTGGGCACGCCAGCGAGGCCACAGGCATCCATCGCGAGTCAGCCCCCTCATCACGGCCTCTCGACTAAGTGCCCAGCGAGCGAGCCAGGGGAGCTGCGTCGCACAGACCCTGGGCACGGAAGCCATACCAAGTCAGCCCCCAGCAGGCATGGCATGGGCCAAGTGCCCAGCGTGCTGCAGAGGAGGGCGCGCCAGCAAGGCCACAGGAGCCCATCGCGAGCCAGCCCCTTCATCCCTGTCCCTCGACTAAGTGCCCAGTGAGGGACCCAGGGGAGCCGCGTTGCATGGACTCTTTGCAGAGGAATCATGCCCCGGCAGCCCGCAGCGGGCACGGCATTGGTCAAGTGCCCAGTGTGCGGCGGAGGTGGGTGCGCCAGCGAGGCAGCAGGCGCCCAACACGAGGCAGACCCCTCGTCCCTGTCCCTCGACTTAGTGCCCAGCGAGCAGCCACGTCGCATGGACCCTGGTCACAGAGCGCATGCCCAGGCAGCCCCCAGCAGGCACAGCATGGGCCAAGTGCCAAGCGTGCTGCAGAGGAGGGCGCGCCAGCCAGGCCACAGGCGCCCATCGCGAGCCAGCCCCCTCGTCCCTGTCCCTCGACTAAGTGCCCAGCGAGTGAGCCAGGGGAGCAGCGTCGGGTGGACCCTGGGCACAGGAGGCATGCCCCGGCAGCCCCCAGCAGGCATGGCATGGGCCAAGTGCCCAGCATGCGGCAGCGGTGGGCGTGCCAGCGAGGCCACAGGCACCCATCATGAGCCAGCCCCCTCGTCCCTGTCCCTCGACTAAGTGCCCAGTGAGAGAGCCAGGGGAGCCACGTCGCATGGACCCTGGGAATGGGAGGCATGCCTTGCACCCCCCAGCAGGCATGGCATAGGCCAAGTGCCGAGCATGCGGCAGCGGTGGGCGCGACAGCAATGCCACAGGCGCCCATCGCGAGCCAGCCCCCTCGTCCCTGTCCCTCGACCAAGTGCCCATCGAGGGAGCCAGGGGAGCCGCATCGCACAGACACTGGACATGGGAGGCATGCCCAGGAAGCCCCCAGCAGGCATGGCATAGGCCAAGTGCCCTGCGAGCCCCAGCAGTGGGCGCGCCAGCCGGGCAACGGGCGCCCATCGCGAGCCAGCCCCCTCGTCCCTGTCTCGCCACTAAGTGCCCATTGAGCGAGCCAGGGGAGCCACGTTGCATGGACCATGGGAATTAAAGGCATGCCCAGGAAGCCCCCAGCAGGTATGGCATGGGCCAAGTGCCAAGGGTTCAGCAGTGGTGGGCGTGCCAGCCAGGCCACAGGTGCCCATCGCGAGCCAGCCCCCTCGTCCCTGCCCCTCGACTAAGTGCCAAGCGAGCTGGCCAGGGGAGCTGCATCGCATGGACCCTGGGCATGGGTGGCATGCCCCAGCAGCCCCCAGCAGGTATGTCATGGGCCAAGCGCCCACCGTGCAGAAGAGGCGGGCGCGCCAGCCAGGCCACAGGCGCCCATCGCGAGCCAGCCCACTCGTCCCTGTCCCTCGACTAAGTGCCCAGCGAGCGAGCCAGGGGAGCCGCGTCGCATGGACCCCGGGCATGGGAGGCACGCCTTACAGCCCCCAGCAGGCATGGCAGAGGCCAAGTGCCGAGCGTGAGGCAGCGGTGGGTGTGACAGCAATGCCACAGGCGCCCATCGCGAGCCAGCCCCCTCGTCCCTGTCCCTCGAATAAGTGCCCAGCGAGTGAGCCAGGGGAGCCGCGTCGGATGGACCCTGGGCACAGGAGGCATGCCCCGGCAGCCCCCAGCAGGCATGGCATGGGTCAAGTGCCTAGCGTGCGGCAGCGGTGGCCGTGCCAACGAGGCCACAGGCGCCCATCGTGAGCCAGCCCCCTCGTCCCTGTCCCTCGACTAAGTGCCCAGCGGGCGAGCCAGGGGAGCAGCTTCGCATGGACCCTGGGCATGGGAGGCACACCTTGCAGCCCCCAGCAGGTACGGCAAGGGCCAAGTGCCTAGTGTTCGGTAGCGGTGGGTGCGCCAGCCAGGCCACAGGCGCACATCGCGAGCCAGCCCCCTCGTCCCTGTCCCTCGACTAAGTGCCCAGCGAACGAGCCAGGGGAGCTGCGTCGCAAGGACCCTGGGCACAGGAGAGATGCCGTAGCAGCCCCCAGCAGGCATGGCATGGACCAAGTGCCCAGTGTGAGGCAGCGGTGGGCGTGCCAGCGAGGCCACAGGCGCCCATCGCTAGCCAGCCCCCTCGTTCCTGTCCCTCGACTAAGTGCCCAGCTAGCGAGCCAGGACAGCCGCGTCGCATGGACTCTTGTCACAGGGGGCATGCCCAGGAAGCCCCCAGCAGGCACAGCATGGGCCAAGTGACAAGCGCGCTGCAGAGGAGGGCGCGCCAGCCAGGCCACAGGCGCCCATCGCGAACCAGCCACCTCGTCCCTGTCCATCGACTAAGTGACCAGCGAGTGAGCCAGGGGAGCCGTGTCAGATGGACCCTGGGCGCAGGAGGCATGCCCAGTCAGCCTCAAGCAGGCACGGCATGGGCCAAGTGCCCAGCGTGCTGCAGAGGAGGGAGCGCCAGCAGGGCCACAGTCGCCCATCGCGAGCCAGCCCCTTTGTCCCTGTCCCTCGACTAAGTGCCCAGCGAGCGAGCCAGGGGAGCAGTATCGCATGGAATCTTGGCACGAGAATCATGCCCTGGAAGTCTGCAGCAGGCACGGCATGGGCGAAGTGCCCAGCGTGCGGCGGCGGTGGGTGCGCCAGTGAGGCCACAGGTGCCCATCATGAGGCAGACCCCTCGTCCCTGTCCCTCAACTTAGTGCCCAGCGAGCAGCCGCGTCGCATGGACCCTGGTGACAGGGGGCATGCCCAGGCAGCCCCCAGCAGGCACAGCATGGGCCAAGTGCCAAGCATGCTGCAGAGGAGGGCGCGCCAGCCAGGCCACAGGCGCCCATCGCTAGCCAGCCCCTCGTCCCTGTCCCTCGACTAAGTGCCCAGCGAGTGAGCCAGGGGAGCCGTGTCGAACAGACCATGGGCACAGGAGGCATGCCCCGGCAGCCCCCAGCAGGCTCGGCATGGGTCAAGTGCCCAGCGTGCGGCAGTGGTGGGCGTGCCAGCGAGGCCACAGGTACCCATCGTGAGCCAGCCCCCTCATCCCTGCCCCTGGACTAAGTGGCCAGCGAGCCAGCCAGGGGAGCTGCATCGCACAGACACAGGGCACTGGAGGCATGCCCAGTCAGCCCCCAGGAGGCACGGTATGGGCCAAGTGCCCAGCATGCGGAAGAGGTGGGTGTGCCAGCCAGGCCGCAGGCGCCCATCGCGAGCCAGCCCCCTCGTCCCTGTCCCTCGACTAAGTGCCAAGCGAGCGGGCCAGGGGAGCCATGTCGCATGGACCCTGGTCATGGGTGGCATGCCCCAGCAGCCCGCAGCAGGCACATCATGGTTCAAGTACCCAGTGTGCGGAAGCGGTGGGCTTGCTAGCCAGGCCACAGGTGCCCATTGCGAGCCAGCCCCCTCGTCCCTGTCCTTCGACTAAGTGCCCAGCGAGCGAGCCAGGGGAGCCATGTTGAATGGACCTTGAGAATCAGAGGCATGCCCAGGCAGCCCCCAGCAGGTACGGCATGGGCCAAGTGCCCAGCGTTCGGCAGCGGTGTGCGCGCCAGCCAGGCTGCGGGCACCCATCGCGAGCCAGCCGCCACGTCCTTGTCCCTCGACTATGTGCCCAGCGAGCGAGCCATGGGGGCCTTGTAGCACGGACCCTGGCCACTGGTGGCATGCCCAGGCAGCCCCCAAAAGGCAAGGCATGGGCTTCTCGCCCAGCGTGCGGCAGCGGTGGGCGCGCCAGCCAGGCCGCGGGCGCCCATCGCGAGCCAGCCCCCACGTCCCTGTCCCTCGAC
The DNA here is from genome assembly GCA_021397835.1 of Moringa oleifera. NCBI lineage: Eukaryota > Viridiplantae > Streptophyta > Magnoliopsida > Brassicales > Moringaceae > Moringa > Moringa oleifera. Next base: position 168,568 of record JAJFZO010000885.1, on the reverse strand, counting down.
GTAGTGCCCAGCGAGCAAGCTAGGGGGGCCGAGTCGCATGGACCCTTGGCACGGGTGGCATGCCCAGGCAAACCCCAGCAGGCACGGCATGGGCTGCTCGCCCAGTGTGCGGCAGCGGTGGGCGCGCCAGCCCAGCCGTGGGCGCCCATCGCGAGCCAGCCCCCTCGTCCCTGACCCTCGACTGACTGCCCAGCGTGCGAGCCAGGGGTGTCGCGTCCCACAGACCTTGTGCACGGATGGCATGCCCAGGCAACCCCCAGCAGGCACGGCATCGGCTGCTCGCCGAGCGTGCTGCAGCGGTGGGCGCGTCAGCCAGGCCGCGGGCGCCCATGGTGAGCCAGCTCCCACGTCCCTGACCCTCGACTAAGTGCCCAGCGAGCGAGCCAGGGGGGCTGTGTCGCATGGACCCTGGGCTTGGGTGGCATGCCCAGGCAGCCCCCAACAGGAACGGCATGGGCGGCTCGCCCAGCATGCCGCAGCGGTGGGCGCGCCAGCTAGGCCGCGGGCGCCCATCGCGAGCCAGCCCCCTCGTCCCTGCCCCTCAACTGACTGCCCAGCGTGTGAGCCAGGGGTCCTGCGTTGCACGGACCCTGGGCTTTGATGGCACTCCCAGGAAGTCCCCAGCAGAAATGGTATGGGTTGCTCGCCCAGTGTGCGGCAGCAGTGGGCTCGCCAGCTAGGCCGCGGGCGCCCATCGCGAGCCAGCCCCTTTGTCCCTGTCCCTCGACTTACTACCCAGTGTGTGAGCCAGAGGTATCGCGTTGCAAGGCCCCTGGGAACGGGTGCCACGCCCAGGTAGCAACCAGCAGGCACGGCATGGGCTACTCGCCCAGCGCGCGGCAGAGGTGAGCGCACCAGCCAGGCCGCGGGCGCCCTTCGCGAGCCAGCCCCCTCGTGCCTGCCCCTCGACTCACTTCCCAGCGTGTGAGCCAGGGGTGCTGTGTCACACAAACCCTGGGCATGGGTGGCACGCCCAGGCAGCCCCCAGCAGGCAGGGCATGGGCTTCTCGCCCAGCGAGCGGCAGCGGTGGCCGCGGACGCCCATCGCGAGCCGGCCCCCTCGTCCCTGCCCCTCGACTGACTGCCCAGCGTGCAAGCCAGGGGTGCCGCGTCACAGGGACCCTGGGCACTGGTGGCACACCCAGGAAGCCCCCAGCAGGCACGGCATGGGCTGCTCACCCAGTGTGCGGCAGTGGTGGGCGCGCCAGCCCGGCCGCGGGCGCCCATCGAGAGCCAGCCCCCTCGTCCCTGCCCCTCGACTGACTGCCCAGCGTTCGAGCCAGGGGTGTCACGTTGCACGGGCCCTGGGCACGGGTGGCACGACCAGGCATCCCCCAGCAGGCACGGCATGGGCTGCTCACACAGCGTGCGGCAGCGGTGGGTGCGCCAGCCAGGCCGCGGGCACCCATTGCGAGCCAGCCCCCACGTCCCTGTCCCTCGACGTAGTACCCAGCGAGCGAGCCCAGGGGGCCGTGTCGCATGGACCATGTGCTTGGGTGGCACGCCCAGGCAGCAACCAGCAGGTACGGCATGGGGTTCTCACCCAGCGAGCGGCAGCGGTGGGCGCGCCAGCCAGGCCGCGGGCGCCCATCGTGAGCCAGCCCCCACGTCCCTGTCCCTCAACGTAGTGGCCAGCGAGCAAGCTATGGGGGACGAGTCGCGTGGACCCTTGGCACGGGTGGCATGCCCAGGCAGCCCCCAGCAGGCATGGCATGGGCTGCTCGCCCAGTGTGCAGCAGCGGTGGGCGCGCCAGCCCGGCCGCGGGCGCCCATCGCGAGCCAGCCCCCTCGTCCCTGCCCCTCGACTGACTGCCCAGCGTGCGAGCCAGGGGTGTCGCGTCCCACAGACCCTGTGCACGGGTGGCACGAACAGGCAACCCCCACCAGGCACGGCATCGGCTGCTCGCCCAGCGTGCAGCAGCGGTGGGCGCGTCAGCCGGGCAGCGGGCGACCATGGCGAGCCAGCTCCCACGTCCCTGACCCTCGACTAAGTGCCCAGCGAGCGAGCCAGGGGGGCTCCGTCGCACGGACCCTGGGCTTGGGTGGCACGCCCAGGCAGCCACCAACAGGAACGGCATGGGCGGCTCGCCCAGCATGCGGCAGCGGTGGGCGCGCCAGCTAGGCCGCGGGAGCCCATCGTGAGCCAGCCCCCTCGTCCCTGCCCCTCGACTTACTGCCCAGTGTGCGAGCCCGGGGTGTCGCGTCGCACGGACCTTGGGCATGGGCGGTACTCCCAGGCATCCCCCAGCAGGCATGGCATGGGCTGCTTGCCCAGCGTGCGGCAGCAGTGGGCGCGCCAGCCAGGCCGCGGGCGCCCATCGTGAGCCAGCCCCCACGTCCCTGTCCCTCGACGTACTGCCCAGCGAGCGAGCCAGGGGAGCCATGTCGCATGGACCCTGGGCACAGGTGGCATGCCCAGGAAGCCCCCAGCAGGCATGGCATGGGCTGCTCGACCAGTGTGCTTCAACGGTCGGTAGGCCAGCCAGGCCGCGGGCGCCCATCGCGAGCCAGCTACCTCTTCCCTGCCCCTCGACCAACTGCCCAGCGTGCGAGCCAGGGGTGCCACGTCGCACGGTCCCTGGGCCCGGGTGGCATTCCCAGGCAGCCCCCAGCAGCCATGGCATGGGCTGCTCGCCCAGCGTGCGGCAGCGATTGGAGCGTCATCCCGGCCGCGGGCGCCCATCGCGAGCCAGCCCCCTCGTCCCTGCCCCTCGACTGACTGCAAAGCATGCAAGCCAGGGGTATCGCATCCCACGGACCTTGGGCACGGGTGGCATGCCCAGGCCGCCCCCAGCAGGCATGGCATGGGCTGCTCGCCCAGCGTCCAGCAGCGGCGGGTGCGCCAGCCAGGCCGAGGGCACCCATTGCGAGCGAGCCCCCTCGTCCCTGCCCCTCGACTTACTGCCAAGTGTGTGAGCCAGCGGTGTTGCATCACACGGACCCTGGGCACGGGTGGTACTCCCAGGCAGCCCCCAGCAGGCACGGCATGGGCTGCTCACCCAGCGTGCGGCAGCGGTGGGTGCGCCAGCCAGGCCGCGGGCACCCATTGCGAGCCAGCCCCCACGTCCCTGTCCCTCAACGTAGTACCCAGCGAGCGAGCCCAGGGGGCCGTGTCGCATGGACCATGTGCTTGGGTGGCACGCCCAGGCAGCAACCAGCAGGCACGGCATGGGGTTCTCACCCAGCGAGCGGCAGCGGTGGGAGCGCCAGCCAGGCCGCGGGCGCCCATTGCGAGCCAGCCCCCACGTCCCTGTCCCTCGACGTAGTGGCCAGCGAGCAAGCTATGGGAGCCGAGTCGCGTGGACCCTTGGCACGGGTGGCATGCCCAGGCAGCCCCCAGCAGGCACGGCATGGGCTTATCGCCCAGCGTGCGGCAGCGGTGGGCGCGCCAGCCAGGCCGCGGCGCCAATCGCGAGCCAGCCCCAACGTCCCTGTCGCTCGACTAAGTGCCCTGCGAGCGAGCCAGGGGGGATGCGTCGCACAGACCCTGTGCTTGGGTGGCACGCCTAGGGAGCAACCAGCAGGCACGGCATGGGCTGCTCGCCCAGCGTGCGGCAGCAGTGGGCGTGCCAGCCAGGCCGCCGGCGCCCTTCGCGAGCCAGACCCCTCGTCCCTGCCCCTCGACTGACTGCCCAGCGTGCGAGCCAGGGGAGTCGTGTCGCATGGGCCCTGGGCACGGGTGGCACACCCAGGCAGCCCCCAGCAGGCACGGCATGGGCTGGTCGCCCAGCATGCGGGAGCGGTGGGCGTGCCAGCCTGGCCGCGGGTGCCCATCACGACCCAGCGCCCTCGTCCCTGCCCTTCGACTGGCTGCCCACCATGCGAGCCAGGGTTGTAGCGTTGCAAGGGCGCTGGGCACTGGTGGCACGCCCACGCAGCTCCCAGCGGCACGGTATGGGCTGCTCGACCAGCGTTCTGCAGCGGTGGGTGCCCCAGCCAGGCCGCGGGCGCCCATCTTGAGCCAGCCACCTCTTCCCTGCCCCTCAACTAACTGCCCAGCATGCGAGCCAGGGGTGCCACATTGCACAGACAATGGGCACGGGTGTCACACCCAGGCAGCCCCCAGCATGCACGGCATGGGCTGCTCGCCAAGCTTGCGGCAGCGGTGGGCACGCCAGCCAGGCCGTGGGCGCCCATCGCGAGCCAGCCCCCACGTCCCTGTCCCTCAACTAAGTGCCCAGCGAGCGAGCCAGGGGGGCCACGTCGCACAGACCCTGGGCTTGGGTGGCATGCCGAGGCAGCCCCCAGCAGGCACGGCATGGGCTGCTCGCGCAGCGTGCGGCAGCTGTAGCCAACCCCCTCGTCCCTGCCCCTCGACTGACTGCCCTGTGTGCGAGCCAGGGGTCCCACGTTGCACAGACCCAGGGATTTGATGGCACACCCAGGCAGCCCCCAGCAGGAACGGCATGGGTTGCTCGCCCAGCGTGCGGCAGCGGTGGGCGCGCCAGCTAGGCCGCGGGCCCCCATCGCGAGCCAGACCCCTCGTCCCTGTCCCTCGACTTACTGCCCAGTGTGCGAGCCAGAGGTATCGCATTGCAAGGGCCCTGGGAACGGGTGCCACACCCAGGCAGCCCCCAGCAGGCACGGCATGGGCTACTCGACCAGCGTGCTGCTGAGGTGGGTGCGCCAGCCAGGCCGTGGGCGCCCATCGCGAGTCAGCCACCTCTTCCCTGCCCCTCGACTAACTGCCCAGCGAGCGAGCCAGGGATGCCACATCGCACGGACCATGGGCATGGGTGTCACGCCCAGGAAGCCCCCAGCATGCACGGCATGGGCTGCTCGCCCAGCATGCGGCAGCGGTGGGCGCGCCAGCCAGGCTGTGGGCGCCATCGCGAGCCAGCCCCCTCGTCCCTGTCCCTCGACATAGTGCCCAGTGAGCGACCCAGGGGGGCCGCGTCGCACGGACCCTGGGCAGGGGAGGCACGCCCAGGCAGCCCCCAGCAGGCACGGCATGGGCAGCTCGTGCAGTGTGCGGCAGCGGTAGCAAGCTCCCTCATCCCTGCCCCTCGACTGACTGCCCAGCGTGCGAGTCAGGGGTGCCGCGTCGCACGGGCCCTGGGCTTTGATGGCACGCCAAGGCAGCCCCCAGCAGGCATGGCATGAGTTGCTCGCCCACAGTGCGGCAGCGGTGTGCGCGCCAGCTAGGCCGCGGACGCTCATCGTGAGCCAGCCCCCTCGTCCCTGCCCCTAGACTTACTACCCGGCGTGCGAGCAAGGGGTGTCGCGTCGCAAGGGCCCTGGGCACGGGTGGCACGCCGAGGCAGCCCCCAGCAGGCACGGAATGGGCTGCTCGCCCAGCGTGCAGCAGTGGTGGGTGCGTCAGCCAGGCCGCGGGCGCCCATCGCGAGCCAGCTCCCACGTCCCTTTCCCTCGACGTAGTGCCCAGCGAGCGACCTAGGGGGGCCGCATCGCATGGAACCTCGGCACGGGTGGCACACCCAGGCAGCCCCCAGCAGGCATGGCATGGGCTGCTCGCCCAGCGTGCAGCAGCGGTGTGCGCGCCAGCCAGGCTGCGGCCACCCATCGCAAGCCAGCCCCCACGTCCCTGTCCCTCGACGTAGTGCCCTGCGAGCGAGCCAGGGGGGTCGCGTCACACGGACCCTGGGCATGGGTGGCACGCCCCGGCAGCCCCCAGCAGGCTTGGCAGGGGCTGCTCGTGCAGTGTGCGGCAGCGGTAGCAAGCTCCCTCATCCCTGCCCCTCGACTGACTGCCCAGCGTACGAGTCAGGGGTGCCGCATCGCACGGACCCTGGGCTTTGATGGCACGCCAAGGCAGCCCCCAGCAGGCACGGCATGAGTTGCTCGCCCAGCGTGCGGCAGCAGTGTGCGCGCCAGCTAGGCCGCGGGCGCCCATCGCGAGCCAGCCCCCTCGTCCCTGCCCCTCGACTTACTACCCAGCGTGCGAGCAAGGGGTGTCGCGTCGCAAGGGCCCTGGGCACGGGTGGCACGCCCAGGCAGCCCCCAGAAGGCACGGAATGGGCTGCTCGCCCAGCGTGCGGCAGCGGTGGGCGCGTCAGCCAGGCCGCGGGCGCCCATCGCGAGCCAGCTCCCACGTCCCTGTCCCTCGACGTAGTGCTCAGCGAGCGATCCAGGGGGGCCGCATCACATGGAACCTCAGCACGGGTGGCATGCCCAGGCAGCCCCCAGCAGGCATGGCATGGGCTGCTCGCCCAGCGTGCGGCAGCGGTGTGCGCGCCAGCCAGGCTTCGGGCACCCATCGCAAGCCAGCCCCCACGTCCCTGTCCCTCGATGTAGTGCCCTGCGTGCGAGCCAGGGGGGTCACGTCGCACGGACCCTGGGCATGGGTGGCACTACCAGGCAGCCCCCAGCAGGCACGGCATGGGCTGCTCACCCAGCGTGCGGCAGCGGTGGGCGCGCCAGCCAGGCCGCGAGAGCCCATCGCGAGCCAGCCACCTCGTCGCTGCCCCTCGACTTACTACCCGGCGTGCGAGCAAGGGGTGTCACGTCGCAAGGGCCCTGGGCACGGGTGGCACGCCCAGGCAGCCCCCAGATGGCACGGAATGGGCGGCTCGCCCAGCGTGCGGCAGCGGTGGGCGCGTCAGCCAGGCCGCGGGCTCCCATCGCGAGCCAGCTCCCACGTCCCTGTCCCTCGACGTAGTGCCCAGCGAGCGACCCAGGGGGGCCGCATCACATGGAACCTCAGCACGGGTGGCATGCCCAGGCAGCCCCCAGCAGGCATGGCATGGGCTGCTCGCCCAGCGTGCGGCAGCGGTGTGCGCGCCAGCCAGGCTTCGGGCACCCATCGCGAGCCAGCCCCCACGTCCCTGTCCCTCGACTGACTGCCCTGCGTGCGAGCCAGGGGAGCCGCGTCGCACGGACCCTGGGCATGGGTGGCACTACCAGGCAGCCCCCAGCAGGCACGGCATGGGCTGCTCACCCAGCGTACGGCAGCGGTGGGCGCGCCAGCCAGGCCGCGAGAGCCCATCGCGAGCCAGCCCCCTCGTCCCTGCCCCTCGACTGACTGCCTAGCGTGCGAGCCAGGGTTACTGCATCGTACGGACCCTGGGCATGGTGGCACGCCCAGGCAGCCCCCAGCAGGCACGGCATGGGCTGCTCGCCCAGCGTGTAGCAGCGGTGGGTGTGCCAGCCAGGCCGCGGGCGCCCATCGCTAGCCAGCCCCCTCGTCCCTGCCCCTCGACTGACTGCTTAGTGTGCGAGCCACGGGTGTTGCGTTGCCCTGGACCTGGGCCCGGGTGGCACACCCAGGTAGCCCCAAGCAGGCACGGCATGGGCTGCTCGCCCAGCGTGCGGCAGCGGTGGGCGCGCCAGCCAAGCTGCGGGCGCCCATCGCGAGCCAGCCGCCTCGTCCCAGCCCCTCGACTGACTTCCCAGCGTGCGAGCCAGGGGTGCTGCATCGCATGGACCCTGGGCACAGGTGGCACGCCCAGGCAGCCCCCAGCAGGCACGGCATGGACTGCTCACCCAGCGTGCGAAAGCGGTGGCTGCGGAAGCCAGGCTGCGGGCGCCCTTCGCAAGCTAGCCCCCACATTCCTGTCCCTCGACTAAGTGCCCAGCGAGCGACCCAGGGGGGCCGTTTGCACGGACGCTGGGAATGGGTGGCATGCCCAGGCAGCCCCCAGCTGGCATGGCATGGGCTACTCGCCCAGCGTGCGGCAGTGGTGGGCGCGCTAGATAGGCCGCGGGCGCCCATCGCAAGCTAGCCCCCACGTTCCTGTTCCTCGAGTAAGTGCCCAGTGAGTGAGCCAGGGGGGCCGCGTCGCACGGACCCTTGGCACGGATGGCATGCCAAGGCTGCCCCCACCAGGCACGGCATTGGCTGCTCGGGCAGCGTGCGGCAGCAGCGGCCACGCCAGCCAGGCCGCGGGTGCCCATCGCGGGCTAGCCCCCACGTTCCTGTCCCTCGAATAAGTGCCAAGCGTGTGAGCCAGGGGTGCCACGTCGCACGGACCCTGGGCATGGGTGGCAGGCCCAGGCAGCCCCCAGCAGGCACGGCATAGGCCGCTCGCCCAGTGTGCTGCAGCGGTGGGCACACCAGCAAGGCCGCGGGCGCCCAATGTGAGCCAGCCCCCACGTCCCTATCCCTCGACTAAGTGCCCAGTGAGCGAGCCAGAGGGGCCACATTGCATGGACCCTGGGCATGGGTGGCACGCCAAGGCAGCCCCCAGCAGGCACGGCATGGACTGCTCGCCCAGCGTGCTGCAGCGCTGGGCGCGCCAGCCAGGCCGCGGGCGCCCATCGCGAGCTAGCCCCCACGTTCCTGTCCCTCGACTATGTGCCCAGTGATCGAGCCAGGGGGACCGCATCGCACAGACCCTTGGCACGGTTGTCACACCCGGGCAGCCCCCAGCAGGCACAGCATGGCCTGCTTGCCCAGTGTGCGGCAGCGGTGGGCTCGCCAGCCAGGCCGCGGGCGCCCATCGCGAGCCAGCCCTCTCGTCCCTGCCCCTTGACTGACTGCCCAGGGTGCAAGCCAGGGGTGCCGTTTTGCACGGACCTTGGGCACAGGTGGCACGCCCATGCAGCCCCCAGTTAGCACGGCATGGGCTGCTCGCCCAGCGTGTAGCAGCGGTGGGCGTGCCAGCCAAGCCGCGGCCGCCCATCGCGAGCTGGCCGCCTCGTCCCTGCCCCTCGACTGACTGCCCAGCGTGCGAGCCAGGGGTGCCGCGTCACACGGACCCGGGGCATGGGTGGCATGCCCAGGCAGCCCCCAGCAGGAACGGCATGGGCTACTCACCCAGCGTGCGGCAGCGGTGGCCACAGAAGCCAGGCCGCAGGCGCCCACCGCAAGCTAGCCCCCACGTTCCTGTCCCTCGACTAAGTGCCCAGCGAGCAAGCCAGGGGGCCCCCTTGCACAGACCCTGGGCATGGCTGGCATGCCCAGGCAGCCCCCAGCAGGCACGGCATGGGCTGCTCGCCCAGCGTGCAGCAGCGGTGGGAGCGCTAGATAGAACGCGGGCGCCCATCGTGAGCAAGCCCCCACGTTCCTGTCCCTCGACTAAGTGCCCAGCGCGCGAGCCAGGGGGGCCGTGTCACACAGACCCTTGGCTCGTGTGGCATGCCCAGGCAGCCCCCAGCAGGCATGGCATGGGCTGCTCGCCCAGCGTGCGGCGGAGGTGAGCGCGCCAGCCAGGCTGCGGGCGCCCAACGCGAGCTAGCCCCCACATTCCTGTCCCTCGACTAAGTGCCCATCGAGCGAGCCAGGGGCGACGCGTCAAACGGGCCCTGGGCATGGGTGGCACGCCCAGGCAGCCCCCAGCAGGCACGGCATGGGCTGCTCGCCCAGCTTGCTGCAGCGGTGGGCGCGCTAGCCAGGCCGCGGGCGCCCATCGCGAGCTAGCCACACGTTCCTGTCCCTCGACTAAGTGACCAGCGAGCGAGCCATTAGAGCCACATCGCACAGACCCCGGGCATGTGTGGCACGCCCAGGCAGCCACCAGCAGGTACGGCATGGGCTACTCGCCCAGCGCGCGGCTGAGGTGAGCGCACCAGCCAGGCCGCGGGCGGCCATCGCGAGCCAGCCCCCTTGTCCCTGCCCCTTGACTCACTGCCCAGTGTGCGAGCCAGGGGTGTCGCGTCGCACAGACCCTGGGCATGGGTGGCACAACCAGGCAGCCCCCAGCAGGCACGGCATGGGCTTCTCGCCCAGCGAGCGGCAGCGGTGGCCGCGCAAGCCAGGCCGCGGGCGCCCATTGCGAGCAGGCCCCCTCGTCCCTGCCCCTCGACTGACTGCCCAGCGTGCGAGCCAGGGGTGCCGCATCGCAGGGACACTGGGCACTGGTGGCATGCCCAGGCAGCCCCCAGCAGGCACGGCGTGGGCTGCTCGCCCAGCGTGCGGCAGCGGTGGTCGCGCTAGCCAGGCCACGGGCTCCCAGCGCGAGCTTGCTCCACGTTCCTGTCCCTCGACTAAGTGACCAGCGAGCGAGCCAGGAGACCCACGTCGCACAGAACCTTGGCACGTGTGGCACGCCCAGGCATCCACCAGCAGGCACGGCATGGGCTACTCACCCAGCGCGCGGCAGAGGTGAGCGCACCAGTCAGGCCGCGGGCGCCCATCGCGAGCCAGCCCCCTCGTCCCTGCCCCTCGACTCACTGCCTAGCGTGCGAGCCAGGGGTGCCATGTTGCACAGACCCTGGGCATGGGTAGCACGCCCAGGCAGCCCCCAGCAGGCACGGCATGGGCTTCTCGCCCAGCAAGCGGCAGCGGTGGCCGTGCGAGCCTGGCCGTGGACGCCCATCGCGAGCCAGCCCCCTCGTTCCTGCCCCTCGACTGACTTCCCAGCGTGCGAGCAAGGGGTGCTGCGTCGCATGGACCCTGGGCACGGGTGGCACGCCCAGGCGGCCCCCAGCAGGCACGGCATGGGCTGCTCGCCCAGTGTGTGGCAGCGATGGGTGCGCTAGCCAGGCCGCTGGCTCCCATCGCGTGCTAGCCCCACGTTCCTGTCCCTCGACTAAGTGACCAGCGAGCGAGCCAGGAGAGCCACGTCGCACAGACCCTGGGCATGTGTGGCATGCCCAGGCAGCTACCAGCAGGCACGGCATGGGCTACTCGCCCAGCGCGCGGCAGAGGTGAGCGCACCAGCCAGGCCGCGGGCGCCCATCGCGAGCCAGCCCCCCGTCACTGCCCCTCAACTCACTGCCCAGCGTGCGAGCCAGGGGTTCCGTGTCGCACAGACCCTGGGCATGGGTGGCACGCCCAGGCAGCCCCCAGCAGGCACGGCATGGGCTTCTCGCCCAGCGAGAGGCAGCGGTGGCCGCGGACGCCCATCGCGAGCCGGCCCCCTCGTCCCTGCCCCTCGACCGACTGCCCAGCGTGCGAGCCAGGGGTGCCGCGTCGCAGGGACCCTGGGCACTAGTGGCACACCCAGGCAGCCCCCAGCAGGCACGGCATGGGCTGCTCACCCAGTGTGCTGCAGCGGTGGGCGCGCCAGCCCTGCCGCGGGCGCCCATCGAGAGCCAGCCCCCCCGTCCCTGCCCCTTGACTGACTGCCCAGCGTTCGAGCCAGGGGTGTCACGTTGCACGGGTCCTGGGCACGGGTGGCATGACCAGGCATCCCCCAGCAGGCACGGCATGGGCTGCTCACCCAGTGTGCGGCAGCGGTGGGCGCGTCAGCCAGGCCGCGGGCCCCCATCGCGAGCCAGCCGCCACGTCCCTGTCCCTCGACTATGTGCCCAGCGAGCGAGCCATGGGTGCCGCGTGGCATGGACCCTTGCCATGGGTGGCACACCCAGGAAGCCCCCAAAAGGCAAGGCATGGGCTGCTCGCCCAGCGTGCGGCAGCGGTGGGCGCGCTAGCCAGGCCGCGGGCGCCCATCGCGAGCCAGCCCCCACATCCCTGTCCCTCGATGTTGTACCCAGCGAGCAAGCTAGGGGGGCCGAGTTGCACGGACCCTAGGCATGGGTGGCATGCCCAGGCAGCCCCCAGCAGGCACGGCATGGGCTGCTCGCCCAGTGTGCGGCAGCGGTCGGCGCGCCAGCCAGGCCACAGGCGCCCATCGAGAGCCAGCCCCCTCGTCCCTGTCCCTCGACTAAGTGCCCAGCGAGCGAGGCAGGGGAGCCTCGTCGCACGGACCCTTGGCACGGGAGGTATGCCCAAGACACCCCCAGCAGGAACAGTGTGGGCCAAGTGCCCAGCGTACGGTAGAGGTGGGCGCGCCAGCCACGCGACGGGCGCCTTTTGCGAGCTAGCCCCCTCATCCCTCTCCGTCGACTAAGTGCCCAGCGAGCAAGCCAGGGGAGCCGCGACGCACAGACCCTTGGCATGGGTGTCACGCCCAGGCAGCCCCCAGCAGGTACAGCATGGCCTGCTTGCCCAGTGTGCGGACACGGTGGGCGGGCCTGCCAGGCCGCGGGTGCCCATCGCGAGCAAGCCCCCTCGTCGCTGCCCCTCGACTGACTGCCCAGTGTGCGAGCCAGGGATGCCGTGTCGCATGGACCCTGGGCATGGGTGGCATGCCCGGGCAGCCCCAGCTAGCACGGCATGGGCTACTCGCCCAGCATGCGGCAGCGGTGGGCGCGCCAGCCAAACCGCCGCCGCCCATCGTGAGCCGGCCGCCTCGTCCCTGCCCCTCGACTGACTGCCCAGCGTGCAAGCTAGGAGTGACGCATTGCACAGACCCTGGGCATGGGTGGCACGCCCAGGCAGCCCCCAGAAGGAACGGCATGGGCTGCTCGCCCAGCGTGCCGCAACGGTGGGCGCGCTAGATAGGCGGTGGGCACCCATCGCGAGCTAGCCCCCACATTCCTGTTCCTCGACTAAGTGCCCAGTGAGCGAGCCAGGGGGACTGCGTCGCACAGACCCTTGGCACGGGTGGCATGCCAAGGCAGCCCCCAGCAGGCACGGCATTGGCGGCTCACCCACCGTGCAGCAGCGGCGGGCACGCCAGCCAGGCAGCGGACGCCCATCGCGGGCTAGCCCCCACGTTCCTGTCCCTCGACTAAGTGCCCAGCGAGCGAGCCAGGGGGACCGCGTTGCACAGACCCTGGGCACGAGTGGCACACCCAGGCAGCCCCCCGCCGGCATGGCATGGGCTGCTCACCCATCGTGCGGCTGCGGCGGGCGCACCAGCCAGGCCGCGGACGCCCATCGCAAGCCAGCCCCCTTGTCCCTGCCCCTCGGTGGACTGCCCAGCGTGCAAGCCAGGGGTGCCGCGTCGCACAGACCCTGGGCATTGGTGGCAGGCCTAGGCAGCCCACAGCAGCCACGGTATAGGCTGCTTGCCCAACGTGCTGCAGCGGTTGGCGCACCAGCCAGGCTGCGGGAGCCCAACGTGAGCCAGCTCCCACGTCCCTGTCCCTCGACTAAGTGCCCGGTGAGCGAGCCAGGGGGGCCACATCACATGGACCCTGGGCACGGGTGGCATGCCCAGGCAGCCCCCAGCAGGCACAGCATGGGCTTCTCGCCCAGCGTGCGGCAGCAGTATGCGCGCCAGCCAGGCCGCAGGCGCCCATCGCGAGCTAGCCCCCACGTTCCTGTCCCTCAACTATGTGCCCTGCGAGCGAGCCAGGGGGGCCGCGTCGCACTGACCCTTGGCATGGGTGGCACACCAAGGCAGCCCCCAGCAGGCATGACATGGGCTGCTCACCCAGCGTGCGGCAGCGGTGGGCGTGCTAGCCAGGCCACGGGCGCCCATCGCTAGCAAGTCCCCACGTTCCTGTCCCTCGACTAAGTGCGCAGCGAGCGAGCCAGGGGGGCCGCGTTGCACAGTCCCTGGGCACGTGTGGCACACCCAGGCAGCCCCCAGTAGGTACGGCATGGGCTGCTCACCCAGCGTAAGGCAGAGGTGAGCGCGCCAGCCAGGCCGCGGGCGCCCATCTCGAGCCAGCCCCCTAGTCCCTGCCCCTCGACTCAATGCCCAGCGTGCGAGCCAGGGTTGCCGCGTCGCACGGACCCTGGGCATGGGTGGCACGCCCAGGCATCCCCCAGCAGGCACGGCCTGGGCTGCTCGCCCAGCGTGCAGCAGCAGTGGCCGCGCAAGCCAGGCAGCGGGCGCCCATCGCAAGCTAGCCCCCACGTTCCCATCCCTCGACTAAGTGCCCAGTGGGTGAGCCATGGGGGCCACATCGTACAGACCCTGGGCATGTGTGGGATGCCAAGGCAGCCCCCAGCAGGCACGGGATGGGCTGCTTGCCCAGCGTGCGGCAGTGGTGGGCGCGCCAGCCAGGCCGCTTGCGACCATCGTGAGCCAGCCCACGAGTCCCTGCCCCTCGACTGACTGCCCAGCGAGCGAGCCAGGAGTGCCGTGTCGCACGGACCCTGGGCACGGGTGGCATGCCTGGGAAGCCCCCAGCTGGCACGGCATGGGCTACTTGCCCAGTGTGCTGCAGCGGTGGGTGCGCCAGCCAGGCCGCGGGCGCCATCACGAGCTAGCCCCCACGTTCTTGTCCCTCGACTAAGTGCCCATCGAGCGAGCCAGGGGGGACACGTTGAACGGACCCTGGGCACGGGTGGCATGCCCAGGCAGCCCCCAGTAGGCATGGCTTGGGCTGCTCACCCAGCGTACAGCAGCGGTGGGCCCACTAGCCAAGCCGCGGCCGCCCATCGCGAGCTAGCCCCACGTTCCTGTCCCTCGACTAAGTGACCAGCGTTCGAGCCAGGGTAGCCACATCGCAGAGACCCTGGGCACGTGTGGCATGCCCAGGCAGCCCCCAGCAGGCACGGCATGGGCTACTCGCCCAGCGCGTGGCAGAGGTGAGCGCGCCAGCCAGTCCGCGGGCGCCCATCGCGAGCCAGCCCCCTCGTCCCTGCCCCTCGACTCACTGCCCAGCGTGCGAGCCACGGGTGCCGCGTCCCACAGACCCTGGACATGGGTGGCACGCCCAGGCAGCCCCCAGCAGGCACGGCATGGGCTGCTTGCCCAGTGAGCAGCAGCGGTGGCCATGCAAGCCCGGCCGCGGGCACCCATTGCGAGCCGGCCCCCTCGTCCCTGCCCCTCGACTGACTGCCCAGTGTACAATCCAGGGGTGCCGCGTTGCACGGACCCTGGGCACTGGTGGCATGCCCAGGCAGCCCCCAGCAGGCACGGCATGGGCTGCTCGCCCAGCGTGCAGTAGCAGTGGATGCAGAAGCCAGGCCGCGGGCGCCCATCGCAAGCTAGCCCCCGCGTTCCAGTCCCTCGACTAAGTGCACAGTGAGCGAGCCAGGGGGGCCGCATTCAACTGACCCTGGGCATGGGTGGCACGCCCAGGCAGCCCCCAGCAGGCATGGCATGGGCTGCTCGCCCTGCGTGCGGCAGCGGTGGGCACGCTAGATAGGCCGCGGGCGCCCATCATGAGCTAGCCCCAACGTTCCTGTACCTCGACTAAGTGCCCGGTGAGCGAGCCAGGGGGGCCGCGTTGCACAGACCCTTGGCACGTGTGGCATGCCAAGGCAGCCCCCAGCAGGCACGGCATTGGCTGCTCGCCCAGCGTGCGGCAGCGGCGGGTGCACCAGCCAGGTAGCGGGCGCCCATCGCGGGCTATCCCCCGCGTTCCTGTCCCTCGACTAAGTGCCCAGCGAGCGAGCCAGGGGGGCCGCATCGCATGGACTCTGGGCACGGGTGGCACACCCAGGCAGCCCCCAGCCGGCATGGCATGGGCTGCTTGCCCATCGTGCGGCAGCAGCGGGCGTGCCGGCCAGGCCGCGGACGCCCATCGCGAGCCAGACCCCTTGTCCCTGCCCCTCGACGGACTGCCCAGCGTGCGAGCCAGGGGTGCTGCATCGCGCAGACCCTGGGCACGAGTGGCAGGCCCAGGCAGCCCCCAGCAGGCATGGCATAGGCTGCTCGCCCAGCGTGCAGCAGCGGTGGCCGTGCAAGCCAGGCCGCGGGCGCCCATCGCAAGCTAGCCCCCACGTTCCCGTCCCTCGACTAAGTGCCCAGCAAGGGAGCCAGGGGGGCCGTGTCGCACGGACCCTGGGCATGGGTGGCACACCCAGGCAGCCCCCAGCCGGCACGGCATGGGCTGCTCGTCCATCGTGCGGCTGCGGCGGGCGCGCCACCCAGGCCGCGGGCGCCGATTGCGAGCCTGCCCCCTCATCCCTGCCCCTCGACTGACTGCCCAGCGATGCAGCCAGGGGAGCCGTGTCACACGGACCCTGGGCACTGGATGAATTCACAGGCAGCCCCCAGCAGGCACGGCATGGGCCAAGTGCCCAGCGTGCAGCAGCAAGGCCACAGGCGCCCATCACGAGACAGCCCCCTCGTCCCTGTGCCTGGACTAAGTGCCCAGTGAGTGAGCCAGGGGAGCCGCGTCAAACGGACCCTGGGCATGGGAGGCATGCCAAGACAGCCCCAAGCAGGCACGGCATGGGCCAAGTGCCCAGTGTGCGGCAGCGGTGGGCCCACCAGCGAGGCCACAGGCGCCCATCTCGAGCCAGCCCCCTCGTCCCTGTCCTTCAACAAAGTGCCCAGCGAGCGATGCAGGGGAACCATGTCGCATGGACCATGGGCACGGGAGGCATGCCCAGGGAGCCCCCAGCAGGCACAGCATTGGCCCAGTGCCCAGCGTATGGCAGCAGTAGGCGCACCAGCTAGGCCACAGGTGCCCATCATGAGCCAGCCCACTCGTCTCTGTCCCTCGACTAAGTGCCCAGCGAGCGAGCCAGGGGAGCCGTGTCGCACGGACCCTGGGCATGGGAGGCATTCCCAGGCAGCCCCCACCAGGCACGGCATGGGCCAAGTGCCCAGCGTGCGGCAGCAGCGGGCGCACCGGCGAGGCCACAAACGCTGATCGCCAGCCTGCCCCATCGTCCCTGTCCCTCGACTAAGTGCCCAACGAGCGAGCCAGGGGAGCCACGTCGCATAGACCCTCGGCACGGGAGGCATGCCCCGGCAGCCCCCAGCAGGCACGGCACGGGCCAAGTGCCGATTGTGCGGCAGCGGTGGGCGCGCCAGCCAGGCCACAAGCGCCCATCGCGAGCCAGCCCCCTGGTCCCTGTGCCTCGACTAAGTGCCCAGCGAGCGAGCAAGGGGAGCCGCGTCGCACGGACCCTGGGCACGGGTGGCATGCCCAGGCTGCCCCCAGCAGGCACGGCATGGGCTGCTCGCCCAGTGTGCTACAGTGGTGGGCGCGCCGGCCAGGCCGTGGGCGCCCATCGCGAGCCAGCCCCCTCCTCCCTGTCCCTCGACTGACTGCCCAGCATGCGAGCCAGGGGTGCCACGTTGCACGGACCATGGGCACGGTCGGCACGCCATGGCAGCCCCCACGTTCCTGTCCCTCGACATAGTGCCCAGTGAGCAAACCAGGGGTGCCGCATCGCACAGACCCTGGGCATGGGAGGCTCGCCCAGGCAGCCCCCAGCAGGCACGGCATGGGCGGCTCGCCCAGCGTACGGAAGGGGTGGGCACGTCATCCAGGCCGCGGGCGCCCATCGCGAGCCAGCCCCCACGTCCCTGTCCCTCGACTGACTGCCCAGGGTGCAATCCAGGGATGCCGCATTGCATGGACCCTGGGCACGGCTGGCTCGCCCAGGCAGCCCCCAGCAGGCACGGCCTGGGCTGCTCGCCCACCGTGTGGCAGCGGTGGGCGCGCCAGCCAGGCCGCGGGCGCCCATCGCGAGCCAGCCCCCTCGTCCCTGTCCCTCGACCGACTGCCAAGCGTGCGAGCCAGGGGTGCCACGTTGCACAGACCATGGGCACGGGTGGCACACCCAGGAAGCCCCCAGCAGGCATGGCATGGGCTGCTCGCCCAGCGTGCGGCAGCGGTGGGCGCGCCAGTCAGGCTGCGGGCGCCCATCCTGAGCCAGCACCCACGTCCCTGTCCCTCGACGTAGTGCCCAGCGAGCAATTCAGGGGTGCCGTGTCACACAGACCCTGGGCACAGGAGGCTAGCCCAGGCAGCTACCATCAGCCACGGCATGGGCGGCTCGTCCAGCGTACGGAAGTGGTGGGCGCGTCATCATGGCCGCAGGCGCCCATCGCGAGCCAGCCCCCATGTCCCTGTCCCTCGACTGACTGCCAAGGGTGCGAGCCAGGGATGCCATGTTGCATGGACCCTGGGCATGGGTGGCACACCCAGGCATCCCCCAGCAGGCACGGCATTGGCTGCTCGCCCAGCGTGCGGCAGCGGTGGGCGCGCCAGCCAGGCCGCGGGCGCTCATTGCGAGCCAGCCCCCATGTCCCTGTCCCTCAACGTAGTTCCCAGATAGCGAGCCAGGGGGGCCGCATCACACGGACCCTGGCATTGGTGGCAAGCCCAGGCAGGCCTCAGCAAGCACAGCATGGGCTGCTCGCCCAGCTTGCGGCAGTGGTGGGCGCGCCAGCCAGGCCGCGGGCGCCCATCGCGAGCCAGCCCTCTCGTCCCTGCCCCTCGACTGACAGCCCAGCTTGCGAGCCAGGGGTGCCACGTCGCACAGACCCTGGGCACAGGTGGCATGCCCAGGCAGCCCCCAGCAGGCACGGCATGGGCTTCTTTTCCAGTGTGCAGCAGCGGTGGGCGCGCCAGCCAGGTCGCGGGCGCCCATCGCGAGCCAGCCACCACGTCCCTGTCCCTTGACTAAGTGCCCTGTGAATGAGCCAGGGGGGCCGCGTCGCACGGACCCTGGGCATGGGTGGCATGCCCAGGAAGCCCCCAGCAGGCGCGGCATGGGCTACTCACCCAGCGTGCGGCAGCAGTGGGCGCGCCAGCCAGGCAGCAGGCGCCCATCGCGAGCCAGCCCCCTCGTCCCTGTCCCTCGACCGACTGCCCAGCGTGCGAGCCAGTGGTGCCACGTTGCACAGACCATGGGCATGGGTGGCACACCCAGGAAGCCCCCAGCAGGCACGGCATGGGCTGCTCGCCCAGCGTGCGGCAGCGGTGGGCGCGCCAGCAAAGCCGCGGGCGCCCATCCTGAGCTAGCCCCCACGTCCCTGTGCCTCGACGTAGTGCCCAGCGAGCAATTCAGGGGTGCTGCATTGCACAGACCTTGGGCACGGGAGGCTCGCCCAGGCAGCTCCCAGCAGCCATAGCATGGGCGGCTCGCCCAGTGTACGGAAGCGGTGAGCGCGTCATCCAGGCCGCGGGCGCCCATCGTGAGCCAGCCCCCACATCCCTTTCCCTCGACTAAGTGCCCAGCGAGCAAGCAAGGGGGCCGCATCGCACAGACCATGGGCATGGGTGGGCACGCCCAGGCGCCCATCGCGAGCCAGCCCCCTCGTCCCTGCCCCTCGGCTGAATACCCAGTGTGCGAGCCAGGGGTGCCGCGTCGCACGGACCCTGGGCACGGGTGGCACGCCCAGGCCGTCCCCAGCAAGCACGGTATGAGCTTCTCGCCCAGCGTGCGGCAGCGATGGCCACGCCAGCCAGGCCGCGGGCGCCCATCGCGAGCCAGCCCCATTGTCCCTCCCCCTCGACTGACTGCCCTGCGTGCGAGCCTGGGGTGCTGCATTGCATGGACCCGTTGCACGGGTGGCATGCCCAGGCAGCCCCCAGCAGGCATGGCATGGGCTTCTCGCCCAGCGTGCGGCAGCAGTGGGCACGCCAGCCAAGCCGCGGGCTCCCATCGCGAGCCACCCCCTCATCCCTGCCCCTCGGCTGAATGCCCAGCGTGCGAGCCAGGAGTGCCGCGTCGCTCAGACCCTGGGCACGGATGGCACACCCAGGTAGTCCCCAGCAGGCATGGCATGGGCTGCTCACCCAGCGAGCGGCAGCGGTAGGCGTGCCAGCCAGGTCGCGGGCGCCCATAGCTAGCCAGCCCCCACGTCCCTGGCCCTCGACGTAGTGCCCAGTAAGCGAGCCAGGGGGGCTGTGTCGCATGGACCCTGGGCACGGGTGGCACGCCCAGGCAGCCCCTAGCAGGCCCGGCATGGGTTGCTCGCCCAGCGTGCGGCAGTGGTGGGCGCGCCAGCCAGGCCACGGGCGCCCATCGCGAGCCAGCCCCCTCGTCCCCGCCCCTTGACTGACTGCCCAGCGTGCAAGCCAGGGGTGCCACGTCGCACGGACCGTAGGCATGGGTGCACACCCAGGCAGCCCCAAGCAGGCACGGCATGGGCTGCTCGCCCAGCGTGCGGCAGCGGTGGGCGAGCCAGCCAGGCCGCTGGCGCCTATTGCGAGCCAGCCCCCTCGTCCCTGCCCCTCGACTGACTGCCCTGTGTGCGAGCCTGGGGTTTTGCGTTGCATGGACCCTTTGCATGGGTGGCACGCCCAGGCAGCCCCCAGCCGGCATGGCATGGGCTTCTCGCCCAGCGTGCGGCAGCGGTGGGCGCGCCAGCCAAGCCGCGGGCCCCCATCGCGAGCCACCCCCTCGTCCCTGCCCCTCGGTTGAATGCCCAGCATGCGAGCCAGGGGTGCCACGTCGCACGGACGCTGGGCACGGGTAGCACGCCCAGGCAGTTCCCAGCAGGCACGGCATGGGTTGCTCGCCCAGCGTGCGGCAGCGGTAGGCGCACCAGCTGGGCCGCGGGCGCCCATCACGAGCCAGCCCCCACGTCCCTGTCCCTCGACGTAGTGCCCAGCGAGCGAGCCAGGGGGGCCGCGTCGCACGGACCCTGGGCATGGGTGGCACGCCCAGGCAGCCCCCAGCAGGATCGGCATGGGCTGCTCCCCTAGCGTGCGGCAGTGGTGGGCGCGCCTGCCAGGCCGCAGGTGCCCATCGCGAGCCAGCCCCCTTCTACCTGCCTCTCGACTGACTGCCCAGCGTGCGAGCCAGGGGTGCCGCGACGCACGGACCCTGGGCACGGGTGGCACGTGCAGGCATCCCCCAGCAGGCTCGGCATGGGCTGCTTGCCCAGCGTGCGGCAGCGGTGGGCTTGCCAGCCAAGCCACGGGCGCCCATCGCGAGCAAGCCCCCTCGTCCCTGCCCCTCGGCTGAATGCCCAGAGTGCGAGCCAGGGGTTACGCGTCGCACGGACCCTGGGCACGGGTAGCACACCCAGGCAGCCCCCAGCAGGGACGGCATTCGCTGCTCGCCCAGCATGCAGCAGCGGTGGGCGCGCCACCCAGGCCGCGGGTGCCGATTGCGACCGAGCCCCCACGTCCCTCGATGTAGTGCCCAGCGAGCAAGCCAGGGGGGCCGCGTTGCACGGACCCTGGGAATGGGTGGCATGTTCAGGCAGCCCCCAGCAGGCACAGCATGGGCTGCTCGCTGAGCGTGCGGAAGCGGTGGGCGGGCCAGCCAGGCCGCGGGCTCCCATCGCGAGCCAGCCCCCACGTCCCTGTCCCTCGACTGACAGCCCAACGAGCGAGCCAGGGGGGCCGCATCGCACGGACCCTCAGCACTGGTGGCACGCACAGGTAGCCCCCAGCAAGCTCGGCATGGGCTGCTCGCCCAGCGTGCGGCAGCGGTGGGCGCGCCAGCCAAGCCGCGGGCGCCCATCGCGAGCCAGCCCCCTCGTCCCTGCCCCTCGACTGACAGCCCAGCGTGCAAGCCAGGGGTGCCGCATCGCACGGACCCTGGGCACCGGTGGCATGCCCAGGCAGTCCCCAGCAGGCACGGCATGGGCTGCTCGCCCAGCGTGCGGCAGCAGTAGGCGCGCCAGCCTGGCCGCGGGCACCCATCGCGAGCCAGCCCCCATGTCCCTGTCCCTCGATGTAGTGGCCAGCGAGCGAGCCAGGGGGGACACGTCGCACAGACCCTGGGCACGGGTGGCACGCCCAGGCAGCCCCCAGCAGGCACGGCATTGGCTGCTCGCCCAGCGTGCAGCAGCGGTGGGCGCGCCAGTCAGGCCACTAGCGCCCATCGCAAGCCAGCCCCCTCATGCCTGCCCCTCGACTGACTGCCCAGCATGCGAGCCAGGGGTGCCACAGCTGTCACCAGCAGGCACGGCGCCAGCCTTGCCAGGGGCACCCCACACGAGCCAGCCGCGAGCTTGCTGTGCGGCTCAGCACATGCTGTGGGCGTTGATTTCATGGGCAAGCTGGCCTTGGCCGTGGCCCCTGGCTCTGGTGGACCCTGAGGGCTGCCATGGGGTGGCTGGAGGTGCGCTGGACAGGGCAGCCAGCATGCACCATGGGCCAGGCAGAGGCACGGCTGCCCAAGCCTGCTCGCAGCAATGCCCAGTTGCGAAATTATTGTGAATTGACCGTCTTTTCATCATGGAATAGGTCCCGAAATGACTCAAATAATTCGTGTAATTCATGAGGAGTCTGCCTCTGAAGTTTGGGATCATTTCGACTCACGAGCTATTTTTGATGATTTTTTCAATTTTCGGCTGTAGAAAATTCATTAAAAAAACTTTATTGCCCAGAAAATTCTGAAATTTTTTCTGGTGGTAGATATGATTATTCTCCATTTACGTACAAAATTTCAGCTCAAAATTCCTTGGAAATAATTTTTTAGACCCATTATGACGGCTCAGACATATTGATGTTTCCTCTTGCCGGGAGTGAAATTTCATTTAAGACTCTTTAAGGGGGAGGTGGTCACCTAGCTTGCTGGGTGCCAACAGGCCATGCGTGCCTCCCCCCCTGCCCATCCCACATGGGCAGGCGCTGGGCTTGGGCAATCCAGCGCGCATGGCATGGGCATGGCGGCTTGCTGCCTTGCCCATCCAGCCGGTGGTGCGTGGCTGTGGCGGCCACCACCGCCGGCAGGCAGGCGGCTGGCGATGTCGGTCGAAGAGTGTGGGATGCCCGATCAGTAGCCGACGGAGTGGGGAAAATGTGGGAAACAAAATCCACTAAATTGTGGGAACAAAATGAGAAAAATCGTGGGATAATGAGCTGGGATGTGGCTACACAAGCTCGACGGTGTGGGCGGCGAAGCTAACGATGATGCATGCTACGTGAGGGCCAAATCGCTGGGGGGATTTTGAGCATGCGGAGTGCTTCATCGCAGGCCCTCGAGGTGGCGGATGCGGGGCTGGATCCCGATGCCCAGGCTTGCCTAGGCGGACTCATTGCGCAGCATGATCGACGACACAATTGTCGGCCGTTAGAAAAGAGCGAGCCACACGGCCAGCCTGGGCAAGGCGTGACACCCCTGCTGCCAAGGCCTCATCGACAGGAAAAACGTGCGCAATGAAATGAGAAAAATTGTGGGATAATGAGCTGGGATGTGGCTACACAAGCTCGACGGTGTGGGCGGCGAAGCTAACGATGATGCATGCTACGCAAGGGCCAAATCGCTGGGGGGATTTTGAGCATGCGGAGTGCTTCATCGCAGGCCCTCGAGGCGGCGGACGTGGGGTTGGATCCCGATGCTCAGGCTTGCCTAGACGGACTCGTTGTGCAGCACGGTCGGCGACACGATCATTGGCCGTTAGCAACGAGCGAGCCACACGGCCAGCCCGGGCAAGGCATGACACCCCTGCTGCCAAGGCCTCATCGGTGGGAAAAACGTGGGTAACGAAATGAGAGAAATTGTGGGATAGTGAGCTGGGATGTGGCTAGACAAACTCGACGGTGTGGGCGGCGAAGTTAACGATGATGCATGCTACGTGAGGGCCAAATCGCTGGGGGGATTTTGAGCATGCGGAGTGCTTCATCGCAGGCCCTCGAGGTGGCAGATGCAGGGCTGGATCCCGACGCCCAGGCTTGCCTAGGCGGACTCATTGCGCAGCGTGATCGACGACACAATCATCGGCCGTTAGCAAAGAGCGAGCCACACGGCCAGCCTGGGCAAGGCGTGACACCCTTGCTGCCAAGGCCTCATCGACAGGAAAAACGTGCGCAACAAAATGAGAAAAATCGTGGGATAATGAGCTGGGATGTGGCTACACAAGCTCAACGGTGTGGGCGGCGAGGCTAACGATGATGCATGCTACGTGAGGGCCAAATCGTTGGGGGGAATTTCGAGCATGCAGAGTGCTTCGTCGTAGGCCCTCGAGGCGGCGGACGTGGGGTTGGATCCCGACACTCAGGCTTGCCTAGGTGTACTCGTTGCACAGCGCGATTGACGACACGATCATCGGCCATTAGCAATGAGCGAGCCACACGGCCAGCCTGGGCACCCCTGCTGCCAAGGCCTCATCGGTGGGAAAAATGTGGGCAACGAAGCCAGAATAATCGTGGGATAATGAGCTGGGAGGTGGCTAGACAATCTCGATGTGTTGGGCGGCGAAGCTAATGATGATGCATGCTACGTGAGGGCCAAACCATTGGGGGGATTTCGAGCATGCGGAGTGCTTCGTCGCAGGCCCTCGAGGCGGCTGACTTGGGGTTGGATCTCGATGCTCAGGCTTGCCTAGGCGGACT
>JAJFZO010000885.1:125000-140000 GCA_021397835.1 Moringa oleifera | reverse complement strand
CCAGGCAGCCTCCAGCAGGCACGGCATGGGCCAAGTGCCCAGCATGCGGCAGCGGTGGGCGCACCAGGCAAGCCACGGGCTCCCATCGCGAGCCAGCCCCCTTGTTCCTGTCCCTTGACTAAGTGCCCAGCGAGCGAGCCAGGGGAGCTGCGTCGCATGGACCCTGGGCATGAAAGACATGCCCCGGAAGCCCCCAGGAGGCACGGGATGGGCCAAGTGCCCAGCGTGCGGCAGCGATGGGCGCGCCAGCCAGGCCACAGGCGCCCATCTCGAGCCAGGCCCCTCGTCCCTGTCCCTCGACTAACTGCTCAGCGAGCGAGCCAGGGGAGCTGCGTTGCACAGAACCTGGGAACGGGAGGCATGCCCCAGCAACCCCCAGCAGGCACGGCATGGGCCAAGTGCACAGCGTGCGGTAGAGGTGAGCACGCCAGCCAGGCGACGGGCGCCCTTCGCGAGCCAGCCCCCTCGTCCCTGTCCCTCGACTAAGTGCCCAGCGAACGAGCCAGGGGAGCCATGTCGCACAGACCCTGGGCACGGGAGGCATGCCCAGGCAGCCCCCAGTATGCACAGAGTTGGCAAAGTGGCATACGTGCGGCAGCGGTGGGCGCGCCAGCCAGGCCACAGGCGCCCATCGCGAGCCAGCCCCCTCGTCCCTTTCCCTCGACTAAGTGCCCAGCTAGCGAGCCAACGAAGCTGGGTCGCATGCACCCTGCACACGGGAGGCATGCCCCGGCAGCCCCCAGCAGGCACAGCATGGGCCAAGTGCCCAGCGTGGGGCAGCGGTGGGCGCGCCAGCCAGGCCACAGGCGCCCATCTCGAGCCAGCACCCTCGTCCCTGTCCCTCTACTAAGTGCTCAGCGAGCGAGCCAGGGGAGCAGGGTCACATGGACCCTGGGAATGGGAGGCATGCCCCTGCAACCCCCAGCAGGCGCGGCATGGGCCAAGTGCCCAGTGTGCGGTAGAGGTGAGTGCGCCAGACAGGCGATGGGTGCCCTTCGCGAGCCAGCCCCCTCGTCCCTGTCCCTCGACTAAGTGCCCACCGAACGAGCCAGGGGAGCCGCGTTGCACAGACCCTTGGCATGGGAGGCATGCCCAGGCATCCCCCAGTATGCACGGCATTGGCAAAGTGGCATACGTGCGGCAGCGGTGGGCACGCCAGCCAGGCCACGGGCACCCATCGCGAGCCGGCCTCCTCGTCCCTGTCCCTCAACTAAGTGCCCAGCGAGCGAGCCAGGGGAGCCGTGTCGCACAGATCTTGGGCATAGGAGACATGCACAGGAAGCCCCCAGCATGCACGGCATGGGCCAAGTGCCCAGCGTGCGACTGCGGTGGGCGCGCCAGCCAGGCCACAGGCGCCCATCGCGAGCAAGCCCCCTCGACCCTGTCCCTCGACTAAGTACCCAGCGAGCGAGCCAGGGGAGCCACATTGCATGGACCCTGGGCATGAGAGGCATGCCCAGGCAGCCTCCATCAGGCACGGCATGGGCCAAGTGCCCATCATGAGGCAGCGGTGGGCGCACCAGCCAAGCCACGGGCTCCCATCGCGAGCCAGCCCCCTCGTTCCTGTCACTTGACTAAGTGCCCAGCGAGCGAGCCAGGGGAGCCGTGTCGCATGGACCCTGGGCATGAGAGACATTCCCTGGAAGCCCCCAGGAGGCACGGGATGGGCCAAGTGCCCAGCGTGTGGCAGCGGTGGGCGCGCCAACATGGCCACAGGCGCCCATCTTGAGCCAGGCCCCTCGTCCCTGTCCCTCGACTAACTGCTCAGCGAGCGAGCCAGGGGAGCCGTGTCGCATGGACCCTGGGAATGGGAGGCATGACCCAGCAACCCCCAGCAGGCATGGCATGGGCCAAGTGCCCAGCGTGCGGTAGAGGTGAGCGCGCCAGCCAGGCGACGGGCGCCCTTCGCGAGCCAGCCCCCTCGTCCATGTCCCTCGACTAAGTGCCCAGCGAATGAGCCAGGGGAGCCGCGTCGCATGGACCCTGCACATGGGAGGCATGCCCCGGCAGCCCCCAGCAGGCACGGCATGGGCGAAGTGCCCAGCGTGCTGCAGCGGCGGGCGCGCCAGCCAGGCCACAAGCGCCCATCTCGAGCCAGCCCTCTCGTCCCTGTCCCTCGACTAAGTACCCAGCGAGCGAGCCAGGGGAGCCACATCGCATGGACCCTGGGCATGAGAGGCATGCCCAGGCAGCCTCCAGCAGGCACGGCATGGGCCAAGTGCCCAGCATGCGGCAGCGGTGGGCGCACCAGGCAAGCCACGGGCTCCCATCGCGAGCCAGCCCCCTTGTTCCTGTCCCTTGACTAAGTGCTCAGCGAGCGAGCCAGGGGAGCTGCGTCGCATGGACCCTGGGAACGAGAGGCATGCCCCTGCAACCCCCAGAAAGCGTGGCATGGGCCAAGTGCCCAGCGTGCGGTAGAGGTGAGCGCGCCAGACAGGCGACGGGCGCCCTTCGCGAGCCAGCCCCCTCGTCCCTGTCCCTCGACTAAGTGCCCACCGAACGAGCCAGCGGAGCCGCGTCGCACAGACCCTTGGCACGGGAGGCATGCCCAGGCAGCCGCCAGTATGCATGGCATTGGCAAAGTGGCATACGTGCGGCAGCGGTGGGGAGCCAGCCAGGCCACGGGCGCCCATCGCGAGCTGGCCTCCTCGTCCCTGTCCCTCGACTAAGTGCCCAGCGAGCGAGCCAGGGGAGCCGCGTCGCACAGATCCTGGGCATGGGATGCATGCACAGGAAGCCCCCAGTATGCATGGCATGGGCCAAGTGCCCAGCGTGCGACGGCGGTGGGCGCGCCAGCCAAGCCACGGGCGCCCATCGCGAGCCAGCCCCCTCGACCCTGTCCCTCGATGAAGTACCCAGCGAGCGAGCCAGGGGAGCCACATCGCATGGACCCTGGGCATGAGAGGCATGCTCAGGCAGCATCCAGCAGGCACGGCATGGGCCAAGTGCCCAGCATGCGGCAGCGGTGGGCGCGCCAGCCAAGCCACGGGCTCCCATCACGAGCCAGCCCCCTGGTTCCTGTCCCTTGACTAAGTGCCCAGCGAGCGAGCCAGGGGAGCCGCGTTGCATGGACCCTGGGCATGGGAGACATGCCTCAGAAGCCCCCAGGAGGCACGGGATGGGCCAAGTGCCCAGCGTGCGGCAGCGGTGGGCGCGCCAGCCAAGCCACGGGCGCCCATCTCGAGCCAGCCCCCTCATCGCTGTCCCTCGACTAAGTGCTCAGCGAGCGAGCCAGGGGAGCCGCGTCGCATGGACCCTGGGAACGGGAGGCATGCCCCAGTAACCCCCAGCAGGCACGGCATTGGCTAAGTGCCCAGCGTGCGGTAGAGGTGAGCGCGCCAGCCAGGCGACGGGCGCCCTCCGCAAGCCAGCCCCCTTGTCCCTGTCCCTCGACTAAGTGCCCAGCGAGCGAGCCAGGGGGGCCGCATTGCATAGACCCTGGGCTTGGGTGACATGCCCAGGTAGCTCCCAGCAGTCACGGTATGTGCTTCTCGTTCAGCGTGTTGCAGTGGTGGTCGCGCCAGCCAGGCCGCGGGCGCCCATTCCGAGCCATCCCCCATGTCCCTGTCCCTCGACGTAGTGCCCAGTGAGCGAGCCAGGGGGGACTGCGTCGCATGGATCCTTGGCATGGATGGGATGCCCAGGCAGCACCCAGCAGGCACGGCATGGGCTGCTCGCCTAGCGTGCGGCAACGGTGGACGCGCCAGCCAGGCCGCGGGCCCCTATCGCGAGGCAGCGCCCTCGTCCCTGCCCATCGACCGACTAGTCAGCATGCGAGCCAGGGGAGCCACGTCGCATGGACCCTGGGCACGGGAGGCATGCTCCAGAAGCCCCCAGCAGGCACGGCATGGGCCAAGTGCCAAGCGTGCAGTAGAGGTGGGCGCACCAGCCAGGCGACGGGCGCCCTTTGCGAGCCAGCCCCCTCGTCCCTGTCCCTCGACTAAGTGCCCAGCGAACAAGCCAGGGGAGCCGTGTCGCATGGACCCTGGCAATGGCAGGCAAGCCCAGGCAGCCCCCAGTAGGCATGGCATGGGCCAAGTGCCCAGCGTGGGGCAGAGGTGGGCGCACCAGCCCAGCCAAAGGCGCCCATCGCGAGCCAGCCCCCTCGTCCCTGTCCCTCGACTAAGTGCCCAGCGAGCGAGCCAGGGCGGCCGCGTCGCATGGACCATGGGCATGGGTGGCACACCCAGGTGGCCCCCAGCAAGCATGGCATGGGCTTTTCCCAGCGTGCGGCAGCGGTGGGCGCGCCAGCCAGGCGGCGGGCGCCCATCGTGAGCCAGCCCCCACGTCCCTGTCCCTCGACATAGTGCCCAGAGAGCGAGCCAGGGTGGCCACGTTGCACAAACCCTGGCAACAGGTGGCATTCCCAGGCAGCCCCCAGTAGGCACGGCATGGGCTGCTCGCCCAGTGTGCGGCAGCGGTGGACGTGCCAGCAAGGCCGCGGGCGCCCATCTCATGCAAGCCCCCTCGTCCCTGTCCCTCGACTAAGTGCCCAGCGAGCGAGCCAGTAGGGCCGCCTCGCATGGAACCTGGGCATGGGTGGCACGCCCAGGTAGCCCCCGGCAGTCACGGCATGGGCTGCTCGCCCAGCGTGTGGCAGCGGTGGACGCGCCAGCCAGGCTGCAGGTGCCCATCGCAAGCCAGCCCCCTTGTCCCTGTCCCTCGACTAAGTGCCCAGCGAGTGGGCCAGGGTAGCCGCATCGCACGGACCCTGGGCGTGGGTGGCACGCCCAGGAAGCCCCCAGCAGTCATGGAATCGGCTGCTTGCCCAGCGTCTCGCAGTGGTGGGCGCGCCAGCCAGGACGCGGGCGCCCATTCTGAGCCATCCCCCACGTCCCTGTCCCTCGACGTAGTGCCCAGCGAGCTAGCCAGGGGGGCCATGTCGCACGGATCCTGGGGATGGGTGGGATGCCCAGGCAGCCCCCAGCAGGCACAGCATGGGCTGCTTGCCCAGCGTGCGGCAGCGGTGGGCACGCCAGCCAGGCGGCGTGCGCCCATCGTGAGCCAGCCCCCACGTCCCTGTCCCTCGACGTAGTGCCCAGAGAGCGATCCAGGGTGGCCACGTCGCACGGACCCTGGGAACAGGTGGCATTCCAGGCAGCCCCCAGCAGGCACGGCATGGGCTGCTCGCCCAGTGTGCGGCAGCGGTGGACGCGCCAGCCAGGCCTCGGGCGCCCATCTCGAACCAGCCCCCTCATCCCTGTCCCTCGACGTAGTGCCCAGCGAGCGAGCCAGGGGGGCCACGTCGCACGGACCCTGGGAATGGGTGGCACACCGAGGCAGCCCCCAGCAGGCACGGAATGGGCTGCTCGCCCAGCGTGCGGCAGCGGTGGACGCGCCAGCCAGGCCGCAGGCACCCATCGCGAGCCAGCCCCCTCGTCCCTGTCCCGCGACGTAGTACCCAGCGAGCAAGCCAGGGGGGCCACATCACATGGACCCAAGGCACGGGTGGTACGCCCAGGCAGCCCCCAGTAGGCACGGCATAGGCTGCTCGCCCAGCGTATGGCAGCGCTGGACGCGCCAGCCAGGCCACGGGCGCCCATCGCGAGCCAGCCCCCACGTCCCTGTCCCTTGACTAAGTATCCAGCGAGCGAGCCAGGGGGGCCGCGTCACACAGACCCTGGGCACTGGTGGCATGCCCAGGCCGCCCCCAGCAGGCACGGCATGGGCTGCTCACCCAGCGTGCGGCAGCGGTTCGCGCGCCAGCCAGGCCGCGGGGGCCCATCGCGAGCCAGCCCCCACGTTCCTGTCCCTCGACGTAGTGCCCAGTGAAAGAGCCAGGGGGGCCGCATTGCACGGACCCTGGGCATGGGTGGCACGTCCAGGCAGCCCCCAGCAGGCACGGCTTGTGCTGCTCGCGCAGCGTGCAGCAGCGGTGGACGTGCCAGCCAGGCCGCGGGTGCCCATCGCGAGCCAGCCCCTCGTCCCTGCCCCTCGACTGTCTGCCCAGCGAGTGAGCCAGGGGTGCCACGTAGCACGGACCCTTGGCATGGGTGGCATGCCCAGGTAGCCGATAGCAGGCACGGCATGAGCTGCTCGCCCAGCGTGCGGCAGCGGTGGGCGCGCCAGCTAGGCCGCGGGCGCCCATCGCGAGCCAGCCCCCACGTACCTGTCCCTCGACTAAGTGCCCAGCGAGCGAGCCAGGGGGCCCACGTCGCATTTACCCTGGGCTTGGATGGCACGTCCAGGCAGCCCCCAGCAGGCACGGCATGGGTTGCTCGCCCAGCGTGCGGCAGCGGTGGGCGTGCCAGCCAGGCCGCGGGCGCCCATCGCGAGCCAGCCCCCCCGTCCCTGCCCCTCGACTGACCGCCCAGCGTGCGAGACAGGGGTGTCGTGTTGCATGGTCCCTGGGCCCGGGTGGCATGCCCAGGTAGCCCCCAGCAGGCACGGCATGGGTTGCTCACCAAGCGTGCAGCAGCGGTCGGTGCGCCAGCCAGGCCGCGGGCGCCCATCGCGAGCCAGCCCCCACGTACCTGTCCCTCGACTATGTGCCCAGCGAGCCAGGGGGGCCGCGTCGCATGGACCCTGGGCTTGGATGGCACGTCCAGGCAGCCCCCAGCAGGCACGGCATGGGTTGCTCGCCCAGCGTGTAGCAGCGGTGGGCGTGCCAGCCAGGCCGCGGGCGCCCATCGCGAGCCAGCCCCCCCGTCCCTGCCCCTCGACTGACCGCCCAGCGTGCGAGACAGGGGTGTCGTGTTGCACGGTCCCTGGGCCCGGGTGGCACGCCCAGGTAGCCCCCAGCAGGCACGGCATGGGTTGCTCACCAAGCGTGCGGCAGCGGTCGGTGTGCCAGCCAGGCCGCGGGCGCCCATCGCGAGCCAGCCCCACGTACCTGTCCCTCGACTAAGTGCCCAGCTAGTGAGCCAGGGGGGCCACGTCGCATTTACCCTGGGATTGAGTGACACGCCCAGGCAGCCCCCAGCAGGCACGGTTTGGGTTGCTCGCCCAGTGTGAGGCAGCGGTGGGGGCGCCAGCCAGGCCGCGGACGCCCATCGCGAGCCAGCCCCCTCGTCCCTGCCCCTCGACTTACTGCCCAGCGTACGAGCCAGAGGTGTCACGTCGCAAGGGCCCTGGGCACGGGTGGCATGCCCAAGCAGCCCCCAGCAGGCACGGCATGGGCTGCTCGCCCAACATGCGGCAGCGGTGAGTGCGCCAGCCAGGCCGCGGGCGGCCATCGTGAGCCAGCCCCCACTTCCCTGTCCCTCGACTAAGTGCCCCGCGATCAAGCCAGGGGGGTCATGTCGCACGGACCCTGGGCTTGGATGGCACGCCCAGGCAGCCCCCAGCAGGCACGGCAAGGGTTGCTAGCCCAGTGTGCGGCAGCGGTGGGCGTGCCAGCCAGGCCGCGGGCACTATCGCGAGCCAGCAACCTCGTCCATGACCCTCGACATAGTGCCCAGCGAGCAAGCCAGGGGGGCCGTGTCGCAAGGACCCTGGGCATGGGTGGCACGCCCAGGCAGCCCCCTGCAGGCACAGCATGCGCTGCTAGCCCAATGTGCGGCAGCGGTGGGTGCACCAGTCAGGCCGCGGGCGCCCATCGCGAGCCAGCACCCACGTACCTGTCACTCGACTAAGTGCCCAGCGAGCAAGCCAGGGGGGCCGTGTCGCACCGACCCTGGGCACAGGTGGCATTCCCAGGAAGCCCCCAGCAGGCATGGCATTGGCTGCTAGCCCAGCGTGCGGCAGCGGTGGCTGCGCCAGCCAGGCCGCCGGTGCCCATCGCGAGCCAGCCCCCTCGTCCCTGCCCCTCGACTGACTGCCCAGCGAGCGTGCCAGTGCGGCCACGTCGCATGGACCCTAGGCACGGGTGGCACGCCCAAGATGCCCCCAGCAGGCACGGCATGGGCTGCTAGCCCAGCGTGCGGCAGTGGTGGGCGCGCCAGCCAGGCCGCGAGCGCCCATAGCGAGCCAGCAACCACGTCCCTGACCCTCGACATAGTTCCCAGCGAGCGAGCCAGGGTGGCCGCGTCGCACGGACCCTGGGCATCGGTGGCACGCCCAGGCAGCCCCCAGCAGGCACGGCATGCGCTGCTAGCCCAATGTGCGGCAGCGGTGGGAGCACCAGCCAGGCCGCGGGTGCCCATCGCGAGCCAGCCCCCACGTACCTGTCACTCGACTAAGTGCCCAGCGAGCAAGGCAAGGGGGCCGTGTCGCACGGACCCTGGGCACGGGTGGCATGGCCAGGAAGCCCCCAGCAGGCACGGCATTGACTGCTAGCCCAGTGTGCGGCAGCGGTGGCTGCGCCAGCCAGGCCGCCGGCGCCCATCGCGAGCCAGCCCCCTCGTCCCTGCCCCTCGACTGACTGCCAAGCGAGCGTGCCAGTGGGTCCGCGTCGCATGGACCCTAGCCATGGGTGGCACACCCAGGATGCCCCCAGCAGGCATGGCATAGGCTGCTAGCCCAGTGTGCGGCAGCGGTGGGCGCGCAAGCCAGGCCGTGGTCGCCCAACGCGAGCCAGCCCCCTCGTCCCTGCCCCTCGACTGACTGCCGAGTGTGGGAGCCAGGGGTGTCGCATCGCATGGACCCTTGGCACGGGTGGCATGACCTGGAAGCCCCCAGCAGGCACGGCATGGCTGCTCGACCAGCGTGCGGCAGCGGTGGGTTCGCCAGCCAGGACGCGGGTGCCCATCGCGAGCCAGCCCCAATGTCCCTGTCCCTCGACGTAGTGCCCAGCAAGCATGCCAGAGGGGCTGCGTTGCACCAACCCTGGGCACGGGTGGCACTCCCAGGCAGCCCCAAGCAGGCACGGCATGGGCTGCTCGACCAGCGTGCGGCAGCGGTGGGCGCGCCAGCCAGGCCGCGGTTGCCCAAACCGAGCTAGCCCCCTCGTCCCTGGCCCTCGACGTAGTGCCCCGCGAGGGTGC
The DNA here is from genome assembly GCA_021397835.1 of Moringa oleifera. NCBI lineage: Eukaryota > Viridiplantae > Streptophyta > Magnoliopsida > Brassicales > Moringaceae > Moringa > Moringa oleifera. The sequence goes on along the minus strand of JAJFZO010000885.1, from coordinate 131,136 downwards.
CAGGGGGGCCGCGTCGCACCGACCCTGGGCATGGGTGGCACGCCCAGGCAGCCCCTAGCAGGCACGGCATGGGCTGCTCGCCCAGCGTGCGGCAGCGGTGGGTGCCCCAGCCAGGCCGCGGTTGCCCAAACCGAGCTAGCCCCCTCGTCCCTGGCCCTCGACGTAGTGCCCCGCGAGAGTGCCAGGGGGGCCGCGTCGCACCGACCCTGGGCACGGGTGGCACGCCCAGGCAGCCCCCAGCAGGCACGGCATGGGCTGCTCGCCCAGCGTGCGGCAGCGGTGGGTGCCCCAGCCAGGCCGCGGGTGCCCATCCCGAGCAAAGCCCCCACGTCCCTGTCCCTCGACGGAGTGCCCAGCGAGCGAGCCAGGGGAGCCGCGTCGCATGGACCCTGGGCGCGGGTGGCACTCCCAGGCAGCCCCCAGCAGGCACGGCATGGGCTGCTCGACCAGCGTGCGGCAGCGGTGGGCGCGCCAGCCAGGCCGCGGTTGCCCAAACCGAGCTAGCCCCCTCGTCCCTGGCCCTCGACGTAGTGCCCCGCGAGAGTGCCAGGGGGGCCGCATCGCATGGACCCTGGGCACAGGTGGCATGCCCAGGCAGCCCCCAGCAGGCACGGCATGGGCTGCTAGCCCAGAGTGCCGCAGCGGTGAGCACGCCAGCCAGGCCGCAGGCGCCCATTGTGAGCCAGCCCCTGGCCCCTGCCCCTCGACTGACTGCCCAGCGTGCGTGCCAGGGGTGCCGCGTCGCACGGACCCTGGGCACAGGTGGCACACTCAGGCAGCCTCCAGCAGGCACGGCATGGGCTGCTCACCCAGCGTGCGGCACCGGTGGGCGCATCAGCCACGCCGCGGGCGCTCATCACGATCAAGCTCCCACGTCCCTGTCCCTCGACTAAGTGCCTAGAGAGCGACCCAGGGGGGCCGCGTCACATGGACCCTGGGCTTGAGTGGCACGCCCAGGCAGCCCCCAGCAGGCACGGCATGGGCTGCTAGCCCAGCGTGCAGCAGCGGTGAGCACGGCAGCCAGGCCGCAGGCGCCCATTGTGAGCCAGCGCCCTGGCCCCTGCCCCTTGACTGACTGCCCAGCGTGCGTGCCAGGGGTGCCACGTTGCACGGACCCTGGGCATGGGTGGCACACTCAGGCAGCCTCTAGCAGGCACGGCATGGGCTGCTCGCCCAGCGTGCGGCAGCGGTGGGAACATCAGCCACGCCACGGGCGCTCATCGCGATCAAGCTCCCACGTCCCTGTCCCTCGACTAAGTGCCTAGAGAGCGACCCAGGGGGGCCGCGTCACACGGACCCTGGGCTTGGGTGGCACGCCCAGGCAGCCCCCAGCAGGTACGGCATGGGCTGCTCGCCCAGCGTGCGGCAGCGGTGGGCGCGCAAGTCAGGCCGCGGTCGCCCAACACGAGCTACCCCCTCGTCCCTGGCCCTCGACGTAGTGCCCTGCGAGCGTGCCAGGGGGGCCGCGTCGCACCGACCCTGGGCACGAGTGGCATGCCCAGGCAGCCCCCAGCAGGCACGGCATGGGCTGCTCGACCAGCGTGTGGCAGCGGTGGGTGCGCCAGCCAGGACGCGGGTGCCCATCGCGAGCCAGCCCCCACGTCCCTGTCCCTCGACGTAGTGCCCAGCGAGCGACCCAGGGGGGCCGCATCGCATGGACCCTGGGCACGGGTAGCACGACCAGGCAGCCCCCAGCAGGCACGGCATGGGGTGCTCACCCAGCGTGCGGCAGCGGTGTGCGCTCCAGCCAGGCCGCGGGCGCCCGTCGCGAGCCAGGCCCCACGTCCCTGTCCCTCGACGTAGTGCCCAGCGTGCGAGCCAGGGGTTCCATGTTGCACGGACCCTGGGCACAAGTGGCATGCCCAGGAAGGCCCAAGCAGGCAAGGCATGGGCTGCTCGCCCAGCCTGCGGCAGTGGTAGGCGGGCCAGTTAGGCGACGGGCGCCCATCGCGAGCAAGACCCCTCGCCACTGCCCCTCGACTGACTGCCCAGCGTGTGAGCCAGGGGTGCCACGTCGCACGGACCCTGGGCACGGGTGGCACGCCCAAGCAGCCCCCAGCAGGCACGGCATGGGCTGCTCGCCCAGCGTGCGGCAGCGGTGGGCCCGCCAGCCAGGCCGCGGGCGCCCATCGCGAGCCAGCCCCCACGAACCTGTCCCTCGACGTAGTGCCCAGCGAGGGAGCCAGGGGGACACATCTCATGGACCCTGGGCACAGGTGGCACGCCCAGGCAGCCCCCAGCAGGCACGGCATGGGCTGCTCACCCACCGTGTGGCAGCGGTGTGTGCGCCAGCCAGGCCGCGGGCGCCCATCGCGAGCCAGCCCCCACGTCCCTGTCCCTCGACGTAGTGCCCAGCGTGCGAGCCAGAGGTGCCATGTCGAACGGACCCTGGGCATGGCTGGCACGCCCAAGCAGCCCCCAGCAGGCATGGCATGGGCTGCTTGCCCAGCGTGCGGCAGCGGTGGGTGCGCCAGTTAGGCGACGGGCGCCCATCGCGAGCAAGACCCCTCGCCACTGCCCCTCGACTGACTGCCCAGCGTGTGAGCCAGGGGTGCCACGTCGCACGGACCCTGGGCACGGGTCGCACGCCCAAGCAGCCCCCAGCAGGCACGGCATGGGCTGCTCGCCCAGCGTGCGGCAGCGGTGGGCACGCCAGCCAGGCCGCGGGCGCCCATCGCGAGCCAGCCCCCACGAACCTGTCCCTCGACGTAGTGCCCAGCGAGGGAGCCAGGGGGACACATCTCATGGACCCTGGGCACAGGTGGCACGCCCAGGCAGCCCCCAGCAGGCACGGCATGGGCTGCTCGCCCACCGTGTGGCAGCGGTGTGCGCGCCAGCCAGGCCGCGGGCGCCCATCGCGAGCCAGCCCCCACGTCCCTGTCCCTCGACGTAGTGCCCAGCGTGCGAGCCAGAGGTGCCATGTCGCACGGACCCTGGGCATGGCTGGCACGCCCAAGCAGCCCCCAGCAGGCATGGCATGGGCTGCTTGCCCAGCCTGCGGCAGCGGTGGGTGCGCCAGTTAGGCGACGGGCACCCATCGCAAGCCAGCCCCCTCGTCACTGCCCCTCCACTGACTGCCCAGCGAGCCAGCCAGGGTGGCCGCGTCGCACGGACGCTTGGTTTGGGTGGCACGCCCAGGCAGCCCCTAGCAGGCATGGCATGGGCTGCTCGCCCAGCGTGCGGGAGCGGTGGGCGCGATAGCCAGGCCACGGGCGCCCATCGCGAGCCAGCCCCCTCGTCCCTGCCCCTCGGCTGACTGCCCAGCGTGCGAGCCAGGGGTGCCACGTCGCACGGACCCTGGCATGGCTGGCACGCCCAAGCAGCCCCCAGCAGGCATGGCATGGGCTTCTTGCCCAGCGTGCTGCAGCGGTGGGCACGCCAGCCAGGCCGCGGGCGCCCTTCCGCGAGCACCCCCACTAACCTGTCCCTCGACGTAGTGCCCAGCGAGGAGCCAGGGGGGCCACAATCGCATTGACCCTCGGCACAGGTGGCATGCCCAGGCAGCCCCCAGCAAGCACGGCATGGGCTGCTCACCCACCGTGTGGCAGCGGTGTGCGCGCCAGCCAGGCCGCGGGCGCCCATCGCGAGCCAGCCCCCACGTCCCTGTCCCTCGACGTAGTGCCCAGCGTGCGAGCCAGAGGGTGCCATGTCGCATGGACCCTGGGCACAACTGGCAACCCCAGGAAGCCCCCAGCAGGCACGGCATGGGCTGCTTGCCCAGCCTGCGGCAGCGGTGGGCGCGCCAGTTAGGCGACGGGCACCCATCGCGAGCCAGCCCCCTCGTCACTGCCCCTCGACTGACTGCCCAGCGAGCCAGCCAGGGTGGCCGCGTCGCACGGACCCTTGGTTTGGATGGCACACCCAGGCAGCCCCCAGCAGGCACGGCATGGGCTGCTCGCCCAGCGTGCGGGAGCGGTGGGCGCAATAGCCAGGCCGCGAGCGCCCATCCCGAGCCAGCCCCCTCGTCCCTGCCCCTCGACTGACTGCCCAGCGTGCGAGCCAGGGGTGCCACGTCGCATGGACCCTGGGCATGGCTGGCACGCCCAAGCAGCCCCCAGCAGGCACGGCATGGGCTGCTTTCCCAGCGTGTGACAGCGCTGCGCGCACCAGTTAGGCGACGGGCGCCCATCGCAAGCGAGCCCCCTCGTCCCTGCCCCTCGACTGAATGCCCAGTGTGCAGCAATGGAGGGCGTGCCAGCCAGGCGACTGGTGCCCATCGCGAGCCAGCCCCCATGTCCCTGTCCCTCGTCTAAGTGCCTAGCGAGCCAGCCAGGGGGGCCGCGTGGCACGGACCTTGGGCACGGGTGGCACGCCCAGGAAGCCCCCAGCAGGCACGGCATGGGTTGCTCGCCCAGCGTGAGGCAGCGGTGGGCGCGCCAGCGAGGCCGCGGGAGCCCATCGCGAGCCAGCCCCCTCGTCCCTGCCCTCGACTGACTGCCCAGCGTGCGAGCCAGGGGTGCCACTTCGCACGGACCCTGGGCACGGGTGGCACACCCAGGAAGACCCCAGCAGGCATGGCATGGGTTACTCGGCCAGCGTGCAGCAGCGGTGGGCGCGCCAGCCAGGCCGCCGGCGCCCATCGTGAGCAAGCCCCCTCGTCCCTGCCCCTCGACTGACTGCCCAGCATGAGAGCCAGGGGTGCCACGTCGCACAGACCATGGGCACGGGTGGCACGCCCAAGCAGCCCCCAGCATGCACGGCATGGGCTGCTCGCCCAGCGTGCGGCAGCGGTAGGCGCACCAGTTAGGCGACGGGCGCCCATCGCAAGTGAGCCCCCTCATCCCTGCCGCTCGACTGACTACCCAGTGTGCGGCAATGGTGGGCGCGCCAGCAAGGCCATGGGTGCCCATCGCGAGCCAGCCCCGACGTCCCTGTGCCTCGACTAAGTGCCTAGCGAGTGAGCCAGGGGGGCCGCGTGGCACGGACCCTGGGCACGGGTGGCATGCCAAGGCAGCCCCTAGCTGGCACGGCATGGGCTACTCGCCCAGCGTGCGGCAGCAGTGGGCGCGTCAGCCAGGCCGTGGGCACCCATCGTGAGCCAGCCCCCACGTCCCTGTCCCTCGACGTAGTCCCCAGAAAGTGAGCCAGGGGGGCCGCGTTGCGCGGACCCTGGGCATGGGTGGCACGCCTAGGCAGGCCCCAGCAGGCACGGCATGGGTTGCTCGCCCAGCGTGACAAAGCGGTGGGCGCGCCAGCCAGGCCGCAGGAGCCCATCGCGAGCCAGCCCCCTCGTCCCTGCCCCTCAACTGACTGCCCAGCATGCGAGCCAGGGGTGCCACAGCAGACTCCAGTAGGCACGGCGCCAGCCTTGCAAGGGGCTCCCCACGCGAGCCAGCCGCGAGCACGCTGTGAGGCTCAGCACATGCTGTGGGCGTTGATTTCATGGGCAAGCTGGCCTTGGCCATGGCCCTTGTCTCTGGTGGACCTTGAGGGCTGCCACGGGGTGGCTGGAGGTGCACTGGACAGGGCAGCCAGCATGCACCATGGGCCAGGCAGAGGCACAGCTGCCCTAGCCTTCTGGCCGCAATGCCCAGTTGCGAAATTGTTGTGAATTGACCGTGTTTTCATCATGGAATTGGTCTGAAAATGACTCAAATAATTCGTGTAATTCATGAGGTGTCTGCCACTGATGTTTCGGATCATTTCCACTCACGGGCTATTTTTGACGATTTTTTCAATTTTTGGCTGTAGAAAATTCATTAAAAAAAACTTAGTGCCTAGAAAATTCTGAAATTTTTTTTGGTACAAAATTTTCTCGATTTATGTACAAAATTTCAGCTCAAAATTCCAAGTAAATAATTTTTTAGACCCATTATGACGGCTCAGACATATTGATGTTTCCTCCTGCCGGTAGTGAAATTTCATTTAATACTCTTTAGGGGGGAGGTGGTCACCAAGCTTGCTGGGTGCCAACAGGCCATGCGTGCCTCCCCCCTACCCATCCCACGTGGGCAGGCGCTGGGCTTGGGCAACCCAGCGCGTATGGCATGGGCAGGATGGCTTGCTGCCTTGCCCATCCAGCCGGTGGTGCGTGGCTGTGGCGGCCACCACCGCCAGCAGGCAGGCGGCCGGCGATGTCGGCCGAAGAGTGTGGGATGCCCAATCATTAGCCAACGGAGTGGGGAAAACGAAATCT
>JAJFZO010000885.1:107500-117500 GCA_021397835.1 Moringa oleifera | reverse complement strand
GGCTCCCCCAGGCAGCCCCGAGCAGGCACGGCATGGGCTTCTCGCCCAGCGTGCGGCAGCGATGGGCGCGCCAGCAAGGCCGCGGACACCCATCGCCAGCCAGCCCCCACGTTCCGCTCCCTCGACTAAGTGCCCAGCGAGCGAGCAAGGGGGACCGCGTCGCACGGACCCTGGGCATGGGTGTCACACCCAGCCAGTGCCCAGCAGGCATGGCATGGGCTGCTCGCCCATCGTGCGGCAACGGTGGGCGCACCAGCCAGGCCGCAGGCGCCTATCGCGAGCATGCCCCCACGTCCCTGTCCCTCGACTGACTGCCCAGCGTGCGAGCCAGGGGTGCCGCATCGCACGGACAATGGCATGGGAGGCACAACCAGGAAACCCCCAGCAGGCACGGCATGGGCTGCTCGCCAAGCGTGCGGCAGCGGTGGGCGCGCCAGCCAGGCCGCGGGCGCCCATCGCGAGCCAGCCCCAGAGTCCCTGCCCCTTGACTGACTGCCCAGCGTGCGAGCCAGGGGTGCTGCGTTGCACGGACCCTGGGCACGAGTGGCACGCCCAGGCAGCCCCCAGCAGGCACGACATGGGCTGCTCTCCCAGCGCGCGGCAGAGTTGAGCGCGCCAGCCAGGCCGTGGGCGCCCATCGTGAGCCAGCCCCCTCGTCCCTGCCCCTCGACTGAATTCCCAGCGTGCGAGCCAGGGTTGCCACGTCGCACGGACCCTGTGCATGGGTGGCACACTGAGGCAGCCCCCAGCGGGCACGGCATGGGCTACTCACCCAGCGTGCGGCAGCGGTGGGCGTGCCATCCAGGCCGTGGGCGCCCATAGCGTGCCAGCCCCCTCGTTCGTGCCCCTCGACTGACTGCCCAGCGTGAGAGCCAGGGGTGCCACGTCGCACGGACCCTTGGCACGGGTGGCATGCCCAAGTAGCCCAAAGCAGGCACTGTATGGTCTGCTCGCACAGCGTGCCGCAGCAGTGGGCGCGCCAGCAAGGCCGCGGGCGCCCATCGCGAGCCAACCCCCTCATTCCTGCCCCTCGACTGACTGCCCTGCGTGCGAACCAGGGGTGCTGTGTCGCATGGACCCTGGGCACGGGTGGCACGCCTGGGCAGCCCCCAGCAGGCACGGCATGGGCTGCTCGCCCAGTGTGCGGCAGATGTGGGTGCGCCAGACAGGCGGCGGGCGCCCATCGCGAGCCAGCCCCCACGTCCCTGTCCCTTAACTATGTGCTCAGCGAGCGAGCCAGGGGGGCAGAGTCGCGTGGACTCTGGGCATGGGTGGCATGCCCAGGCAGCCCCTGCTGGAACGGCATGGGCTGCTCGCCCAGCGTGCGGCAGCGGTGGGTGTGCCAGCCAGGCTGCGGGTGCCCATCGCGAGCCAGCCCCCTCGTCCCTGCCCCTCGAATGACTGCCCAGGGTGCGAGACAGGGGTGCCACGTTGCATGGACCCTGGGCACGGGTGGCACGCGCGGGCAGCCCCCAGCAGGCACAGCATGGGCTGCTCGCCCTGCGTGCGGCAGCGGTTGGCGCGCCAGCCAGGCCGCGGGTGCCCATCGTGTGCTAGCCCCCACGTTCCTGTCCCTCGACTAAGTGCCCAGCGAGCGAGCCAGGGGGGCTGCGTCGCACGGACCCTGGGCATGGGTGGCACGCCCAGGCAGTCCCCAGCGGGCACGGCATGAGCTGCTTGCCCAGCGTGTGGCAGCGGTGGCCGAGCAAGCTAGGCCGCGGACGCCCTTCGCGTGCCGGCCCCCTCGTCCCTGCCCCTCGACTGAGTGCCCAGCATGCGAGCCAGGGGTGCCGTGTTGTACGGGCCCTGGGCATGGGTGGCATGCCCAGGCAGCCCCCAGCAGGCACGGCATGGGCTGCTTGCCCAGCGTGCGGCAGCACTGGCCGCGGAAGCCAGGCCGCGGGCGCCCATCGCAAGCTAGCCCCCACATTGCTGTCGCTCGACTAAGTGCCCAACGAGCGAGCCAGGGGGGCCGCGTTGCATGGACCCTGGGCACGGGTGGCATGCCCAGGCAGCCCCCAGCAGGCACGGCATGTGCTGCTCGCCAATCGTGGGGGGCGCGCCAGCCAGGCTGCGGGCGCCCATCGTAAGCTAGCCCCCACGTTCCTGTCCCTCAACTAAGTGCCCAGCAAGCGAACCATGGGGGCTGCGTCACACGGACCCTTGGCACGGGTGTCATGCCCAAGCAGCCCCCAGCAGGCATGGCATAGGCTGCTTTCCCAGCCCCTCGACTCACTGCCCAGCGTGTGAGCCAGGGGTGCCATGTCGCGCGGGCCCTGGGCATGGGTGGCAGTCACGGCATGGGCTGCTCGCCCTGCATGCGGCAGCGGTGGGCGCGCCAGCCAGGCCGCGGGCGCCCATCGAGTGCTAGCCCCCACATTCCTGTCCCTCGACTAAGTGCCCAGAGAGCGAGCCAGGGGGGCCGCGTCGCACGGACCCTGGGCACGGGTGGCACGCCCAGGCAGCCTCCAGCAGGCACGGCATGGGCTGCTCGCCCAGTGTGCGGCAGCGGTGGGCGCACCAGCCAGGCCGTGGGCACCCATCACGAGCCAGCGCCCGAGTCCCTGCCCCTCGACTGACTGCCCAGGGTGCGAGCCAGGGGTGCCGCGTCGCAAGGACCCTGGGCACAGGTGGCACAGGTGGGCAGCCCTTAGCAGGCACGTCATGGGCTGCTCGCCCTGCGTGCGGCAGCGGTTGGCGCGCCAGCCAGGCCGCGAGCGCCCATCGTGAGCTAGCCCCCACGTTCCTGTCCCTCGACTAAGTGCCCAGCGATCGAGCCAGGGGGGCCGGGTCGCACGGACCCTGGGCATGGGTGGCACACCCAGGAAGCCCCCAGCTGGCACAGCATGGGCTGCTCGCCCAGCGTGCGGCAGAGGTGAGCGCGCCAGCCAGGCCGTGGGCGCCCATCGCGAGCCAGCCCCCTCGTCCCTGCCCCTCGACTGAATTCCCAGCGTGCGAGCCAGGGTTGCCGCATCGCACGGACGCTGGGCATGGGTGGCACACCGAGGCAGCCCCCAGCAGGCACGGCATGGGCTACTCACCCAGCGTGTGGCAGCAGTGGGCGCGCCAGCCAGGCCACGGGCGCCCATCGCGTGCCAGCCCCCTCATTCGTGCCCATCGACTGACTGCCCAGCGTGAGAGCAAGGGGTGCCACATCGCACGGACCCTGGGCTCGGGAGGCATGCCCAAGTAGCCCCAAGCTGGCACTGTATGGGCTGCTCGCACAGCGTGCCGCAGCGGTGGGCGCGCCAGCAAGGCCGCGGGCGCCCATCACGAGCCAACCCCCTCGTTCCTGCCCCTCAACTGACTGCCCAGCGTGCGAACCAGGGGTGCTGCGTCGCATGGACCCTGGGCACAGGTGGCACGCCTGGGCAGCCCCCAGCAGGCACAGCATGGGCTGCTTGCCCAGTGTGCGGCAGATGTGGGTGCGCCAGACAGACGGCGGGCGCCCATCGCGAGCCAGCCCCCACGTCCCTGTCCCTTAACTATGTGCTCAGCGAGCGAGCCAGGGGGGCTGAGTCGCATGGACCCTGGGCCTGGGTGGCACGCCCAGGCAGCCCCCTGCAGGAACGGCATGGGCTGCTCGCCCAGCGTGCGGCAGCGGTGGGCGTGCCAGCCAGGCTGCGGGCGCCCATCGCGAGCCAGCCCCCACGTCCCTGCCCCTCGAATTACTGCCCAGTGTGCGAGCCAGGGGTGCCGCGTCGCACGGAACCTTGGCACAGGTGGCACGCCCGGGCAGCCCCCAGCAGGTACGGCATGGGCTGCTCGCCCAGCGTGAGGGAGTGGTGGGCGCGCCTGCCAGGCAGCGGGCGCCCATTGCGAGCCAGCCCCCACGTCCCTGTCCCTTAACTATGTGCCCAGTGATTGAGCCAGGGGGGCCACATCGCATGGACTCTGAGTACGGGTGGCACGCCCCGGCAGCCCCCAGCAGGCATGGCATGGGTTGCTCGCCCAGCGTGCGGCAGCGGTGGGCGAGCCTGCCAGGCCGCGGTCGCCCATCGCTAGCTAGCCCCCACGTCCCTGTCCCTCGACTAAGTGCCCAGCGAGCGAGCTAGGGGGGCCGCGTCACACAGATTCTGGGCACGGGTGGCCCGCCCAGGCAGCCCCCAGCCGGTACGGCATGGGCTGCTCGCCCAGCTTGCGGCCGCGGTGGGCGCGCCAGCCAGGCCGTGGTCGCCCATCGCGAGCTATCCCCCACGTCCCTGTCCCTCGACTAAGTGCCCAACGTGCGAGCCAGGGGTACCGCGTCGCACGGACACTGGGTACGGGTTGCACACCCAGACAGCCCGCAGCAGGCACGGCATGGGCTGCTCGCCCAGCGTGCAGCAGCGGTGGGCGCACCAGCAAGGCCGCGGGCGCCCCTCGCGAGCCAGCCCACTCGTCCCTGCTCTCGACTGACTGCCCGGTGTGCGAGCCGGGGGTTCCGCGTCGCATGGACCCTGGGCGTGGTTAGCACACCCAGGAAGCCCCGAGCAGGCATGGCATGGGCTGTTCAACCAGCGTACCGCAGCGGTGGGCGCGCCAGCCAGGCCACTGGCGTCCGTCGCGAGCCAGTTCCCTCGTCCCTGCCCCTCGACTGACTGCCCAGTGTGCGAGCCAGAGGTGCCGCGTCGCATGGACCCTGGGCACCGGTGGCATGCCCAGGCAGCCCCCAGCCGGCACAGCATGGACTGCTCATCCAGCGTGTGGCAGCGGTGGGTGCGCCAGCCAGGCCACATGCGCCCATCGCGAGCAAGCGCCCTCGTCCCTGCCCCTCGACTGACTGCCCAGCGAGCGAGCCAGGGGAGCCACGTCGCATGGACCCTGGCCATGGGAGGTATGCCCAGGGAGCCCCCAGCAGGCACGGCATGGGCCAAGTGCCCAGCGTGTGGCAGCGGTGGGCGCGGCAGCCAGGCCACAGGCGCCCATCGCGAGACAGCCCTCACGTCCATGTCCCTTGACTAAGTGCCCAGCGAGCGAGCCAGGGGAGCCGTGTCGAATGGACCCTCAGCACAGGAGGCATGCCCAGGCAGCCCCCAGAAGGCACGGCATGGGCTGCTCGCCCAGTGTGCAGCAGCGGTGGGCGCACCAGCAAGGCCGCGGGCCCCCCTCGCGAGCCAGCCCACTCGTCCCTGCTCTCGACTGACTGCCCGGCGTGCGAGCCGGGGGTTCCGCGTCGCATGGACCCTGGGCATGGTTAGCACACCCAGGAAGCCCCCAGCAGGCATGGCATGGGCTGTTCAACCAGCGTGCCGCAGCGGTGGGCGCGCCAGCCAGGCCACTGGCATCCATCGCGAGCCAGTTCCCTCGTCCCTGCCCCTCGACTGACTGCCCAGTGTACGAGCCAGAGGTGCCGCGTCGCATGGACCCTGGGCACTGGTGGCATGCCCAGGCAGCCCCCAGCCGGCACAGCATGGACTGCTCACCCAGCATGCGGCTGCGGTGGGTGCGCCAGCCAGGCCACATGCGCCCATCGCGAGCAAGCGCCCTCGTCCCTGCCCCTCGACTGACTGCCCAGCGAGCGAGCCAGGGGAGCCACGTCGCATGGACCCTGGCCATGGGAGGTATGCCCAGGGAGCCCCCAGCAGGCACGGCATGGGCCAAGTGCCCAGCGTGTGGCAGCGGTGGGCGCGGCAGCCAGGCCACAGGCGCCCATCGCGAGACAGCCCTCTCGTCCATGTCCCTCGACTAAGTGCCCAGCGAGCGAGCCAGGGGAGCCGTGTCGAATGGACCCTCAGCACAGGAGGCATGCCCAGGCAGCCCCCAGAAGGCATGGCATGGGCCAAGTGCCCAGCGTGCGGCAGTGCTGGGCCCACCTGTGAGGCCACAGGCGCCCATCGCGAGCCAGCCCCCTCGTCCCTGTCCCTCGGCTAAGTGCCCAGCGAGCAAGCCAGGGGGGCAGCGTTGCACGGACCCTGGGCACGGGTGGCACGTCCAGGCAACCCCCAGCTGGCACGGCAAGGGCTGCTCGCCCAGCGTGCGGCAGCGGTGGGCGTGCCAGCCAGGCCACGGGCGCCCATCGCAAGCCAGCCCCCTCATCCCTGCCCTCGACTGACTGCCCAGAGTGCGAGCCAGGGGTGCTGCATCGCACGGGCCGAGGGCACGGGTGGCACACTGGGCAGCGCCCAGCAGGCCCGGCATGGGCTGCTCGCCCAGCGTGCGACAGCGGTGGGCGCGCCAGCAAGGCCGCTGGCGCCCATCGCGAGCCAGCCTCCACATCCCTGTCCCTCTACGTAATGCCCAGTGAGCATGCCAGGGGGGCCGCATGGCACGGACCCTGGGCACGGGTGGCATGCCCAGGCAGCCCACAGCAGGCACGGCATCGGCAGCTCGCTCAGTGTGCAGAAGCGATGCCGCGGGCGCCCATCGCGAGCCAGCCCCCTCGTCCCTGCCGCTAGACTGACTGCCCAGCGTGCGAGCCAGGGGTGCTGCATCGCACAGACCCTGGGCATGGGTGGCATGCCCAGGAAGCCCAAAGCAAGAACGGCATGGGCTGCTCGCCCAGTGTGTAGCAGCGGTGCCGCAGGAGCCCGTCGCGAGCAAGCCCCCTCGTCCCTGCCCCTCGACTGACTGCCCAGCGTGCGAGCCAGGGGGGCCGCGTCGCACGGACCCTGGGCACGGGTGGCACACCCAGGCAGCCCCCAGCTGGCACGGCATGGGCTGCTCGCCCAGCGTGTGGCAGCAGTGGGCGCGCTAGGTAGACCGCGGGCGCCCATTGCGAGCTAGCCCCCACGTTCCTGCTCCTTGACTAAGTGCCGCGTGAGCGAGCCAGGGGAGCCGCGTCGCATGGACCCTTGGAATGGGTGACACACCAGGGCAGCCCCCAGCAGGCATGGCATTGGCTGCTCACCCAGCGTGCGGCAGCGGCGGGCGCCCATCGTGGGCTAGCCCCCACGTTCCTGTCCCTCGACTAAGTGCCCAGCGAGCGAGCCAGGGGGGCCACATCGCATGGACCCTGGGCAAGGGTGGCACACCCAGGCAGCCCATAGCAGGCACTGCATTGGCTGCTCGCCCATCATGCGGCAGCGGCGGCCGCACCAGCCAGGGCGCGGGCACCCATCGCGAGCCAGCCTCCTCGTCCCTGCCCCTCGACGGACTGCCCAGCGTGAGAGCAAGGGGTGCCGTGTCGCACGGACCCTGGGAACGGGTGGTAGGCCCAGGTAGCCCCCATCAGGCACGGCATAGGCTGCTGGCCCAGCGTGCTGCAGCGGTGGGCGCACTCGCAAGGCCGCGGGCGCCCAACGTGAGCCAGCCCCCACGTCCCTATCCCTCGACTAAGTGCCATGTGAGCGAGCCAGGGGGGCCAAATCGCACAGACCATTGGCATGGATGGCACACCCAGGCAGCCCCCAGCAGGCACGGCATAGGCTGCTCACCCAGCGTGCTGCAGCAGTGGGCGCACCGGCAAGGCTGCAGGCGCCCAACGTGAGCCAACCCCCACGTCCCTGTCCCTCGACTAAGTTCCCAGTTAGCGAGCCAGGGGGGCCGCATCGCACGGACCCTTGGCACAGGTGGCACGCCCAGGCAGCCCCCAGCAGGCATGGCATAGGCTGCTCGCCCAGCGTGCTGCAACGGTGGGCGCACCGGCAAGGCCGCGGGCGCCCAACGTGAGCCAACCCCCACGTCCCTGTCCCTCGACTAAGTGCCCAGCGAGCAAGTCAGGGGGGCCGCGTCTTACAAACCCTGGGCACATGTGGCACGCCCAGGTAGCCCCCAGCAGGCACGGCATGGGCTGCTCGCCCAGCGTGCGGCAGCGGTGGGTGCGCCAGCCAGGCCGCTGGCGCCCATCGCGAGCTAGCCCCCACGTCCCTGTCCCTCGACTAAGTGCCCAGCGAGCGAGTCAGGGGGGCCGCGTCTTACAAACCCTGGGCACATGTGGCACGCCCAGGTAGCCCCCAGCAGGCACGGCATGGGCTGCTCGCCCAGCGTGCGGCAGCGGTGGGCACGCCAGCCAGGCTGCGGGCGCCCATTGCGAGCCAGCCCCCTCGTCCCATCCCCTCGACTGACTGCCCAGCGTGCGAGCAGGGGGTACCACATCGCTCTGACCCCAGGCACGGGTGGCAGGCCCAGACAGCCCCCAGCAGGCACGGCATGGGCTGCACGCGCAGCGTGCGGCAGCGGTGGGCAAGCCAGCCAGGTCGCAGGCGCCCATCGCGAGCCAGGCCCCACTTCCCTATCCCTTGACATAGTGCCCAGCGAGTGAGCCAGGGGGCCATGTCTCACGGACCCTGGGCACGGGTGGCATGCCCAGGCAGCCCCCATCAGGCACGGCATGGGCTGCTCGCCCAGCGTGCGGCAGCGGTGGGCGCGCCAGCCAGGCCACGTGTGCCCATCGCGAGCCAGCCCCCTCGTCCTTGCCCCTCAACTGACTGCCCAGAGTGCGAGCCAGGGGTGCCACAGCAGTCACCAGCAGCCACGGCGCCAGCCTTGCCATGTGCGCCCCACGCGAGGCAGTCGCGAGCACGCTGTGAGGCTCAGCACATGCTGTGGGCGTTTATTTCATGGGCAAGCTGGCCTTGGCCGTGGCCCCTGGCTCTGGTGGACCCTGAGGGCTGCCATGGGGTGGCTGGAGGTGCGCTGGACAGGGCAGCCAGCATGCACCATGGGCCAGGCAGAGGCGCAGCTGCCCCAGCCTGCTAGCCGCAATGCCCAGTTGCTAAATTGTTGTGAATTGACCATATTTTCATCATGGAATTGGTCCCGAAATTACTCAAATAATTCGTGTAATTCATGAGGAGTCTGCCCCTGAAGTTTGGGATCATTTTGACTCACGGTCTATTTTTGATGATTTTTTCAATTTTCGGCTGTAGAAAATTCATTAAAAAAATTTAGTGCCCAAAAAATTCTGAAATTCTTTCCGGTTGTAGATATGATTATTCTCCATTTACATACAAAATTTCAGCTCAAAATTCCAAGTAAATAATTTTTTAGACCCATTATGACGGCTCAGATATATTGATGTTTCCTCTTGCCGGGAGTGAAATTTCATTTAAGACTCTTTAGGGGGGAGGTGGTCACCTAGCTTGCTGGGTGCCAACAGGCCATGCGTGCCTCCCCCCCTGCCCATCCCACGTAGGCAGCAAGCCGCCCTGCCCATCCAGCCGGTGGTGCGTGGCTGTGGCGGCCACCACCGCCGGTAGGCAGGCGGCCGGGGACGTCGGCCGAAGAGTGTGGGACACCTGATCAGTAGCCAACGGAGTGGGGAAAATGTGGGAAACGAAATCCACTAAATTGTGGGCAACGAAATGAGAAAAATCGTGGGATAATGAGCTGGGATGTGGCTACACAAGCTCGACGGTGTGGGCGGCGAAGCTAACGATGATGCATGCTACGCGAGGGCCAAATTGCTGGGGGGATTTTGAGCATGCGGAGTGCTTCGTTGCAGGCCCTCGAGGTGGCGGATGCGGGGCTAGATCCCGACGCCCAGGCTTGCCTCGGCGGACTCGTTGTGCAGCACGATCGGCGACACGATCGTCGGCCGTTAGCAACGAGCGAGCCACACGGCCAGCCTGGGCAAGGCGTGACACCCGTGCTGCCAAGGCCTCATCGGTGGGAAAAACGTGGGCAATGAAATGAGAGAAATTGTGGGATAATGAGCTGGGATGTGGCTAGACAAACTCGATGGTGTGGGCAGCGAAGCTAACGATGATGCATGCTACGCGAGGGCCAAATCACTGGGGGGATTTCGAGCATGCGGAGTGCTTCGTCACAGGCCCTCAAGGCGGTGGATGTGGGGTTGGATCCCGACGCTGATCCCGACGCTCAGGCTTGCCTAGGCGAACTCGTTGCGCAGCGCGATCAGCGACACGATCGTCGGCCGTTAGCAACGAGCAAGCCACACGGCCAGCCTAGGCAAGGCGTGACACCCCTGCTGCCAAGGCCTCATCGGTGGGAAAAACGTGGGCATAGAAATGAGAAAAATCATGGGATAATGAGCTGGGATGTGGCTACACAAGCTCGACAGTGTGGGCGGCGAAGCTAACGATGATGCATGCTACGCGAGGGCCAAATGGCTGGGGGG
>JAJFZO010000885.1:85000-100000 GCA_021397835.1 Moringa oleifera | reverse complement strand
TGACTGCCCAGCGTGAGAGCCAGGGGTGCCGCTTCGCACGGACCCTGCGCTTGAGTGGCACACCCAGGCAGTCCCCTGCAGGCACGGCATGGGCAGCTTTCCCAGCGTACGGCAGCAGTGGGCGAGCCAGCCAGGCCGCAGGCGCCCATCGCGAGCCAGCCCCCTCGTCCCTGCCCCTCGACTGACTGCCCAGCGTGAGAGCCAGTGGTGCCATCTCGCACGGACACTGGGCATGGGTGGCATGCGCAGGCAGCCCCCAGTAGGCACGGCATGAGCTGCTTGCCCAGCGTGCGGCAGCGGTGGGCGCGCCAGCCAGGCCGCGGGCGCTCATCGCGAGCCAGCCCCCTCGTCCCTGCCCCTCGACTGACTGCCCAGCGTGCGAGCCAGGGGTGCCATGTCACATGGACCTTGGGCATGGGTGGCATGCCAAGGCAGCCCCCAGCAGGCACGGCATGGGCTGCTCGCACAGCTTGCGGCAGCGGTGGGCGCGCCAGCATGGCCGCGGCCGCTCATCGCGAGCCAGCCCCCTCGTCCCTGCCCCTCGACTGACTGCCCAGCATGAGAGCATGGGGTGCCACTTCACACGGACCCTGGGAACAGGTGGCACGCCCAGGCAGCCCCCAGCAGTCACGGCATGGGTTGCTCGCCCAGCGTGCAGCAGCGGTGGGCGCGCCAGCCAGGCCGCGGGCGCTCATCGCGAGCCAGCCCCCTCGTCCCTGCCCCTCGACTGACTGCCCAGCATGAGAGCATGGGGTGCCACTTCACACGGACCCTGGGAACAGGTGGCACGCCCAGGCAGCCCCCAGCAGTCACGGCATGGGTTGCTTGCCCAGCGTGCGGCAGCGGTGGGGGCGCCAGCCAGGCCGCGGGAGCTCATCGCGAGCCAGCCCCCTCGTCCCTGCCCCTCGACTGACTGCCCAGCGTGCGAGCCAGGGGTGCAATGTCACATGGACCTTGGGCATGGGTGGCATGCCGAGGCAGCCCCCAGCAGGCACGGCATGGGCTGCTCGCACAGCGTGCGGCAGCGGTGGGCGCGCCAGCATGGCCGCGGGCGCTCATCGCGAGCCAGCCCCCTCGTCCCTGCCCCTCGACTGACTGCCCAGCATGAGAGCATGGGGTGCCACTTCACACGGACCCTGGGAACAGGTGGCACGCCCAGGCAGCCCCCAGCAGTCACGGCATGGGTTGCTCGCCCAGCGTGCGGCAGCGGTGGGCGCGCCAGCCAGGCCGCGGGCACCCATCGCGAGCCAGCTGCCTCATCCCTGCCCCTCGACTTACTGGCCAGCGTGCGAGCCAGGGGTGCCATGTCGCACGGGGCAGCGGCCAGCAGGCACGGCATGGGCTGCTCGCCCAGCGTGGGGCAGCGGTGGGCACGCCAGCCATGCCGCTGGCACCGAACGCGAGCCAGCCCCCACGTCCCTGTCCCTCGACTAAGTGCCCAGCGAGCGAGCCAGCGGGGCCGTGTTGCACGGACCCTGGGCTTGAGTGGCACGCCCAGACAGCCCCCTGCAGGCACGGCATGGGCTGCTCGCCCAGCGTGCGGCACCGGTGGGCGCGCCAGCCAGGCCGCGGGTGCCCATCGCGAGCCAGCCCCCTCATCCCTGCCCCTCAACTGACTGCCAAGCGTGCAAGCCAGGGGTGCCATGTCGCACGGATGCTGGGCATGGGTGGCACGCCCAGGCAGCCCCCAGCAGGCATGGCATGGGCCGCTAGCCCAGCATGCGGCAGCGGTGGACGCGCCAGCCAGGCCGCGGGCGCCCATCGCGAGCCAACCCCCACGTCCCTGTCCCTCGACTGACTGCCCAGCGTGTGAGCCAGGGGTGCCGTGTCGCACAGACCCTGGGCTTGGGTGGCACACCCAGGCAGCCCCCTGCAGGCATGGCATTGGCTGCTCGCCCAGCATGAGGCAGCAGTGGGCGCGCCAGCCATGCCGTGGGCGCCCATCGCAAGCCAGCCCCCACGTCCCTGTCCCTCGACTAAGTGCCCAGCGAGGGAGCCAGGTCGCATGGACCCTGAGCATGGGTGGCATGCCCAGGAAGCCCCCAGCAGGCACGGCATGGGCTGCTCGCCATGCGTGCACCAGCGTTGGGCGCGCCAGCCAGGCCATGGGCGCCCATTGCGAGCCAGCCCCCTCGTCCCTGCCCCTCGACTGACTGCCCAGAGTGCGAGCCAGGGGTGCCATGTCGCAAGGACCCTGGGCACATGTTGCACGCCCAGGCAGCCCCCACCAGGCACGGCATGGGCTGGTCGCCCAGCGTGCGGCCCCGGTGGGAGCGCCAGCTAGGCCGCGGGCGCCCATCGCGAGCCAGCCCCCACGTCCCTGTCCCTCGACTAAGTGCCCAGCGAGCGAGCCAGGGGGGCCGCATCGCACAGACCCTGGGCATGGGTGGCATGCGCAGGCAGCCCCCAGTAGGCACGGCATGAGCTGCTCGCCCAGAGTGCGGCAGCGGTGGGCGCGCCAGCCAGGCCGCGGGCGCTCATCGCGAGCCAGCCCCCTCGTCCCTGCCCCTCGACTGACTGCCCAGCGTGCAAGCCAGGGGTGCCATGTCGCATGGATGCTGGGCATGGGTGGCACGCCCAGGCAGCCCCCAGCAGGCATGGCATGGGCCGCTCGCCCAGCATGCGGCAGTGGTGGACGCGCCAGCCAGGCCGCGGGCGCCCATCGCGAGCCAACCCCCACGTCCCGGTCCCTCGACTGACTGCCCAGCGTGTGAGCCAGGGGTGCCGTGTCGCACAGACCCTGGGCATGGGTGGCACACCCAGGCAGCCCCCTGCAGGCATGGCAGGGGCTGCTCGCCCAACATGAGGCAGCAGTGGGCGCGCCAGCCATGCCGTGGGCGCCCATCGCGAGCCAGCCCCCACGTCCCTATCCCTCGACTAAGTGCCCAGCGAGCGAGCCAGCGGGGCCATGTTGCACGGACCCTGGGCTTGAGTGGCACGCCCAGACAGCCCCCTGCAGGCACGGCATGGGCTGCTCGCCCAGCGTGCGGCAGCGGTGGGCGCGCCAGCCAGGCCGCGGGCGCTCATCGCGAGCCAGCCCCCTCGTCCCTCCCCCTCGACTGACTGCCCAGCGTGCGAGCCAGGGGTGCCATGTCACACGGACCTTGGGCATGGGTGGCATGCCGAGGCCGCCCCCAGCAGGCACAGCATGGGCTGCTCGCCCAGCATGCGGCAGCGGTGGGCGCGCCAGCATGGCTGCGGGCGCTCATCGCGAGCCAGCCCCCTCGTCCCTGCCCCTCGACTGACTGCCCAGCGTGAGAGCCAGGGGTGCCACTTCACACGGACCCTGGGCACAGGTGGCACTCCCAGGCAGCCCCCAGCAGTCACGGCATGGGTTACTCGCCCAGCGTGCGGCAGCGGTGGGCGCGCCAGCCAGGCCGCGGGCGCCCATCGCGAGCCAGCCGCCTCGTCCCTGCCCCTCGACTTACTGGCCAGCGTGCGAGCCAGGGGTGCCACGTCGCACGGGGCAGCGGCCAGCAGGCACGGCATGGGCTGCTCGCCCAGCGTGCGGCAGCGGTGGGCATGCCAGCCATGCCGCTGGCACCGAACGCGAGCCAGCCCCCACGTCCCTGTCCCTCGACTAAGTGCCCAGCGAGCGAGCCAGGGGGGCCGCGTTGCACGGACCCTGGGCTTGAGTGGCATGCCCAGACAGCCCCCTGCAGGCACGGCATGGGCTGCTCGCCCAGCGTGCGGCACCGGTTGGCGCGCCAGCCAGGCCGCGGGTGCCCATCGCGAGCCAGCCCCCTCGTCCCTGCCCCTCGACTGACTGCCCAGCGTGCAAGCCAGGGGTGCCATGTCGCATGGATGCTGGGCATGGGTGGCACGCCCAGGCAGCCCCCAGCAGGCATGGCATGGGCCGCTCGCCCAGCATGCGGCAGTGGTGGACGCGCCAGCCAGGCCGCGGGCGCCCATCGCGAGCCAACCCCCACGTCCCTGTCCCTCGACTGACTGCCCAGCGTGTGAGCCAGGGGTGCCGTGTCGCACAGACCCTGGGCATGGGTGGCACACCCAGGCAGCCCCCTGCAGGCATGGCAGGGGCTGCTCGCCCAACATGAGGCAGCAGTGGGCGCGCCAGCCATGCCGTGGGCGCCCATCGCGAGCCAGCCCCCACGTCCCTGTCCCTCGACTAAGTGCCCAGCGAGGGAGCCAGGGGGGCCGCGTCGCATGGACCCTGAGCACGGGTGGCATGCCCAGGAAGCCCCCAGCAGGCACGGCATAGGCTGCTCGCCATGCGTGTGCCAGCGTTGGGCGCGCCAGCCAGGCCGCGGGCGCCCATTGCGAGCCAGCCCCGTCGTCCCTGCCCCTCGACTGACTGCCCAGCGTGCGAGCCAGGGGTGCCATGTCGCACGGACCCTGGGCACATGTTGCACGCCTAGGCAGCCCCCAACAGGCACGGCATGGGCTGGTTGGCCAGCGTGCGGCGCCGGCGGGCGCGCCAGCCAGGCCGCGGGCGCCCATCGCGAGCCAGCCCCCACGTCCCTGTCCCTCGACTAATTGCCCAGCGAGCGAGCCAGGGGGGCTGCATGGCATGGACCCTGGGCACGGGTGGCATGCCCAGGTAAACCCAAGCAGGCACAGCATGGGCTGCTCCCTAGCGTGCGGCAGCGGTGGGCGTGCCAGTTGGGCCGCGGGCGCCCATCGCGAGCCAGGCCCCTCGTCCCTGCGCCTCGACTGACTGCCAAGCATGCGAGCCAGAGGTGCCATGCCGCACGGACCCTGGCCGTGGGTGCACACCCAGGCAGCCCCCAGCAGGGACGGCATGGGCTGCTCGCCCAGCGTGCGGCAGCGGTGGGCGCGCCTGCCAGGCTGCGGGCGCCCATCGCGAGCCAGCCCCCTCGTCCCTGTCCCTCGACTGACTGCCCAGCGTGCGAGCCAGGGTGCCATGTCGCATGGACCCTGGGCACCGGTGGCATGCCCAGGCAGCCCCGAGCAGGCACGGCATGGGCTGCTCGCCCAGCGTGCAGCAGCGGTGGGCGCGCCAGCAAGGCTGCAGGCGCCCATCGCGAGCCAGCCCCCTCGTCCCTGTCCCTCGACTGACTGCCAAGCGTTTGAGCCTGGGGAGCCATGTCGCACGGACCGTGGGCATGGGTGGCATGCCCAGGCAGCCCCCAGTAGGCACGGCATGGGCAGCTCGCCCAGCGTGCGGCAGCAGTGGGCGCTCCAGTCAGGCCGCGGGCGCCCAACGCGAGCCAGTCTCCTCGTCCCTGCCCTCGACTGACTTCCCAGCATGCGAGCCAGGGGAGCCACATCGCATGCACCCTGGGCATGGGTGGCACGCCCTGGCAGCCCCCAGCAGGCACAGCATGGGCTGCTCGCACAGCGTGCAGCATCGGTGGGCGCGCCAGCCAGGCCGCGGGCGCCCATCGCTAGCCAGCCCCCTCGCCCCTGCCCCTCGACTGACTGCCCAGCGTGCGAACCAGGGGTGCCGCGTCGCATGGACCCTGGGCACGGGTGGCACACCCAGCCAGCCCCCAGCAGGCATGGCATGGGCTGCTCGCCCAGCGTGTGGCAGTGGTGGTCGCGCCAGTCAGGCCGTGGGGGCCCATCGCGAGCCAGCCCACTCGTCCCTGCCCCTCGACTGATGGCCTAGCGTGCGAGCCATGGGTGCCATGTCGCACGGAGCCTGGGCATGGGTGGCACGCCCGGCAGCCTCCAGCAGGCACGGCATGGGCTGCTCGCCCAGCGGGCGGCAGCGATGGGCGCGCCAGTCAGGCCACGGGCACCCATCGCGAGCCAGTCCCCTCGTCCCTGCCCCTCGACTGACTTCCCAGCGTGCGAGCCAGGGGAGCCACATCGCATGGACCCTGGGCACAGGTGGCACGCCCAGGAATCCCCCAGCAGGCACGGCATGGGCTGCTCGCCCAGCGTGCAGCAGCGGTGGGCGTGCCAGCCAGGCCGCGGGCGCCCATCGCGAGCCAGCCACCTCGCCCCTGCCCCTAGACTGACTGCTTAGCGTGAGAGCCAGGGGTGCCACGTCGCACGAACCCTGGGCCCGTGTGGCATGGCCAGGCAGCCCCCAGCAGGCACGGCATGGGCTGCTCGCCCAGCGTTAGGCAGCGGTGGGCGCGCTAGCCATGCCGCGGGCGCCCATCGCAAGCCAGCCCCCACATCCCTTTCCCTCGACTAAGTGCCCAGCGAGCGTGCCAGGGGGCCGTGTCGCTCGGACCCTGGGCACGGGTGACACGCCCAGGAAGCCGCCAGCAGGCACAGCATGGGCTGCTCGCCCAGCATGCGGGAGTGGTGGGCGCGCCAGTCAGGTCACGGGCACCCATCGCGAGCCAGCCCCCTCGTCCCTGCCCCTCGACTGACTGCCCAGCGTGCGAGCCAAGGGTACCACATCGCACGGACACTGAGCAGGGGTGGCGGGCCCAGGCAGCCCCCAGCAGGCACGGCATCTGCTGCTCGCCCAGCCAAGCCGCGGGCGCCCATCGCGAGCCAGCCACCATGTCCCTGTCCCTCGATTAAGTGCCCAGCGAGCGAGCCAGGGGGGCCGCGTTGCATGGACCCTGGGCACGGGTGTGACGCCCAGGCAGCCCCCAGCAGGCATGGCATGGGCTGCTCGCCCAGCGTGCGGCTACGGTGGGCGCGCCAGCCATGCCGCAGGCGCCCATCTCGAGCCAGCCCCCAAGTCCCTGTCCCTCGACTAAGTGCCCAGTGAGCGAGCCAGGGGGGCCATGTCGCATGGACCCTGGGAAGGGGTGGCACGCCTAGGCAGCCCCCAGCAGGCATGGCATGGGCTGCTCGCCCAGCGTGCGACAGCGGTGGGCACGCCAGCCAGGCCGCGGGTGACCATCGCGAGCCAGCCTCCACGTCCCTGTCCCTCGATTAAGTGCTCAGTGAGCGAGCCAGTGGGGCCGCGTCGCACGGACCCTGGCACATGGGGTACACCCAGGCAGCCCCCAGCAGGCACGACATGGGCTGCTCGCCCAGTGTGCGGCAGCGGTGGGCGCACCAGCCAGGCCACGGGCACCCATCTCGAGCCAGGCCCCATGTCCCTCTCCCTCGACCTAGTGCCCAGTGAGCGAGGCAGGGGGGCCGCATCGCATGGACCCTGGGCATGGGTGGTATGCCCAGGTGGCCCCCAGAAGGCACAGGATGGGCTGCTCGCCCAACTTGCGGCAACGGTGGGCACGCCAGCCAGGCCGCGGGCACCCATCACGAGCCAGGCCCCACGTCCCTCTCCCTCGATGTTGTGCCCAGCGAGCGAGACTGGGGGGCCGCATCGCACGGATCCTGGGTACGGGTGGCATGCCCAGGCAGCCCCCAGCAGGCAAGGCATGGGCTGCTCACCCAGCGTGCGGCAGCGGTGGGCGCGCCAGCCAGGCCGCGGACGCCCATCTCGAGCCAGCCCCCACGTCCCTGTCCCTTGACTAAGTGCCCAGCGAGCGAGCCAGGGGGTCCGCGTCGCATGGACCCTGGGAATGGGTGGCATGCCCAGGAAGCCCCCAGCAGGCGTGGCATGGGCTGCTTGCCCAGTGTGCGGCAGCGGTGGGCACGCCAGCCATGCCGCGGGCGCCCATCGCGAGCCAGCCCCCATGTCCCGGTCCCTCGATTAAGTGCTCAGCGAGCGAGCCAGGGGGTCCACGTCGCATGGATCCTGGAACATGGGGCACACCCAGGCAGCCCCCAGCAGGCACGGCATGGGCTGCTCAGCCAGCGTGCGGCAGCGGTGGGCGCGCCAGCCAGGCCGCGGGCACCCATCGTGAGCCATCCCCCACTTCCCTCTCCCTTGATGTAGTGCCCAGTGAGCGAGCCAGGGGGGCCGCATCGCATGGATCCTGGGCACGGGTGGCACGCCAAGGCAGCCCCCAGCAAGCACGGCATGGGCTGCTCGCCCAACGTGCGGCAGCGGTGGTCGCGCCAGCCAGGCCACGGGCACCCATTGCGAGCCAGCCCCCATGTCCCTCTCCCTCGACGTAGTGCCCAGCGAGCGAGCCAAGGGGGCCGCATCACACGGACCCTGGGCACGGGTGGCACGCTCAGGCAGCCCCCAGCAGGCACGGCATGGGCTGCTCGCCCAACGTGCGGCAGCGGTGGGCGCGCTAGCCAGGCCGCGGGCGCCCATCGCGAGCCAGCCCCCTCGTTCCTGTCCCTCGACTCACTGCCCAGCGTCCGAGCCAGGGGTGCCACGTCGCACGGACCCTGGGCATGGGTGGCATGACCAGGCAGCCCCCAGCAGGCACGGCATGGGCTGCTCGCCCAGCGTGCGGCAGCGGTGGGCGCGCCAGCCAGGCCAAGGGCGCCCATCGAGAGCCAACGCCCTCGTCCCTGCCCCTCGACTGACTGCCCAGCGTGCGAGCCAGGGGTGCCACAGCAGTTGCCAGTGGACACGGCACCAGCCTTGCCAGGGGCGCCCCACGCAAGCCAGCCGCGAGCACGCTGTGGAGCTCAGCACATGCTGTGGGCGTTAATTTCATGGGCAAGCTGGCCTTGGCCGTGGCCCTTGGCTCTGGTGGAGGTGCGCTGGACAGGGCAGCCGGCATGCACCTTGGGCCAGGCAGAGGCACAGCTGCTCCAGCCTGCTGGCCGCAATGCCCAGTTGCGAAATTGTTGTGAATTGACCGTCTTTTCATAATGGAATTGGTCCCAAAATGACTCAAATAATTTGTGTAATTCATGAGGAGTCTGCCCCTGAAGTTTGGGATCATTTCGACTCACGGGCTATTTTTGATGGTTTTTTCAATTTTCGGCTATAGAAAATTCACTAAAAAGAATTTAGTGCCCAGAAAATTCTGAAATTTGTTCTAGTGGTAGATATGATTATTCTCCATTTATGTACAAAATTTCAGCTCAAAATTCCGAGTAAATAATGTTTTAGACCCATTATGACGGCTCAGACATATTGATGTTTCCTCCTGCCGGGAGTGAAATTTCATTTAAGACGCTTTATGGGGGAGGTGGTCACCTAGCTTGCTGGGTGCCAACAGGCCATGCATGCCTCCCCCCCTACCCATCCCACGTGGGCAGGTGCTGGGCTTGGGCAACCCAGCGCGCATGGCATGGGCAGGGCGGCTTGCTGCCTTGCCCATCCAGCCGGTGGTGCGTGGCTGTGGCAGCCACCACCGCCGGCAGGCAGGCAGCTGGCGACGTCGGCCGAAGAGTGTGGGACGTCCGATCAGTAGCCAACAGAGTGGGGAAAACGTGGGAAACAAAATCCGCTAAATTGTGGGCAACGAAATGAGAAAAATCATGGGATAATGAGCTGGGATGTGGCTACACAAGCTCGACGGCGTGGGTGGCGAAGCTAACGACGATGCATGCTACGCGAGGGCCAAATCGCTGGGGGGATTTTGAGCATGCAGAGTGCTTCGTCGCAGGCCCTCGAGGCAGCAGACGCGGGGCTGGATCCCAACGCCCAGGCTTGCCTCGGCGGACTCGTTGCGCAGCGCGATCGACGACACGATCGCGGCCGTTAGCAATGAGCGAGCCACACGGCCAGCCTGGGCAAGGCGTGACACCCCTTCTGCCAAGGCCTCCTCGGTGGGAAAAATGTGGGCAACGAAATGAGAAAAATCATGGGACAATGAGTTGGGATGTGGCTACACAAGCTCAACGGTGTGGGCGGCGAAGCTAACGATGATGCATGCTACGTGAGGGCCAAATCACTGGGGGGATTTTGAGCATGCAGAGTGCTTCGTCGCAGGCCTTCGAGGCGGTGGACGCTGGGTTGGATCTCGACGCTCAGGCTTGCCTAGAAAAGGACTTGTTGCGCCTCGCGATCGACGACACGATCGTCGGCCGTTAGCAACGAGCGAGCCACATGGCCAGCCTGGGCACGTTGTGACACCCCTGCTGCCAAGGCCTCATCGGTGGTCCCTTGCCATTGAAGAATCGTCCCTTGCTATTGAAACAATTTTGCGCTTAGTGGCTTGGGTGCGACGGCACACGATGACCTGCATGATCGATGGGCCTTTCGCTCGTCGGCTTGCAGCTCGTTTGGTGCTGTTGCTGCCCATTTGTACATGCGGTGTGTGAGTGGTGATCTAGTCGTGTGCGTTGGCAGGCTCCATGCTCTCGCATCGAACTGTCGACTAGCACGTCGCTTCAAGCTCGACCCCGAGCCATACGTTGGCGTTTCGTGGGTGACATCAAGACCCTATGTCGCGTGCCTTCACAAACGGAATTTGATGATTCGAGTCGGTTGTCTTTGCACCATGTCCCTCGTGGGCATGGGTGGAAACCTAAGCCAGGCCTCGTGCTCCAAGCGTGGCTTGCTTTAGCATGCGGCTGCTTTGGCACACGAGAGATCGGTTGTCCCCTCGGGTGCAAAAAGTACTGCGACAGGAGTGGTCTTGGCCTCTGCCTGTCCAAGCGAAAGCATTTGTCCCACGTCCCATCGATTTTGAATGACAATTGTGACAGCTTTGGCCTTAGCGAGCCTTGCGGCACACTTTAGTCTTAGTTGGCGCGACGTCTTGAAGGATGCTACCTGGTTGATCCTGCTAGTAGTCATATGCTTGTCTCAAAGATTAAGCCATGCATGTGTAAGTATGAACTAATTCAGACTGTGAAACTGCGAATGGCTCATTAAATCAGTTATAGTTTGTTTGATGGTACCTATTACTCGGATAACCATAGTAATTTTAGAGCTAATACGTGCAACAAACCCTGACTTCTGGAAGGGGCGCATTTATTAAATAAAAGGTCGACGCGGGCTTCGCCCGTTGCTCTGATGATTCATGATAACTCGACGGATCACAAGGCCATCGTGCCGACGATGCATCATTCAAATTTCTGCCCTATCAACTTTCGATGGTAGGATAGTTGCCTACTGTAAGCCCCTTACCTATGAGTGGCGTGGTGGCACGATGAAGACATGGGATGCTCATCGGGGCCCCAGCCCAAGTGATGCCATGGGAAGCATCACAAGCTGGTGTTGACACATGCTTGGGCCTGCTCACGGGAGCAGCCCACTCGCGATGGCTATCGGTCAAGTCCTTGATGCGTGAGTCATAAAGAGATGGCTCATGAGGACTGGACATGGTGCAGGGCACCTGGGCAGCGAGTGAGCAGAACACTGGCAGAAAAACAGACACGGGCTCGCGTTAGCACCTTACCGGGCACGCAAACGAGCACGAGGCACTCGGGGTGCACTTGATGGGCTTAGCCCATGAAGCTGGCAGCAGTTTCCAGCAGTTTGCAGCAGTTGACAGCAGTTACCAGTGGTTACCAGCAGTTGACAGCAGTTACCAGTGGTTACCAAGCACTTGCAAGGGAGTGGGACACTTGTCGCAAGGGGCTGGAGTCAAAGCTGCATGTGGGGCTGGTTTTGTGGGGATGAAACCCCATTACCCTAGGGCAGTTGGGGGTGTCAACTGCCAAGTTTTGTAGGCTATATAAACCCAGAGGCAGAGTCATCGATGGTGGGATGTCCTGCTGCGTTAGAGTGTAAATCCTTATTCGTTAGTGAAAAAGGTTGGGATTGGTTCCCGTAAACACTTGTGTCTCTCTTTCATTCTCTCTTGTGTGCGTGGGTGTGTGCTTCCAGCATAAAGCTTACTTGAGACTGAGGGCATTCGTGGCGGATTGGCTGATGAGTTGGGTGTTACTCGTGCCATCACTCGGTGAAAATTCGAGCATAGAGCTCAACCGTGTGACAATTTGGTATCAGAGCCTCGTTGTGTTGGCAACTGTGGTTAGTTGCGATGAACGAGATAAGGGAAAGGCTGACCCATCTGGAGGATTTCGTGGGTGCTCCTCAAGCAGATGATGCTGTAAGTCTTGCTGTTCAAACTGAACAACATACTGAGCAGCTGAGGGTGGCCCAGAACGTGTTGGTGGAAATACGAAGGGATGTGGATGTTCGCTTCGCATCTGTCATGGAAGATATTGTATCTTTGACAGACACGGTGAGGGAAGGGGAAAGAGATTTGAGAGATGAGCTCACCTTGCTAAAGAGGGCAGTGATGAACCTCTTAAAGCACGGGGAAGGTGGCCCATCCAAAATCAAAGTCCCCGACCCAAAGTCCTTCAATGGTAGTCGAAACTCCAAGGAGCTTGAGAACTTTCTGTGGGATATTGAGCAGTACTTCAAAGCTGCCCGAATCCCAGAGGAAGAGTGGGTGACAATCACCAGCATGTATTTGCAAGGAGATGCAAAACTCTGGTGGCGAACTCGAATGGAGGACGACGCTAGCGCGGGGGGGCCAAAGATTGAGACGTGGGAGGTGTTGAAAAAGGAATTGAAGGATCAATTCCTTCCTTGCAACACTGCTTGGGTTGCAAGGGAATCTCTTAAAAAGCTCAAGCACTCAGGTTCGGTGCGGGAGTATGTGAAGGAGTTTAGCTCCTTGCTGCTGGACATCAAAAATATGTCCGAGGAGGATAAGATGTTCAATTTCTTATCTGGGTTACAGCCTTGGGCGCAGGCTGAGTTACGAAGGCAAGCCGTGGGAGACTTGCCAAGCGCAATTGCCGCTGCAGAAAAGCTTGTAGATTACAAGTATGCAGGTGCGTCCAATTCACAAGGTGGGAAGAAGAAAAATGAAGGCGGAAAGAAAAACCAGAAGGCTTTTGGCCAAAAGGATGGCAAGAAGCCTAATGGTGGCAAGAAAGACAACGGTGGAAATCGGAAGGGTGGCGACAAGTCTCCTTCACAAGACAAAGGGAAGAATCCTACGGGATGCTTCATTTGTGGTGGACCACACATGGCTAGAGAGTGCCCAAAGCGGGAGAAACTAAACGCTTTGATAGCGCAAGAGGAGGAGGAGAACTCGAATGGAGGGCCATCACGGGTGAACCCCCTCCAACTATTGAATGCGATCACGACGGGCAGTCAAGTCCAATACAAAGGCTTGATGTACGTGATGGTGCAAGTCAATGGGAAAGCTGTGCAAGCTATGGTAGACACGGGTGCTACCAATAACTTTATGGCACAACGTGTGGCTGGTTCATTGGGTTTGACCGTTGTGAAAAATTCCACCAAGCTGAAAGCGGTGAATTCGGAGGCGAAGCCTATCTTAGGCTCGGCGGTATGCAACTTGAAGGTAGACAAATGGTTAGGGCAGTGCAACTTAACTGTGGTACCCCTCGATGACTTCGACTTGATATTGGGGATCGAGTTTTTGGCCTTGGCCAAAGTGTTGGTGATTCCGCACCTTCGAGGGATGCTCATAGGCGATGAGGGAAATTCATGCTTCGTTGCTTCCATGGAGAGTAGTCAACAAGCGAAAGACAAAAGAATTGAATTGCAATCTGCCAAGCAATTCAAGAATGGGATAAAGAGGGGCGATCAAGCATATGTGGCTGCCTTGATCGAGATCAAACCTGATCAGCGGGTCGAAGTACCCGACATGGTGATGGAAGTCTTGGAAGATTTCTCCGACACCATGCCCCCTGAGTTACCAAAAGAATTGCCACCAAGGAGGGCAATTGACCATGAAATTGAGTTGGAACCAGGAGCTAAACCACCGGCTAAAGCTCCTTACAGAATGTCTCCATTAGAGTTGGTTGAGTTGAGGAAGCAACTCGATGAACTGTTGCAAGCAGGCCTCATTCAACCCTCAAAGGCTCCATATGGTGCACCGGTTCTGTTTCAAAAGAAGCAAGATGGATCTTTGAGGATGTGTGTGGACTATCGAGCACTGAACAAGGTAACAGTGAAGAACAAGTATCCTGTCCCGAATGTGGCTGACTTGTTTGATCGATTGTCCAAAGCATCCTACTTCACAAAGCTGGACTTGCGATCTGGGTATTGGCAAGTAAGGATCAAGGCGGGGGATGAGCCAAAGACAACATGTGTGACCAGGTACGGGTCTTATGAATTTCTCGTGATGCCTTTTGGCTTAACAAATGCTCCTGCCACATTTTGCAATTTGATGAACGATGTGCTATATGAATTCTTGGATGAATTTGTGGTTGTCTACTTGGATGACATTGTGGTATATAGTGAATCACTAGTTGAGCATGTGAATCACTTAAGGGCTGTCTTTTCTAAGTTAAGAAAATACAAGCTCTATGTCAAGAAAGAGAAGTGCGAATTTTGCCGTCAAGAAGTGAATTTCTTGGGGCATTGGGTCAGCAAGGGCCGAATCAGAATGGATGATCGAAAGGTGGAGGCCATTGTAGATTGGCCTACGCCAAGGAAGATCTCTGACTTGCGATCGTTCCTTGGGTTAGCCAACTACCATCAGAAATTCATCAAAGGGTACTCAAAGAAAGTAAACCCTTTGACGGATCTGCTCAAAAAGGAGCAAGTGTGGTGCTGGACGGATGCTTGTCAGGATGCTTTCGAGAAGCTAAAGGCAGCAGTGTCTTCGAAGCCCATTCTGGCCTTGCCAGATTTCGAGAAACCTTTTGAGGTACAAACTGATGCTTCGGATAGGGCCATTGGAGGGGTCTTGGTGCAAGAGGGGCGCCCCATTGCCTTCGAGAGTCGGAAGTTAAAGGATGCGGAGCAGAGGTATTCGGTTCATGAGAAAGAAATGGCTGCAGTGGTGCATTGCTTGGATGTGTGGAGGCACTACTTGCTGGGTACGAAGTTCACAGTGGTGACAGACAACGTAGCAAACACTTACTTCAAGACCCAGAAGAAGTTGACTCCCAAGCAAGCACGTTGGCAAGAGTTCCTTGCTGAGTTTGATTTTCTGTGGCTGCATAAACCTGGTAGGCAGAATCAGGTGGCGGATGCTTTAAGCAGAAAAGTGGTTGAAGCATATGTGGCAGCGTTGTCTTCGGTGCAAGCAACGTTTTGTGATCGAGTCAAAGAACAGTCTCACTTGGACTCGAATTATGTGAAGCTTAAGCAACAAGTTTCCTAGGGCTTGGTGCGGAAGTATTGGCTGGAAAATGACCTACTGTATGCCAAGGGCAGTAGGCTATTTGTGCCAAACAGCGGTGGCTTAAGGCGAGAGTTGCTTAAGGAAACTCATGACCCTCAATGGGCTGGTCACCCAGGAGTGGAGAGAATGATGGCTTTGCTGGGAAAGTCATACTTTTGGCCAAAGATGGAAGAGGACGTTGAGTCCTATGTCAAGACTTGTCTTGTGTGCCAACAAGACA
>JAJFZO010000885.1:47500-75000 GCA_021397835.1 Moringa oleifera | reverse complement strand
ATGCCATCGTACCAAGTATTCTGTCCGCCTGTTTGGCACAAATAGCCTACTGCCCTTGGCATACAGTAGGTCATTTTCCAGCCAATACTTCCGTACCAAGCCCTCGGAAACTTGTTGCTTAAGCTTCACATAATTCGAGTCCAAGTGAGACTGTTCTTTGACTCGATCACAAAACGTTGCTTGCACCGAAGACAACGCTGCCACATATGCTTCAACCACTTTTCTGCTTAAAGCATCCGCCACCTGATTCTGCCTACCAGGTTTATGCAGCCACAGAAAATCAAACTCAGCAAGGAACTCTTGCCAACGTGCTTGCTTGGGAGTCAACTTCTTCTGGGTCTTGAAGTAAGTGTTTGTTACGTTGTCTGTCACCACTGTGAACTTCGTACCCAGCAAGTAGTGCCTCCACACATCCAAGCAATGCACCACTGCAGCCATTTCTTTCTCATGAACCGAATACCTCTGCTCCGCATCCTTTAACTTCCGACTCTCGAAAGCAATGGGGTGCCCCTCTTGCACCAAGACCCCTCCAGTGGCCCTATCCGAAGCATCAGTTTGTACCTCAAAAGGTTTCTCGAAATCTGGCAAGGTCAGAATGGGCTTCGAAGACACTGCTGCCTTTAGCTTCTCGAAAGCATCCTGACAAGCATCCGTCCAGCACCACACTTGCTCCTTCTTGAGCAGATCCGTCAAAGGGTTTACCTTCTTTGAGTACCCTTTGATGAATTTCCAATAGTAGTTGGCTAACCCAAGGAACGATCGCAAGTCAGAGATCTTCCTTGGCGTAGGCCAATCTACAATGGCCTCCACCTTTCAATCATCCATTCTGATTCGGCCCTTGCTGACCCAATGCCCCAAGAAATTCACTTCTTGACGGCAAAATTCGCACTTCTCTTTCTTGACATAGAGCTTGTATTTTCTTAACTTAGAAAAGACAGCCCTTAAGTGATTCACATGCTCAACTAGTGATTCACTATATACCACAATGTCATCCAAGTAGACAACCACAAATTCATCCAAGAATTCATATAGCACATCGTTCATCAAATTGCAAAATGTGGCAGGAGCATTTGTTAAGCCAAAAGGCATCACGAGAAATTCATAAGACCCGTACCTGGTCACACATGTTGTCTTTGGCTCATCCCCCGCCTTGATCCTTACTTGCCAATACCCAGATCGCAAGTCCAGCTTTGTGAAGTAGGATGCTTTGGACAATCGATCAAACAAGTCAGCCACATTCGGGACAGGATACTTGTTCTTCACTGTTACCTTGTTCAGTGCTCGATAGTCCACACACATCCTCAAGGATCCATCTTGCTTCTTTTGAAACAGAACCGGTGCACCATATGGAGCCTTTGAGGGTTGAATGAGGCCTGCTTGCAACAGTTCATCGAGTTGCTTCCTCAACTCAACCAACTCTAATGGAGACATTCTGTAAGGAGCTTTAGCCGGTGGTCTAGCTCCTGGTTCCAACTCAATTTCATGGTCAATTGCCCTCCTTGGTGGCAATTCTTTTGGTAACTCAGGGGGCATGGTGTCAGAGAAATC
Source organism: Moringa oleifera (assembly GCA_021397835.1). Taxonomy (NCBI): domain Eukaryota; kingdom Viridiplantae; phylum Streptophyta; class Magnoliopsida; order Brassicales; family Moringaceae; genus Moringa; species Moringa oleifera. The sequence goes on along the minus strand of JAJFZO010000885.1, from coordinate 73,452 downwards.
TTCCAAGACTTCCATCACCATGTCGGGTACTTCGACCCGCTGATCAGGTTTGATCTCGATCAAGGCAGCCACATATGCTTGATCGCCCCTCTTTATCCCATTCTTGAATTGCTTGGCAGATTGCAATTCAATTCTTTTGTCTTTCGCTTGTTGACTACTCTCCATGGCAGCAACGAAGCATGAATTTCCCTCATCGCCTATGAGCATCCCTCGAAGGTGTGGAATCACCAACACTTTGGCCAAGGCCAAAAACTCGATCCCCAATATCAAGTCGAAGTCATCGAGGGGTACCACAGTTAGGTTGCACTGCCCTAACCATTTGTCTACCTTCAAGTTGCATACCGCCGAGCCTAAGATAGGCTTCGCCTCCGAATTCACAGCTTTCAGCTTGGTGGAATTTTTCACAACGGTCAAACCCAACGAACCAGCCACACGTTGTGCCACAAAGTTATTGGTAGCACCCGTGTCTACCATAGCTTGCACAGCTTTCCCATTGACTTGCACCATCACATACATCAAGCCTTTGTATTGGACTTGACTGCCCGTCGTGATCGCATTCAATAGTTGGAGGGGGTTCACCCGTGATGGCCCTCCATTCGAGTTCTCCTCCTCCTCTTGCGCTATCAAAGCGTTTAGTTTCTCCCGCTTTGGGCACTCTCTAGCCATGTGTGGTCCACCACAAATGAAGCATCCCGTAGGATTCTTCCCTTTGTCTTGTGAAGGAGACTTGTCGCCACCCTTCCGATTTCCACCGTTGTCTTTCTTGCCACCATTAGGCTTCTTGCCATCCTTTTGGCCAAAAGCCTTCTGGTTTTTCTTTCCGCCTTCATTTTTCTTCTTCCCACCTTGTGAATTGGACGCACCTGCATACTTGTAATCTACAAGCTTTTCTGCAGCGGCAATTGCGCTTGGCAAGTCTCCCACGGCTTGCCTTCGTAACTCAGCCTGCGCCCAAGGCTGTAACCCAGATAAGAAATTGAACATCTTATCCTCCTCGGACATATTTTTGATGTCCAGCAGCAAGGAGCTAAACTCCTTCACGTACTCCCGCACCGAACCTGAGTGCTTGAGCTTTTTAAGAGATTCCCTTGCAACCCAAGCAGTGTTGCAAGGAAGGAATTGATCCTTCAATTCCTTTTTTAACACCTCCCACGTCTCAATCTTTGGCCTCCCCGCACTAGCGTCATCCTCCATTCGAGTTCACCACCAGAGTTTTGCATCTCCTTGCAAATACATGCTGGTGATTGTCACCCGCTCTTCCTCTGGGATTCGGGCAGCTTTGAAGTACTGCTCAATATCCCACAGAAAGTTCTCAAGCTCCTTGGAGTTTCGACTACCATCGAAGGACTTTGGGTCGGGGACTTTGATTTTGGATTGGCCACCTTCTCCGTGCTTTAAGAGGTTCATCACTGCCCTCTTTAGCAAGGTGAGCTCATCTCTCAAATCTCTTTCCCCTTCCCTCACCGTGTCTGTCAAAGATACAATATCTTCCATGACAGATGCGAAGCGAACATCCACATCCCTTCGTATTTCCACCAACACGTTCTGGGCCACCCTCAGCTGCTCTGTATGTTGTTCAGTTTGAACAGCAAGACTTACAGCATCATCTGCTTGAGGAGCACCCACAAAATCCTCCAGATGGGTCAGCCTTTCCCTTATCTCGTTCATCACAACTAACCACAGTTGCCAACACAACGAGGCTCTGATACCAAATTGTCACACGGTTGAGCTCTATGCTCGAATTTTCACCGAGTGATGGCACGAGTAACACCCAACTCGTCAGCCAATCCGCCACGAATGCCCTCAGTCTCAAGTGAGCTTTATGCTGGAAGCACACACCCACGCACACAAGAGAGAATGAAAGAGAGACACAAGCGTTTACGGGAACCAATCCCAACCTTTTTCACTAACGAATAAGGATTTACACTCTAACGCAGCAGGACATCCCACTTGATGACTCTGCCTCTGGGTTTATATAGCCTACAAAACTTGGCAGTTGACACCCCCAACTGCCCTAGGGTAATGGGGTTTCATCCCCACAAAACCAGCCCCACATGCAGCTTTGACTCCAGCCCCTTGCGACAAGTGTCCCACTCCCTTGCAAGTGCTTGGTAACCACTGGTAACTGCTGTCAACTGCTGGTAACCACTGGTAACTGCTGTCAACTGCTGTAAACTGCTGGAAACTGCTGCCAGCTTCGTGGGCTAAGCCCACCAAGTGCACCCCGAGTGCCTCGTGCTCATTTGCGTGCCCGGTAAGGTGCCAACGCGAGCCCGTGTCTGTTTTTCTGCCAGTGTTCTGCTCACCCGCTGCCCAGGTGCCCTGCACCATGTCCAGTCCTCATGAGCCATCTCTTTATGACTCACGCATCAAGGACTTGACCGATAGCCATCACGAGTGGGCTGCTCCCGTGAGCAGGCCCAAGCATGTGTCAACACCAGCTTGTGATGCTTCCCATGGCATCACTTGGGCTGGGGCCCCGATGAGCATCCCTTGTCTTCATCGTGCCACCATGCCACTCATAGGTAAGGGGCTTACAGCATGGGCTGCTCGCCCAGCGTGCGTCAGCGGTGGGCACGCCACCCAGGCCGTGGGCGCCCATCGTGAGCCAGCCCCCACGTCCCTGCCCCTTGACTGACTGCCCAGCGTGCGAGCCAGGGGTGCCGCGTTGCACGGACCCTGGGCAAGGGTGGCACGCCCAGGCAGCCCCCAGTAGGTACGGCATGGGCTGCTCGCCCATCGAGCGGCAGCAGTGGGCACGCCAGCAAGGCCGCGGGCGCCCATCGCGAGCCAGCCCCCACGTCCCTGTCCCTCGACTATGTGCCAATCGAGCGAGCCATGAGGGCCTCGTCGCACAGACCCTGGGCATGGGTGGCACGCCAAGGCAGCCCCCAGCAGGCACGGCATGGGCTGCTCGCCCAGCGTGCGGCATAGGTGGGCATGCGAGCCAGGCCGCGGGCGCCCATCGCGAGCCAGCCCCCACGTCCCTGTCCCTTGACTAAGTGCCCAGTGAGCGAGCCAGGAGAGCCGCGTCGCATGGACACTGGGCAAGGGTGGCATGCCGAGGCAGCACCCAGCAGGCACGGCATGGGCTGCTCGCCCAGCATGCAGCAACGGTGGGCGCGCCACCCAGGCCAGGGGCGCCCATCGCGAGCCAGTCCCCACATCCCCATCCCTCGACTGACTGCCAAGCGAGCGAGCCAGGGGGGCCGCATCGCATGGACCCTGGGCACAGGTTGCATGCCCAGGAAGCCCCCAGCAGGCACCGCATGGGCTGCTCGCCCAGCGTGCGTCAGCGGTGGGCACGCCAGCCAGGCCGCGGGCGCCCATCGCGAGCCAGCCCCCACGTCCCTGCCCCTCGACTGACTGCCCAGCATGCGAGCCAGGGGTGCCGCATCGCACAGACCCTGGGCAAGGGTGGTACGCCCAGGCAGCCCCCAGCAGGCACGGCATGGGCTGCTCGCCCATCGTGCGGCAGCGGTGGGCGCGCCACCCAGGCTGCGGGCGCCCTTCGCAAGCAAGCCCTCTCATCCCTACCCCTCGACTGACTGCCCAGCGAGAGAGCCAGGGGGGCCGCATCTCACGGACCCTGGGCACGGGTTGCATGCCCAGGAAGCCCCCAGCAGGCACGGCATGGGCTGCTCGCCCAGCGTGCGTCAGCGGTGGGCAGGCCAGCCAGGCCGCAGGCACCCATCGCGAGCCAGCCCCCACGTCCCTGTCACTCGACTAAGTTCCCAGCGAGCGAGCCAGGGGGGCTGCGTCGCATGGACCCTGGGAAAGGGTGGCACGCCCAGCCATCCCCCAGCAGGCACGGAGTGGGCCGCTCGCCCTTCGTGCGGCAGCGTGGGCGCGCCAGCCAGGCCGCGGGCGCCCATCACGAGCCAGCCCCCATGTCCCTGTCACTCGACTAAGTGCCCAGCTAGCGAGCCAGGGGGGCCGCGTCGCATGGACCCTGGGCAAGGGTGGCACGCCCAGGCAGCCCCCAGAAGGCACGGCGTGGGCTGCTCGCCCTTCGTGCGGCAGTGGTGGCCGCGCCAGCCAGGCCGCGGGCGCCCATCGCGAGCCAGCCCCCACGTCCCTGTCACTCGACTAAGTGCCCAGCTAACGAGCCTGGGGGGCTGCGTCGAATGGAACCTGGGCATGGGTGGCACGCCCAGGAAGGCCCCAGAAGGCACAGCGTGGGCCGCTTGCCCTTTGTGCGGCAGCAGTGGCCGCGTCAGCCAGGCCGCGGGCGCCCATCACGAGCCAGCGCCAATGTCCCTGTCCCTCGACTATGTGCCCACTGAGCGATCCAGGGGGGACGCGTCACACGGACCCTGGGCATGGGTGGCTCGCCCAGGAAGCCCCCAGCAGGCATGGCATGGGCCGCTCGCCCAGTGTGCGGCAGCGGTGGGCACGCCAGCAAGGCCGCGGGAGCCCATCGCGAGCCAACCCCCACGTCCCTGTCCCTCGACTAAGTGCCCAGCGAGCGAGCCAGGGTGGCCGCGTCGCACAGACCCTTGGAAAGGGTGGCACGCCCAGGCAGCCCCCAGCAGGCATGGCATGGGCTGCTCGCCCTTCGTGCGGCAGCGGTGGCCGTGCCAGCCAGGCCACAGGCGCCCATCGCGAGCCAGCCCCCACGTCCCTGTCCCTCGACTAAGTGCCCAGCGAGCGAGCAAGGGGGGCCGCATCACATGGACCATTGGCTAGGGTGGCACGCCCAGGCAGCCCCCAGCAGGCACGGCATGGGCTGCTCGCCCATCGTGCGGCAGCGGTGGGCGCGCCACCCAGCCGCGGGCGCCCATCGCGAGCCAACCCCCACATCCCTGTCCCTCCACTATGTGCCCAGCGAGCGAGCCATGAGGGCCGTGTCGCATGGACCCTGGGCACGGGTGGCTTGCCCACGAAGCCCCCAGCAGGCACGGCATGGGCTGCTCGCCCAGCGTATGGCATCGGTGGGCATGCTAGCCAGGCCGCGGGCGCCCATCGCGAGCCAGCCCCCACATCCCTGTCCCTCGACTAAGTGCCCAGCGAGTGAGCCAGGGGTTTCACGTCGCATGGACCCTGGGAAAGGGTGGCACGCCGAGGCAGCCCCCTGCAGGCACGGCGTGGGCCGCTAGCCCTTCGTACGGCAGCGGTGGGCGCACCAGCCAGGCCGCGGGCGCCCATCGCGAGCCAGCCCCCACGTCCCTGTCCCTCGACTAAGTGCCCAGCGAGCGAGCCAGGGGGGCCGCCTCGCACAGACCCTGGGCAAGAGTGGTACACCCAGGCAGCCCCCAGCAGGCACGGCATGGGCTGCTCACCCATCGTGCGGCAGGGGTGGGCGCGCCAGCCAGGCCTCAGGCGCCCTTCGCAAGCAAGCCCCCTCGTCCCTACCCTTCGACTGACATCCCAGCGGGCGATTCAGCGGTGCCGCGTCGCATGGACCCTGGGCACGAGTGGCACGCCCAGGCAGCCCCCAGCAGGCACGGCATGGGCTGCTCGCCCATCGTGGGGCAGCGGTGGGCGCGCCAGCCAGGCCTCGGGCGCCCTTCGCAAGCAAGCCCCCTCGTCCCTACCCCTCGACTGACATCCCAGCGGGGGATTCAGCGGTGCCGCGTCGCATGGACCCTGGGCACGAGTGGCACACCCAGGCAGCCCCCAGCAGGCACGGTATGGGCTGCTCGCCCAGCGTGCGGCAGCGGTGGGTGCGCCAGCAATGCCACGGGCGCCCATTGCCAGCCAGCCCCCACGTCTTTGTCGCTCGACATAGTGCCCAGCGAGCAAGCCAGGGGGGCCGTGTCGTACGGAACCAGGGATCGGGTGGAACGCCCAGGATGCCCGCAGCGGGCACGGCATTGGCTGCTCGGCCAGCGTGCGGCAGCGGTGGGCGTGCCAGCAAGGCCGCAGGCGCCCTTCGCGAGCCAGTCCCCATGTCCCTGTCCCTCGACTAAGTGCCCAGCGAGTGAGCCAGGGGGGCCGTGTCGCACGGACCTTGGGCCCGGGTGGCATGCCCAGGTAGCCCCCAGCAGGCACGGCATGGGTTGCTCGCCCAGCGTGCGGCAGCAGTGGGCACACCAGCCAGGCCGCAGGCGCCCATCGCGAGCCAGCCCCCACGTCCCTGTCCCTCTACTAAGTACCCAGCGAGTGAGCCAGGGGGCCAGGTCGCACGGACCAGCCCCCAGCAGGCACGGCATGGGCTGCTCTCCCAATGTGCGGCAGCGGTGGGCGCACCAGCCAGGCCGCGTGCGCCCATCGCGAGCCAGCCCCCTCGTCCCTACCGCTTGACTGACTGCCCAGCTTGCGAGCCAGGGGAGCCGCGTCGCATGGACACTGGGCACGGGAGGCATGCCCAGGCAGCCCCAAGCAGGCACGGCATGGGTTGCTCGCCCAGCGTGCGGCAGCGGTGTGCACGCCAGCCATGCCGTAGGTGCCCATCGCGAGCCAGCCCCCTCGTCCCTGCCCCTCGATTGACTGCCCAGCGTGCGAGCCAGGGGTGCCGCGTCGCACGGACCCTTGGCACGGGTGGCTTGCCCAGGCAGCCCTCAGCAGGCACGGCATGGGCTGCTCGCCCAGTGTGCGGCAGCGGTGGGTGCGCCAACTAGGCCGCGGGCGCCCATCGCGAGCCAGTCCCCTCGTCCCTGCCCCTCGACTGACTGCCCAGCGTGCGAGCCAGGGGTGCCGCATCGCACGGACCCCGGGCACGGGTGGCACGCCAAGGCAGCCCCACGCCGGCACGGCATGGGCTTCTCACCCAGCGCGGGGCAGCGGTGGGCGTGCCAGCCAGGCCGCGGGCGCCCATAGCCAGCCAGCCCCCACGTCCCTGTCCCTCGACTAAGTACCCAGCGAACGAGCCAGGAAGGCCAAGTCGCAGGGACCCTGGGCACGAGTGGCACGCCCAGGCAGCCCCCAGCAGGCACGGCATGGGGTGCTCGCCAAGCGTGCGGCAGCGGTAGGCGCGCCAGCCAGGCCGCGGGCGCCTATCGCGAGCCGGCCCCCTTGTCCCTGCCCCTCGACGGACTGCCCAGCATGCGAGCCAGCGGTGCAGTGTCACATGGACCCTGGGCACGGGTGGCATGCCCAGGCAGCCCCCAGCAGGCACGGCTTGGGCTGCTTGCCCAGCATGCAGCAGCGGTGGGCGCGCCAGCCAGGCCACGGGCGCCCAACGCGAGCCAGCCCCCACGTCCCTGTCCCTCTACTGACTGCCCAGCGAGCGAACCAGGGGGGCCGCATCGCACGGACCCTGGGCATGGGTGGTGTACCCAGGAAGCCCCCAGCAGGCACGGCATGGGCCAAGTGCCGAGCGTGAGGCAGCGTTGGGCATGCCAGCGAGGCCAGAGGCGCCCACTGGTTCCTGTCCCTCGACTAAGTGCCCAGCGAGCGAGCCAGGACAGCCGCGTTGCATGGAACCTGGGCATGGGAGGCATGCCCCGGCAGCCCCCAGCAGGCACGGCTTGGGCCAAGTGCTGAGCGTGAGGCAGCATTGGGCGTGCCAGCGAGGCCAGTGGTGCCCATCGCGAGCCAGCCCCCTCGTTCCCGTCCCTCGACTGAGTGCCCAGCGAGCGAGCCAGGACAGCTGCGTTGCATGGAACCTGGGCATGGGAGGCATGCCCTGGGAGCCCCCAGCAGGCACGGCTTGGGCCAAGTGCCGAGTGTGCGGCAGCGGTGGGCGCGCCAGCCAGGCCACAGGCGCCCATTGCGAGCCAGCCCCCTCTTCCCTGTCCCTCAACTAAGTGCCCAGCGAGCGAGCCAGGGGAGCTCCGTCGCATGGACCCTGGCAATTGAAGGCCTGCCCCGGTAGCCCCCAGCAGGCACGGCATGGGCAGAGTGCCCAGCGTGAGGCAGCGGTGGGCGTGCCAGCGAGGCCACAGGCGCCCATCGCGAGCCAGCCCCCTCGTCCCTGTCCCTCGACTAATTGCCCAGCGAGGGAGCCAGGGGAGCCACGTTGCATGGACCCTGGCCATGGGAGGCCTGCTCCAGCAGCCCCCAGCAGGCACAGCATGGGCCAAGTGCCGAGCGTGAGGCAGCGTTGGGCATGCCAGCGAGGCCAGAGGCGCCCACTGGTTCCTGTCCCTCGACTAAGTGCCCAGCGAGCGAGCCAGGACAGCCGCGTTGCATGGAACCTGGGCATGGGAGGCATGCCCCGGCAGCCCCCAGCAGGCACGGCTTGGGCCAAGTGCCGAGCGTGAGGCAGCATTGGGCGTGCCAGGGAGGCCAGTGGTGCCCATCGCGAGCCAGCCCCCTCGTTCCCGTCCCTCGACTGAGTGCCCAGCGAGCGAGCCAGGACAGCTGTGTTGCATGGAACCTTGGCATGGGAGGCATGCCCTGGGAGCCCCCAGCAGGCACGGCTTGGGCCAAGTGCCGAGTGTGCGGCAGCGGTGGGCGCGCCAGCCAGGCCACAGCCGTCCATCGCAAACCAGCCCCCTCATCCCTGCCCCTCGACTAAGTGCCCAGCGAGGGAGCCAGGGGAGCCGCTTCGCACGGACCCTGGGCACAGGAGGCATGCCCAGTCAGCCCCCAGCAGGCACGGCATGGGCCAAGTGCCCAGCATGCGGCAGCGGTGGGTGTGCCAGCGAGGCCACAGGCGCCCATCGTGAGCCAGCCCTCTCGTCCCTGTCCCTCGACTAAGTGCCAAGCAAGCAAGCCAGGGGAGCCGCGTTGCATGGACCCTGGGAATGGGAGGCATGCCTGGCAGCCCCCAACAGGCATGGCATAGGCCAAGTGCCGAGCGTGTGGCAGCGGTGGGCGCGACAGCCAGGCCACAGGCGCCCATCGCGAGCCAGCCCCCTCGTCCCTTTCCCTCGACCAAGTGCCCATCGAGCGAGCCAGGTGACCCACATCGCACAGACACTGGGCACGGGAGGCATGCTGAGGCAGCCCCCAGCAGGCACGGCATGGGCCAAGTGCCCAGCGAGCTGCAGCAGTGGGTGCGCCAGCCAGGCCACGGGCGCCCATCGTGAACCAGCCCCCTCGTCCCTGTCCCTCGACTAAGTGCCCAGCGAGCGAGCCAGGGGAGCCATGTTGCACGGACCCTGGGCATCGAAGGCATGCCCAGGCAGCCCCCAGTAGGTATGGCATGGGCCAAGTGCCCAGGGTTCGGATGCAGTGTGCATGCCAGCCAGGCCACAGGCGCCCATCGCGAGCCAGCCCCCTCGTCCCTGTCCCTCGACTATGTACCCAGCGAGCGGGCCAGTGGAGACGCGTCGCATGGACCCTGGGCATGGGTGGCATGCCCCAGCAGCCTGCAGCAGGCACATCATGGGCCAAGTACCCAGCGTGCGGAAGCGGTGGCCGCGCTAGCCCGGCCACAGGTGCCAATCGCGAGCCAGCCCCCTCGTCCCTGTCCCTCGACTAAGTGCCCAGCGAGCAAGCCAGGGGAGCCACGGGGCACAGACCCTGGGCATGGGAGGCATTCCCTTGCAGCCCCCAGAAGGAATGGCAAGGGCCAAGTGCCCAGCATTCGGCAGCGGTGGGCGCGCCAGCCAGGCCACAGGCGCGCATCGCGAGCCAGCCCCCTCGTCCCTGTCACTCGACTAAGTGCCCAACGAGCGAGCCAGAGGAGCTGCATCGCATGGACACTGGGTATGGCAGGCATGCCCCGGCAGCCCCCAGCAGGCACAGCATGGGCCAAGTGCCCAGCGTGAGGCAGCGGTGGGCGTGCCAGCCAGGCCACAGGCGCCCATCGCGAGCCAGCCCCCTCATCCCTGCCCCTCGACTAAGTGGCCAGCGAGCGAGCCAGGGGAGCTGCGTCACACAAACCCTGGGCACTGGAGGCATGCCCAGTCAGCCCCAGCCAGCACAGCATGGGCAGTGTGCCCAGCGTGCGGAAGCGGTGGGTGCGCCAGCCAGGCCACAGGCGCCCATCGCGAGCCAGCCCCCTCGTCCCTGTCCCTCGACTAAGTGCCCAGCGAGCGAGCCAGGGGTGCTGCGTGGCATGGACCCTGGGCACGGGTGCCATGCCCAGGCAGCCCCCAGAAGGAATGGCATGGGCCAATCTCCCAGTGTGCGGCAGCGGTGGGCGCGCCAGCAAGTCTACAGGCGCCCATCGCGAGCCAGCCCCATCGTCCCTGTCCCTCGACTATGTGCCCGGCGAGAGAGCCAGGGGAGCCATGTCAAATGGACCTTGGTCATGGGAGGCATGCCCCGGCAACCCCCAGCAGGCACGGCATGGGCCAAGTGCCCAGCGTGCGGCAGCGGTGGGCGTGCCAGCGAGGCCACAGGCGCCCATCGCGAGCCAGCCCCCTCGTCCCTGTCCCTGGTCTAAGTGCCCAGCAAGCGAGCCAGAGGAGCCGCGTCGCATGGACCCTGGGCGTGGGAGGCATGCCCCAGAAGCCCTGAGCAGGTATGGCATGGGCCAAGTGCCGACGTGCCACAGCGGTGGGCGCACCTGCCAGGCCACAGGCGCCCATCGCGAGCCAGCCCCCTCGTCCCTGTCCCTCGATTAAGTGCCCAGCGAGGGAGCCAGGGGAGCCGCGTTGCATGAACCCTGGGCATGGAAGGCATGCCTAGGTAGCTCCCAGCAGGCACGGCATGGGCCAAGTGCCCAGCGTGCGGCAGCGGTGGGCGCGCCAACAAGGCCTCAAGCGCCCATCGCGAGCCAGCCCCCTCGTCCCTGTCCCTTAACTAAGTGCGCAGCGAGCGAGCCAGAGGAGCTGCATTGCATGGACCCTGGGAATAGGAGGCATGCCCTGGCAGCCCCCAGCAGGTACAGCATGGGCCAAGTGCCCAGCATGCGGCAACGGAGGGCGCATCAGCCAGGCCACAGGCGCCCATCACGAGCCAGCCACCTCGCCCCTGTCCCTCGACTAAGTGCCCAGCGAGCTAGCCAGGGGAGCCGTATCGCATGGACCCTGGGCATGGGAGGCATGCCCAGGAAGCCCCAAGCAGGCACGGCATGGGCCAAGTGCCCAGTGTGCGGCAGCGGTGGGCACGCCAGCCAGGCCACGGGCGCCCATCTCGAGCCAGTCCCCTCGTCCATGTCCCTCGACTAAGTGCTCAGTGAGTGAGCCAGGGGGGCCGCGTCGGATGGACCCTGGGCATGGGTGGCATGCCCAGGGAGCCCCCTGTATGCACAGCATGGGCTGCTTGCCCAGGGTGCGGCAGCGGCGGGTACGCCAGCCAGGCCGCGGGCGCCCATCGCGAGCCAGCCCCCACGTCCCTGTCCCTCGACTAAGTGCCCAGCGAGCGAGCCAGGGGGGCCGCATCGCATGGATGCTGGGTACCTGTGGCACACCCCGGCAGCCCCCAGCAGGCATGGCATGGGCTGCTCGCCCAGCGTGCGGCAGCGGTGGGCGCGCGAGCAAAGCCGCCGGTGCCAATCGCGAGCCAGCCTCCACGTCCCTGTCCCTGGACGTAATGCCCAGCGAGCGAGACAGGGGGGCCGCTTCGCACGGACCCTGGACACAGGTGGCATGCCCAGGCAGCCCCAAGAAGGCATGGCATGGGCTTCTTGCCCAGCGTGCCGCAGTGGTGGGCGCGCCAGCCAGGCCGCGGTCGCCCATCGCGAGCCAGCCCCCATGTCCCTGTCCCTCGACTAAGTGCTCAGCGAGCAAGGCAGGGGGGCCACGTCGGATGGACGCTGGGCATGAGTGGCATGCCCAGGCTGCCCCCAGCAGGCATGGCATGGGCTGCTTACCCAGCATGCGTTAGCGGTGGGCGTGCCAGCCAGGCCGCCGGCGCCCATCACGAGCCAGCCCCCATGTCCCTGTCCCTCGACTAAGTGCTCAGCGAGCAAGGCAGGGGGGCCACGTCGGATGGACCCTGGGCACGAGTGGCATGCCCAGGCTTCCCCCAGCAGGCATGGCATGGGCTGCTTACCCAGCGTGCGTTAGCGGTGGGCGCGCCAGCCAGGCCGCCGGCGCCCATCACGAGCCAGCCCCCACGTCCCTGTCCCTCGATGTAATGCCCAGCGAGCGAGCCAGAGGGGCCGCATCGGATGGTCCCTGGGCACGGGTAGCATGCCCAGGCAGTCCCCAGCAGGCACAGCATGGGCCAAGTGCCCAGCGTGCGGCAGAGGAGGGCGCGCCAGCCATGCCACAGGCGCCCATCGCGAGCCAGCCCCCTCATCCCTGTCCCTCGACTAAGTGCCAAGTGAGCGAGCCGGGGGATCCGCATTGCATGAACTCTGGGCATGGAAAGCATGCCCAGGCAGACCCTAGCAGGCATGGCGTGGGCCAAGTGCCCAGCGTGCGGAAGCAGTGGGCACGCCAGCCAGGCCATAGGCGCCCATCACGAGCCAGCCCCCTCGTCCCTGTCCCTCGACTAACTGCCCAGCGAGCGAGCCAGGGGAGCCGTGATGCATGGACCCTGGGCATAGGAGGCATGCCCAGGCGGCCCCAAGCAGGTACGGCATGGGCCAAGTGCCAAGCGTTTGGCAGTGGTGGGCGCGCCAGCCAGGCCACAGTCGCCCATCGCGAGCCAGCCCCCTAGTCCCTGTCCCTCGACTAAGTGCCCAGCGAGCGAGCCAGGGGAGCTGCGTCGCATGGACACTTGGCACGGGAGGCATGCCTCTTCAGCCCCCAGCAGGCATGGCTTGGGCCAAGTGCTTAGCGTGCGGCAGCGTTGGACGTGCCAGCGAGGCCACAGGAGCCCATTGCGAGCCAGCCCCCTCGTCCCTGTCCCTCGACTAAGTGCCCAGTGAGCGAGCCAGGGGAGCCGTGTCGCATGGACCCTGGGTGTGGGAGGCATGCCCCGAAAGCCCCTAGCAGGCCCAGCATGGGCCAAGTGCCGAGCATGCGGCTGCGGTCGGCGCGCCAGCCAGGTCACAGGCGCCCATCGCGAGCAAGCCCCCTCGTCCCTGTCCCTCGAATAAGTGCCCAGCGAGCGAGCCAGGGGAGCTGCATCACATGGACCCTTGCACGGGAGGCATGCCCAGGTAGCCCCCAGCAGGCACGGCATGGGCCAAGTGCCCAGCGTGCGGTAGAGGTGGGCGCGCCAGCCAGGCCACGAGCGCCCATCGTGAGCCAGCCCCCTCGTCCCTGTCCCTCGACTAAGTGCCCAGCGAGCGAGCCAGGGGAACCACACCGCATGGATCCTGGGCATGGGAGGAATGCCCCAGAATACCCCAGCAGGAACTGCATGGGCCAAGTGCCCAGCATGCGGTAGAGGTGGGCGCGCCAGCCAGACCACAGGCGCCCATTGCGAGCCAGCCCCTCTTCCCTATCCCTCGACTAAGTGCCCAGCGAGCGAGCCAGGGGGGCCTGTCGCATGGACCCTTGGCAAGGAAGGCATGCCCAGGCAGCCTCCAGCAGGAGCGGCATGGGCCAAGTGCCCAGCATGCGGAAGTGGTGTGCGCGCCAGCCAGGCCACAGGCGCCCATCGCGAGCCAGCCCCCTCGTCCCTGTCCCTCGACTAAGTGCCCAGCAAGTGAGCCAAGGGAGCTGCGTCGCATGCACCCTGGGCATGGGAGACATGCCCAGGAAGCCCCCAGCAGGCACGGCATGGGCCAAGTGCCCAGCATGCGGAAGCGGTGTGCGCGCCAGCCAGGCCACAGGCGCCCATCGCGAGCCAGCCCCCTCGTCCCTGTCCCTCGACTAAGTGCCCAGCGAGTGAGCCAAGGAAGCGGCGTCTCATGGACCCTGGGCATGGGAGACATGCCCAGGAAGCCCCCAGCAGGCACGGCATGGGCCAAGTGCCCAGCATGCGGCAGCGGTCTGCGCGCCAGACAGGCCACAGGCACCCATCGCGAGCCAGCCCCCTCATCCCTGTCCCTCAACTAAGTGCCCAGAAAGCGAGCCAGGGGAGCCACGTCGCATGGACCCTGGGCATGGGGGCATGTCCAGGAAGCCCCCAGCAGGCACAGCGTGGGCCAAGTGCCCAGGGAGCGGCAGCGGTGGGCGCGCCAGCCAGGTCACGGGTGCCTATGGCGAGGCAGCCCCCTCGTCCCTGCCCCTCGACTGACTGCCCAGCGTGCGATCGAGGGGTGCCCCGTCGCAAGGACCCTTGGCATGAGTGGCATGCCCAGTCAGCCCCCAGCAGGCACGGCATGGGCTGCTCGCCCAGCGTGCTGCAGCGGTGGGCGCGCCAGCCAGGCCACAGGCGCCCATAGCGAGCCCGCCCCCACGTCCCTGTCTCTCGACTAAGTGCCCAGCGTGCTAGCCAGGGGTGCCGCGTCGCACGGACACTGGGCACGGGTAGCACGCCCAGGCAGTCCCCACCAGGCACGGTATTGGCTGCTCGCCCAGGGTGCAGCAGCGGTGGGCGTGCCAGCCAGGCCGCAGGCGCCCATTGTGAGCCAGCCCCCACGTCCCTGTCCCTCGGCGTAGTGCCCAGCTAGCAAGCCAGGGGGGCCATGTCCAGGCAGCCCCCAGCAGGCATGGCATAGGCTACTCACCCAGTGTGCGGCAGCGGTGGGCAGGCCAGCCAAGCCGCGGGCGCCCATCGCGAGCCAGCCCCCACGTCCCTGTCTCTCGACGAAGTGCCCAGCGAGCGATCCAGGGGGGCCATGTCGCACAGACCCTGGGCACAGGTGGCATGCCCAGGGAGCCCCAGCAGGCATGGCATGGGCTTCTCGCCCAGTGTGCAGCAGTGGTGGGCGCACCATCCAGGCGACGGGCTCCCATCGCGAGCAAGCCCCATTGTCCCTGTCCCTCGACTAAGTGCCGAGCGAGCCAGCCAGGGGAGCCACGCCGCACGGACCCTGGGCACGTGAGGCACACCCAGGCAGCCCCCAGCAGGCATGGCATGGGCTGCTTGCCCAGCGTGCGAAAGCGGTGGGCGCGCCAGCCACGCCGCGGGCGCCCATCGCGGGCAAGGCCCCATGTCACTGTCCCTCGACGTAGTGCCCAGCGAGCGAGCCAGAGGGGATGCGTCGCACGGACCCTGGGCACAAGTTGCATGCCCAGGCAGCCCCCAGCAGGCACAAGATGGGGTGCCCGCCCAGCGTGCGGCAGCGGTGGGCACACCAGCCAGGCCGCGGGCGCCCATCGCGAGCCAGCCCCCTCGTCCCTGCCCCTCGACTAACTGCCCAGCGTGCGAGCCAGGGGTGCTGGGTTGCATGGACCCTGGGAACGTGTGGCTCGCCCAGGCAGCCATCAGCAGGCAAGGCATGGGCTGCTGACCCAGCGTGCAGCAGCGGTGGGAGCGCCAGCCAGGCTGCGGGCGCCCATCGCGAGACAGCCCCCACGTCCCTGTCCCTCGACTAAGTGCCCAGCGAGCGAGCCAGGGGGGTCGCGTCGCACGGACCCAGGGCTAGGGTGGCACACCCAGGCAGTCCACAGCAGGCATGGCACGGGCTGCTCGCACAGCGTGCAGCAGCAGTTGGCACGCCAGCCAGGCCGCAGGCTCCCATCGCGAGCAAGCCCCCACGTCCCTGTCCCTCGACGTAGTGCCCAGCGAGCGAGCCAAGGGGGCTGCATCGCATGGACCCTGGGCACGGATGGCACGCCCAGGCAGCCCCCAGCAGGCTCGGCATGGGCTGCTCGCTCAGCGTGCGGCAGCGGTGGGCGCGCCACTCAAGCCGCGGGCGCCCATTGCGATCCAGCCCCCTCGTCCCTGTTGCTCGACTGACTGCCCAGCGTGCTAGCCAGGGGTGCCGCGTCGCACGGACACTGGGCACGGGTAGCACGCCCAGGCAGTCCCCAGCAGGCACGGCATTGGCTGCTCGCCCAGGGTGCAGCAGCGGTGGGCGTGCCAGCCAGGCCGCGGGCGCCCATTGTGAGCCAGTCCCCACGTCCCTGTCCCTCGGCGTAGTGCCCAGCTAGCAAGCCAGGGGGGCCACGTCGCACGGACCCTGTGAATGGCTGGCATGTCCAGGCAGCCCCCAGCAGGCACGGCATGGGCTACTCGCCCAGTGTGCGGCAGCGGTGGGCAGGCCAGCCAAGCCGCGGGCGCCCATCGCGAGCCAGCCCCCACGTCCCTGTCACTCGACGAAGTGCCCAGCGAGCGAGCCAGGGGGGCCGTGTCGCACAGACCCTGGGCACAGGTGGCATGCCCAGGGAGCCCCAGGAGGCACGGCATGGGCTTCTCGCCCCGTGTGCAGCAGCGGTGGGCGCACCAGCCAGGCCACAGGCTCCCATCGTGAGCCAGCCCCATCGTCCCTGTCCCTCGACTAAGTGTCGAGCGAGCAAGCCAGGGGAGCAGTGCCGCATGGACCCTTGGCATGGGAGGCACGCCCAGGCAGCCCCCAGCAGGCACGGCATGGGCTGGCCGCCCAGCGTGCGGCAGCGGTGGCCGCGCCAGCCACGCTGTGGGCGCCCGTCGCGAGCAAGGCCCCATGTCACTGTCCCTCGACGTAGTGCCCAGCGAGTGAGCCAGGGGGGCTGCGTCGCACGGACCTTGGGCACAGGTGGCATGCCCAGGCAGCCCCCAGCAGGCACAGAATGGGGTGCCTGCCCAGCGTGCGGCAGCGGTGGGCGCACCAGACAGGCCGTGGGCGCCAATCGCGATCCAGCCCCCTCGTACCTGCCCCTCGACTAACTGCCCAGCGTGCGAGCCAGGGGTGCCGGGTCGCATGGACCCTGGGAACGTGTGGCTCGCCCAGGCAGCCATCAGCATGCAAGGCATGGGCTGCTGACCCAGCGTGCAGCAGCGGTGGGAGCGCCAGCCAGGCCGCGGCGCCCATTGCGAGACAGCCGCCACGTCCCTGTCCCTCAACTAAGTGCCCAGCGAGCGAGCCAGGGGGGCCACGTCGCACAGACCCTGGTCTCGGGTGGCACACCCAGGCAGTCCTCAGCAGGCATGGCATGGGCTGCTCGTGCAGCGTGCGGCAGCAGTTGGCACGCCAGCCAGGCCGCGGGCTCCCATCGCGAGCAAGCCCCCACGTCCCTGTCCCTCGACGTAGTGCCCAGTGAGCGAGCCAAGGGGGCCGCGTCGCATGGACCCTGGGCACTGGTGGCACGCCCAGGCAGCCCCCAGCAGGCTTGGCATGGGCTGCTCGCCCAGCGTGCGGCAGCGGTGGGCGCGCCAGCCAAGCTGCGGGCGCCCATTGAGATCCAGCCCCCTCGTCCCTGTCGCTCGACTGACTGCCCACCGTGCGAGCCAGGGGTGCCGCGTCGCACGGACACTGGGCACGGGTAGCACGCCCAGGCAGTCCCCAGCAGGCATGGCATTGGCTGCTCGCCCAGCGTGCAGCAGCGGTGGGCACGTCAGCCAGGCCGCGGGCGCCCATTGCGAGCCAGCCCCCATGTCCCTATCCCTCGACGTTGTGCCCAGCGAGCAAGCCAGGGGAGCTGCGTCGCACGGACCCTGTGAACGGGTGGCATGTCCAGGCAGCCCCCAGCAGGCACAGCATGGGTAACTCGCCCAGTGTGCAGCAGCGGTGGGCACGCCAGCCAGGCCGCGGGCGCCCATCGCGAGCCATCCCCCACGTCCCTGTCTCTCGACGAAGTGCCCAGCGAGCGAACCAGGGGGGCCGTGTCGCACGGACCCTGGGCACGGATGGCACGCCCAGGGAGCCACAGCAGGCACAGCATGGGCTGCAGGCATGGGATGGGCTGCTCGCCTAGCGTGCGGCAGCGGTGTGCGCACCAACCAGGCCGCGGGCGCCCATCGCGAGCCAGCCCCCTCGTCCCTGCCCCTCGACTAACTGCCCTGCGTGCGAGCCAGAGGTGCCACGTCGCATGGACCCTGGGAACGTGTGGCTCACCCAGGCAGCCGTCAGCAGGCAAGGCATGGACTGCTCACCCAGCGTGCAGCAGCAGTGGGCACGCCAGCCAGGCCACGGCCGCCCATCGCGAGCCAGTCCCCACGTTCCTGTCCCTCGACTAAGTGCCCAGCGAGCGAACCAGGGAGGCCGCGTCTCACGGACCCTGGGAACTGGTGGCACGCCCAGGCAGCCCCCAGCAGGCACGGCATGGGCTGCTCGCCCAGCGTGCGGCAGCGGTGGGGGCGCCAGCCAGGCCGCCGGCGCCCATCGCGAGTAAGCCCCCGCGTTCCTGTCCCTCGACGTAGTGCCCAGCAAGCGAGCCAGGGGGGCCGCGTCGCATGGTCCCTGGGCACAGGTGGCATGCTCCAGAAGCCCCCAGCAGGCACGGCATGGGCCAAGTGCCAAGCATGCAGTAGAGGTGGGCGCGCCAGCCAGGCGATGGGCGCCCTTCGCGAGCCACCCCCCTCTTCCCTGTCCCTCAACTAAGTGCCCAGGGAATGAGCCAGCGGAGCCGCGTCGCATGGACTCTGGGCACAGAAGGCAAGCCCAGGAAGCCCCCAGAAGGCACGGCATGGGCCAAGTGCCCAGCGTGCGGCACAGGTGGGCGTGCCAGCCAGGCCACAGGCACCCATCCCGAGCCAGCCCCCTCAACCCTGTCCCTCAACTAAGTGCCCAGCGAGCGAGCCAGGGGAGCCATGTCGCACGGACTCCGGGCATGGGAGGCATGCCCCGGCAGCCCCCAGCAGGCACGGCATGGGCCAAGTGCCCAGCGTGCGGCAGCGGTAGGCGCACCAGCCAGGCCACGGGCACCAAACGCGAGCCAGCCCCCTCGTCCCTGTCCCTCGACGTAGTGCCCAGCGAGCTAGCCAGGGGGGCCGCGTCGCACAGACCCTGGGCACAGGTGGCATGCCCAGGCAGCCCCCAGCAGGCACGGCATAGGCTGCTCGCCTAGCATGCGGCAGCGGTGGACGCGCCACCCAGCCCGCGGGCTCCCATGGCGGGCCAGCCCCCACGTCCCTGTCCCTCGACGTTGTGCCCAGAGAGCGAGCCAGGGGGACCACGTCACACGGTCCCTGGGAACGGGTGGCACGCCCAGGCAGCCCCCAGCAGCAAGGCATGGGCTGCTCGCCCAGCGTGCGGCAGCGGTGGACGCGCCAGCCAGGCCGCGGGCGCCCATCGCGAGCCAGCCCCCTCGTCCCTGTCGCTCAACTAAGTGCCCAGCGAGCGAGCCAGGGGGGCCGCCACGCATGGACCCTGGGCATGGGTGGCACGCCCAGGTAGCCCCCAGAAGTCACGGCATGGGCTTCTCGCCTAGTGTGCAGCAGCGGTGGACGCGAAAGCCAGGCTGCGGGCGCCAATCGCGAGCCAGCCCTCTCATCCTTGCCCGTCGACTGACTGCCCAGTGTGCGAGCCAGGGGTGCCGCATCGCACGGACCCTGGGAACGGGTGGCAGGCCCAGGAAGCCCCCAGCAGGCATGGCATAGGCTGCTCTCCCAGCGTGCAGCAGCGGTGAGCGTGCCAGCCAGGCCGGCCGACCATGGCGGGCCAGCCTCCTCGTCCCTGCCCCTCGACTGACTGCCCAGCTAGCGAGCCAGGGGTACCGCGTCGCATGGACCCTGGGCACGGGTGGCATACCCCAGAAGCCCCCAGCAGGCACGGCATGGGATAAGTTCCAAGCGTGCAGTAGAGGTGGGCGCGCCAGCCAGGCGACGGGCGCCCTTCGCGAGCCAGCCCCTTCGTCCCAGTCCCTCGACTAAGTGCCCAGCGATCGAGTCAGGGGGGCCGCATCGCACGGACCCTGGGCACGGGTGGCACGCCCACGCGGCCCCCAGCAGGCACGGCATGGGCTGCTTGCCCAGCATGCGGCAGCGGTGGGCGCGCCAGCCAGGCCGCGGGCGCCCATCGCGGGCCAGCCCCCACGTCCTTGTCCCTCGACGTAGTTCCCAGAGAGCGAGCCAGGGGGGCCACGTCGCACGGACCCTGGGAATGGGTGGCACGCCCAGGCAGCCCCCAGCAGGCACGGCATGGGCTGCTCGCCCAGCGTGCGGCAGCGGTGGACGCGCAAGCCAGGCCTCGGGCGCCCATCGCGAGCCAGCCCCCTCGTCCCTGTCCCTCGACTAAGTGCCCAGCGAGCGAGCCAGGGGGGCCGCCTCGCATGGACCCTGGGCATGGGTGGCACGCCCAGGTACCCCCCAGCAGTCACGGCATGGGCTGCTCGCCCAGCGTGCGGCAGCGGTGGATGCGCCAGCCAGGCCGCGGGCGCCCATCGTGAGCCAACCCCTCGTCCCTGTCCCTCGACTAAGTGCCCAGCTAGCGAGCCAGGGGGGCCGCATCGCATGGACTCTTGGCATGGGTGGCACGCCCAGGTAGACCCCAGCAGTCACGGCATGGGCTGCTCGCCCAGCGTGTGGCAGTGGTGGGCACGCCAGCTAGGCCGCGGGCGCCCATTCCGAGCCATCCCCCACGTCCCTGTCCCTCGACGTAGTGCCCAGCGAGCGAGCCAGGGGGTCCACATCGCATGGATCCTGGGCATGGGTAGGCCGCCCAGGCAGCCCCCAGCAGGCTCGGCATGGGTTGCTCGCCCAGCGTGCGGCAGCGGTGGACGCGCCAGCCAGGCCGCGGGCGCCCATCGCGAGGAAGCGCCCTCGTCCCTTCCTCTCGACCGACTGCCCAGTGTGCGAGCCAGGGGAACCGCGTCGCATGGACCCTGGGCACGGGAGGCATGCCCCAGAAGCCCCCAGCAGGCATGGCATGGGCCAAGTGCCAAACATGCAGTAGAGGTGGGTGCGCCAGCCAGGTGACGGGCGCCCTTCGCAAGCCAGCCCCCTCGTCCGTGTAGCCTCGACTAAGTTACCAGCGAATGAGCCAGGGGAGCCACGTCGCAACGACCCGGGGCACGGAAGGCAAGCCCAGGAAGCCCCCAGCAGGCATGGCATGGGCCAAGTGCCCAGCGTGCGGCAGAGGTGGGCGCGCCAGCCAGGCCACAGGCGCCCATCGCGAGCCAGCCCCCTCGTCCCTGTCCCTCGACTAAGTGCCCAGCGTGCGGCAGAGGTGGGCGTGCCAGCCAGGCCACAGGCGCCCATCGCGAGTCAGCCCCTCGTCCCTGTCCCTCGACTGAGTGCCCAGCGAATGAGCCAGGGGAGCCACGTCGCACGGACCCGGGGCACGGAAGGCAAGCCCAGGAAGCCCCCAGCAGGCATGACATGGGACAAGTGCCCAGCATGCGGCAGAGGTGGGCGCGCCAGCCAGGCCACAGGCGCCCATCGCGAGCCAGCCCCCTCGTCCCTGCCCCTCGACCAACTGCTCAGCGTGCGAGCCTGGGTAGCCACGTCGCATGGACCCTGGGCATGGGAGGCATGCCCCAGAAGCCCCCAGAAGGCACGGCATGGGCCAAGTGCCAAGCGTGCAGTAGACGTGGGCGCGCCAGCCAGGCGACGGGCGCCCTTCACGAGCCAGCCCCCTCTTCCCTGTCCCTCAACTAAGTGCCCAGCGAACGAGCCAGGGGAGCCGCATAGCGCGGACCCTGGGCACGTAAGGCAAGCGCAGGCAGCCCCCAGCAGGAATGGCATGGGCCAAGTGCCCAGCGTGCGGCAGAGGTGGGCGCGCCAGCCAGGCCACAGGCCCCCATCCCGAGCCAGCCCCCTTGTCCCTGTCCCTCGACGTAGTTCCCAGCGAGCTAGCCAGGGGGGCCGCGTCACACGAACCCTGGGCACAGGTGGCATGCCCAGGCAGCCCCCAGCAGGCACGGCATAGGCTGCTCGCCCAGCATGCGGCAGCGGCGGACGCGCCAGCCCCCACGTCCCTGTCCCTTGACTAAGTATCCAGCGAGCGAGCCAGGGGGGCCGCGTTGCACGGACCCTGGGCACGGGTGGCACGCCCAGGCGGCCCCCAGCAGGCACGGCATGGGCTGCTCGCCCAGCGTGCGGCAGCGGTGTGTGCGCCAGCCAGGCCGCGGGCGCCCATCACAAGCCAGCCCCCACGTCCCTGTCCCTCGACGTAGTGCCCAGAGAGCCAGCCAGGGGGGCCACGTCACACGGACCCTGGGAACGGGTGGCACGCCCAGGCAGCCCCCAGCAGGCATGGCATGGGCTGCTCACCCAGCGTGCGGCAGCGGTGGACGCGCCAGCCAGGCCGCGGGCGCCCATCGCGAGCCAGCCCTCTCGTCCCTGTCGCTCGACTAATTTCCCAGCGAGCGAGCCAGGGGGGCCGCCTCGCATGGACCCTGGTAATGGGTGGCACGCCCAGGTAGCCCCCAGAAGTCACTGCATTGGCTGCTAGCCCAGCGTGCGGCAGCGGTGGACGCGCCAGCCAGGCCGCGGGCGCCCATCGCGAGCCAGCCCCCTCATCCTTGCCCGTCGACTGACTGCCCAGCGTGCGAGCCAGGGGTGCCACATCGCACGGACCAGGGGCACGAGTGGCACACCCAGGAAGCCCCCAGCAGGCACGGCATGGGCTGCTCTCCCAGCGTGCGGCAGTGGTGGGCGCGCCAGCCAGGCCGCGGCTGCCCATGGCGAGCCAGCCCCCTTGTCTATGCCCCTCGACTGACTGCCCAGCGTGCGAGCCAGGGGTGCCGAGTCGCACGGACCCTGGGCATGGGTGGCACACCCAGGCAGCCCCCAGCAGGCACGGCATGGGCTGCTCTCCCAGCGTGCGGCAGTAGTGGGCGCGCCAGCCAGGCCGCGGCTGCCCATGGCGAGCCAGCCCCCTCGTCTATGCCCCTCGACTGACTGCCCAGCGTGTGAGCCAGGGGTGCCGAGTCGCACGGACCCTGGGCATGGGTGGCACACCCAGGCAGCCCCCAGCAGGCACGGCATAGGCTGCTCGCCCAGCGTGCGATAGCGGTGGGCGCGCCAGCCAGGCCGCGAGCGCCCATCGCGAGCCAGCCCCCTCATCCTTGCCCCTCGACTGACTGCCCAGCGTGCGAGCCAGGGGTGCCGCATCGCATGGACCCTGGGCACGGGTGGCACGCCCAGGAAGCACCCAGCAGGCACGGCATGGGCTGCTTGCCCAGTGTGCGGCAGCGGTGGGTGCGCCAGTCAAGCCGCGGGTGCCCATGGCGAGCCAAACCCCTCGTCCCTGCCCCTCGACTGACTGCCCAGCGTGCGAGCCAGAGGTGCCGCATCGCACGGACCCTGGGCATGGGTTGCACGCCCAGGAAGCCCCCAGCAGGCATGGCATGGGCTGCTCGCCCAGCGTGAGGCAGCGGTGGGCGCGCCAGCCAGGCCGCGGCCGCCCATGGCAAGCCAGCCCCCTCATCCCTGCCCCTCGACTGACTGCCCAGCTAGCGAGCCAGGGGTGCCACGTCGCATGGACCTTGGGCACGGGTGGCACACCAAGGCAGCCCCCAGCAGGCACGGCATAGGCTGCTTGCCCAGCATGCGACAGCGGTGCGCGCGCCAGCCAGGCCGCGGGCGCCCATCGCGAGCCAGCCCCCTCTTCCTTGCCCCTCGACTGACTGCCGAGCGTGCGAGCCAGGGGTGCTGCATCGCATGGACCCTGGGCATGGGTGGCACGCCCAGGAAGCCCCCAGCAGGCACTGCATGGGCTGCTCGCCCAGCGTGCTGCAGCGGTGGGGGCGCCAGCCAGGCCACGGGCGCCCATCATGAGCCAGCACCCTCGTCCCTGCCCCTCGACTGACTGCCCAGCGTGCGAGCCAGGGGTGCCACAGCAGTCGCCAAAAGGCACGGCGCCAGCCTTGCCAGGGGTGCCCCACGCTAGCCAGCCGCGAGCACGCTGTGAGGCTCAGCACATGCTGTGGGTGTTGATTTCATGGGCATGCTGGCCTTGGCCGAGGCCCCTGGCTCTGGTGGACCCTGAGGGCGGACTTGGGGTGGCTGGAGGTGCGCTGGACAGGACAGTGAGCATGCACCGTGGGCCAGGCAGAGGCACAGCTGGCCCAGCCTGCTGGCCGCAATGCCCTGTTGCGAAATTGTTATGAATTGACCATCTTTTCATCATGGAATTGGTCCTGAAATGACTCAAATAATTCATGTAATTCATGAGGAGTCTGCCCCTGATGTTTGGGATCATTTACACTCACGAGCTATTTTTGATGATTTTTTCAATTTTCAACTGTAGAAAATTCATTAAAAAAAATTTTGTGCCCAGAAAATTTTGAAATTTTTCTGGTGTTAGATATGATTATTCTCCATTTATATACAAAATTTCAACTTAAAATTCCAAGTAAATAATTTTTTAGACCAATTATGACGGCTCAGACATATTGATGTTTCCTCCTGCCGGGAGTGAAATTTCATTTAAGACTCTTTAGGGGGGAGGTGGTCACCTAGCTTGCTGGGTGCCAACAGGCCATGCGTGCCTCCCCCCCTGCCCATCCCACGTGGGTAGGCACTGGGCTTGGGCAACCCAGTGTGCATGGCATGGGCAGGGCGGCTTGCTGCCTTGCCCATCCAGCCGGTGGTGCGTGGCTGTGGTGGCCACCACCGCCGGCAGGCAGGCGGCCGGCGACGTCGGCCGAAGAGTGTGGGACGCTCGATCAGTAGCCAACGGAGTGGGGAAAACGTGGGAAAAAAAATCTGCTAAATTGTCGGCAACGAAATGAGAAAAATCGTGGGATAATGAGCTGGGATGTGGCTACACAAGCTCGATGGTATGGGCGGCGAAGCTAACGATGATGCATGCTACGTGAGGGCCAAATCGCTGGGGGGCTTTCTAGCATGTGGAGTGCTTCGTCGCAGGCCATCAAGGCGGCGGATGCGGGGCTGGATCCCGACGCCCAGGCTTGCCTCGGCGGACTCGTTGCGCAGCGCGATTGACGACACGATCGTCGGCCGTTAGCAATGAGCAAGCCACATGGCCAGCCCGGGCAAGGCGTGACACCCCTGATGCCAAGGCCTCATCGATGGGAAAAATGTGGCGAACGAAAGGAGAAAAATCATGGGATAATGAGCAGGGATGTGGCTACACAAGCTCGACGGTGTGGGCGGCGAAGCTAACAATGATGCATGCTATGCGAGGGCCAAATCGCTGGGGGGATTTTAAGCATGCGGAGTGCTTCGTCGCAGGCCCTCGAGGCAGCGGATGCGAGGCAGGATCCTGACGCCCAGGCTTGCCTTGGCAGACTCGTTGCGCAGCTTGATCAACAACACGATCATCAGCCGTTAGCAATGAGTGAGCCACACGGCCAGCCTGGGCAAGGCGTGACACCCCTGCTACCAAGGCCTCATTGGTGGGAAAAACGTGGGCAACGAAATGAGAAAAATTGTGGGATAATAAGCTGGGATGTGGCTATACAAGCTCGACGGTGTGGGCGACGAAGCTAATGATGATGCATGCTACGCGAGGGCTAAATCGTTAGGGGGAATTTCGAGCATGCGGAGTGCTTCGTTGCAGGCTCTCGAGGCGGCGGACGTGGGGTTGGATCTCGACGCTCAGGCCTGCCTAGGCGGACTCGTTGCGCAGCGCGATCGACGACACAATCGTCGGCCGTTAGCAATGAGCGAGCCACACGGCCAGCCTGGGCACCCCTACTGCCAAGGCCTCATCGGTGGGAAAAACATGGGCAACGAAGCGAGAATAATCGTGGGATAATGAGCTGGGATGTGGCTAGACAAGCTCGATGGCGTGGGCGGCGAAGCTAACGATGATGCATGCTACGTGAGGGCCAAATCGTTAGGGGGATTTCCAGCATGCAGAGCGCTTCGTCGCAGGCCCTCGAGGCGGCGGACGCGGGGGTGGATCTCGACGCTCAGGCTTGCCTAGAAGCGAACTTGTTGTGCAGTGCGATCGACGACACGATCGTCGACTGTTAGCAACGAGCGAGCCAAACGGCCAGCCTGGGCACGTTGTGACAGCCCTACTGCCAAGGCCTCATCGGTGGTCCCTTGCCATTGAAGAATCGTCCCTTGCTATTGAAACAATTTCGCGCTTAGCGACTTGGGTGCGGCGGCACACGATGACCTGCATGATCGATTGGCCTTTCGCTCATCGGCTTGCAGCTCGTTTGCTGCTGTTTCTGCCCGTTTGTATGTGCGGCGTGTGAGTGGTGATCTAGTCATGCATGTTGGCAGGCTCCATGCTCTCGCAACGAACTGTCGACTAGCACGTCGCTTCAAGCTCGACCCCGAGCCATACGTTGGCGTTTCATGGGTGACATCGGGACCCTATGTCGCGTGCCTTCACAAATGGAATTTGATGATTCGAGTCGGTTGTCTTTGCACCATGTCCCTCGTGGGAATGGGTGGAAACCTAAGCCGGGACTCATGCTCCAAGCGCGGCTTGCTTTGGCATGCAGCTGCTTTGGCACACGAGAGATTCGTTGTCCCCTCAGGTGCAAAAGGTATTGCGACAGGAGTGGCCTCGGCCTCTGCCTATCCAAGCGAAAGCATTTGTCCCACGTCCCATCGATTTTGAACGACGACTGCGACAGCTTTGGCCTTAGTGAGCCTTG